>VONZ01000363.1:0-360000 GCA_012976165.1 Labeo catla
AAAATGAAAACTGTCATCTTAAACCTGTCAATATGCCATTTCTGTCCTTGCACAAAGCTTTTGTATGCATTCAGAAGAATTTAAATATGCACAAGTTGTATGGATAACATTTGTTTGTCACAATTCTTATTTAATTGTTTATGTCGCAGTTTTTCTCTTTTTTTATTCCCTTTTCCTTGAGGCTAGTTATAATTTCTAGTTATATCTCACAATTCAGACTTTTCGAATTGTTAGATATACACCCACGATTACAAAAAAAAATCTAAATTGTAAGATAAAACACACAATTAACCTTTTTTTTATTTCTTATTCCTTCTTGCGACTTCTCACAATTCTGACTTCTGTCTTGCAAGTTTATCTCTCAAAATTCAAACTATTTCTCTCAGAATGATGTTGCAATTCTGAGTTAATAATTCTTAGTTTTCTCAGAATTGCAAGAAAAAAAGTTGCCATTACTTTATTTTTTCATTTCTTATTCCTTGTGGCGATTTTCACAATTCAGATTTTTTTTCTCTGAATTATTTATTTCAGAATTGCATTTATATCTCGCAATTCTGAGTTTATATCTCGCAAGAGAAGAACAAGTTTCATTTATGGGTGAACTAAACATTTAAAACAAGTTCTGAGTGAATCATTTGTCACAACGTCATACATTTGAGAGGAAATTGCCGGTCTGGGCTCCTGCACATATAGCTCCGCTGCGCATTCAGCCTCCCCGTGCGAGTTGCACGCTACTACTGTGTAGAGACCCTCATCTTCATTACTAACATGAGAGATGATTAATGAATGCCTCCCTCCTTCTTTTAAGATTCGAATGTCTTCGCTTTCCTCCAGCGGATGATCTGTTGAAGACATGACACACAAATGACTCAACCATCTTAATGTTACTTTACAAGCCTGACACTGGGAGGCACTCAAGAGAATTAGACTCATACCAAAGTGGCTCCAGATGACCTGAGGAGGTGGCGTCCCGCTGACCTTGCAGTCAAATCGAGCATTACGACCCTCTATAACTTCTAGTACATCCAGCTTACGGGTGAAAAGGGGCTCTATGGATGCTACGACCTTTAGCTTGGCACTAGACGTCAGCTCCTCTATAAATTACATGACATATGAAGTTCAACAGACAGTTTAACAAGGGTCAGGTTCTACAGCCAGCCATGATAAAGTACGACTCGTTTAATGTAATGAGGTTTGTAGAACAATGAAGTATAGGTGTATTTAAAAAAAAACAAACTTTGTGGCTGCTCACCTTTAGCTGTGCTCAGTTTGCAGGTGTACGTTCCACTGTCATCCTCATGTACAGAGTTTAGCAACAGCCTGCACCTTTTTCCATCAAAGTGCATCTTACAGTTCAACAGAGCTGGTTGGATGAGTTTCCCATCTGACAGCCAATCAACATCTGTGTCCTGTGGGCCGATCACATGACATTCGAACAAGGCAGTCTCCCCTGCCTTCACCATCACGTCCCTCACTGGCCGAATGATGGCCAGGCCTGGCTCTATTGGACGAGCTGGAGGAAAAACGATAAGGATCAACCAAAGATTGATGAAAAAAACAAAAAAAAACAAAAAAAACACTCCATATAAGGAAATCCAAATCTTAAGTTTAAAGCTCACAGGAGTCTTTGCATGTGCCTAATCCGCTTCAGATATAGGAGACGTAGTCTGCTAATAGCATGTGTTGTACAGCAGAGCAGAAATATTAAAAGAATATGCTAATACATTGTCTGTCAGCATAATCCGTTCATGGCTCAGTACGGATCAGCTCGAAATTATACCCACAATTCAAAATTGCCTGATCTGAGCTCTTTCAGACATAATCTTAAAGGGTTAGTTCACCCAAAAATGAAAGTTCTGTCATTAATTACTCACCCTCATCTCGTTCCAAATGCGTAAGAACATCAATCATATTCAAAACACAAATTAAGATATTTTTGATGAAATCTGAGAGCTTTCTGTCCCTGCATCAACAGCAAGGCCCAGAAGGACATTAAGGACATCATTAAAATAGTCCATGTGACATCAGTGGAAAAAAAATAAATTGTTGAATAAAGTCGTTATTTCTGTTTTGTTTGCGCACAAAAAGCATTTCTTGCAGCTTCATAAAATTATGATTGAACTATTGATGTCACATGGACTATTTTAACAATGTCCTCACTACTTTTCTGGGCCTTGCTGTTATGAAGGGTCAGAAAGCTCTTGAATTTCATCAAAAATATCTTAATTTGTGCTCAGAAAAATGGACAAAGGTCTTACAGTGTTCATTTTGACAGCAAATTTTGATGTTGTCATAGTTTTTTGACTAAAATGGCATTTAGTTTTATTCATATTTTAGTCATCTGAATTGTTTTAGTTTTAATCGAATAAATATCATACGATTTTAGTCAACTAAATCTACATTTAAATTTAGTCGGCTAAAATCTAATAGGTTTAGTTACAGTGTAATGCATTTATTAAGCATTTCTCTAAAATTACCAAACTCATTGTATAGGTTTGATATTAGGGTTTTATCATGACAGACACAGATTTAAAGGAGAAGTCCACTTCCAGAACAACAATTTACAGATAATGTACTCACCCCCTTGTCATCCAAGATGTTCATGTCTTTCTTTCTTCAGTTGTAAAGAAATTATGTTTTTTGAGAAAAAACATTTCAGGATTTTTCTCCATATAATGGACAGATATGGTGCCCTGAGTTTAAATGCGGCTTCAAACGATCCCAAATGCGGTTGTAAACGATGCCAGTGGATACTATCTTAAACACTCGTCTTGTTTTGCTCTCCCTGAACTCTGTGTATTCTGAATCAAGACAGTTAGAGTTCAAGGAGAACAAGACAAGATGAGCGTTTGACATTAAAAAGTATATAAATTGTATTATTTTTATGAAAATAACCAATCGTTTCACTAGATAAGACCCTTCTTCCTCGGCTGGGATCGTTTACAACCGCATTTGAAGCCGCATTTAAACTGCATTTTGGAAGTTCAAACTCGGGGCACCATAACAGTCCATTATATGGAGAAAAATCCTGAAATGTTTTTCTCAAAAAACATAATTTCTTTACGACTGAAGAAAGAAAGACACGAACATCTTGGATGAAAGGGGGTGAGTACATTATCTGTAAATTTTTGTTCTGGAAGTGGACGTCTCCTTTAACTGCTGTGACATGCAACATGGCTATATTAAAATTATTTTATTTATTAAATATATTTTATATTATTTCTTAAAATGAAACGAAACCACTTCTCATCAAGAAACAAGAACATTGTCTTCTTTTTAATAAAATGCCAATGGTTATATAGGCTAATTATGCATAACAACTTGTTTACCATATTCTTCATTCTTTCAAGCAGACAATTATTTATATAAATAAATTTAGATTAATCTTTATTAGGGCGGCTAAAGGGATTTAGTCAAAGGCAGTGAGTGATTTTCTGTCTTTCTTTTGTTGTTTGCTTAACATTAAGGTCGCAAACAATAGCAACTAAATAAGGCTGCTGCCCCTTAAAAACGGATTGCATGGACGCAATGTACTGATGCACGTCCAGTACTGTTTACATTCACATAAGACGTAACCGGATGCGTTTACATGAAGACTTGTCACAACGGACAGCTCGCCATAATTTTATGTATATTTCTCAGTTCACGCAACGCGAAAGAGTACTCGTGTGCTGTGTGAGACGCGCTGCTTCGGTGTGTGCGTTTAAAAAACTGGACTGAATTGAGTTCTCTTTTGCGTCGTCAAATTTATCCATATGTCTGCTCTTCTCTTACTCCCAGATATTGACATTTTCTAACACTTTATGAGACGTGCAGCAAGTGTATGCCAGCTTATATCCCGTCGGATAGATCAATAGGGTATGATACAATTCAAATGTGCTCATCTAACTTTCTAACCACGCAGCAGATTAGTTCTCAATTAATCTCTTCCCAGATCGTCCCTCCCTAACATGGTTTCGTTTTTATTGGTCAACAAAATTTTTTGTCATAGTTTTTGTCATTCAAAACAAGTTTTTTTTTCATTATAGTCTCGTTTTCGTCAGTGAAAAATATAATGAAAATTATTCGTCAACGAAATTAACACTGAGGTGGACATGAGGGTGAGTAATTAATGACAGAATTTTACATTTTTGGGTGAACTATCCTAATATGCACTAACCAAAATGCATATTATGCCAAGTATAAGCTTGAGAAAGCTACAAAATGCTCATAAAGTACTTCAACTTCAGTGATTTTCAGGGTAATGAACCTGCTAATGGCATACTTATAGAAAGTATTTTAATGCTGAAAATGACATCCTCTTTAAGAAACAGTACAGAATTATTAACACTTTGTCTCCATGATTTATCATGCTTGTGATTCCTCAGTGCACATAAACCATGCAAGACTAGCTGAAACCCTTACCTTTTACCTCCAGTTTGCCCTCACACTGTTTAGTCCCATACTCGTTGATGATCTTGCAAGTGTAAACACCAGAGTCTGACTTCTGTGCTGATTTAATAGTCATCTCAAAGTTGCCCTCCTCTGTCTCATGGACAATATGCCGTGCACCTGTTTTAATGGTCACTCTGTCTCTCAGCCTGATACAAAGGAAAATAGAATTGAAGTTATGACTCAATAAGTCAAAATGAACAAACAGTCCATACTGTTTTAAACTATATTATGAATTTGAACGTACCAGTAAAGCATGGGTTTAGGCTGTCCGCTCACTCGAACAGACATAGTCACCTCTTGACCCTCTATAACTGTTTGGTCTCCAATAACAACCTGTTATTTTGGTAAACAAAGAGGCTTGTTGTTTCATAAAGATAACAGAAACACAATTTCTATTTTTTGTTACAAAACACAAAAGCATTTCCCTGAAAAAAAATGGCATTTGCTTGCAAAAACGTTTTCCATTCCCCCCAAAAACTTTGCATTTGTTCAATAAACATATGTGACAGAAATAAAATGAAGTGGAAGGATGTGAGAGAACGCAGTGTTCTCCATGTTTTCCAAAAAAGAATAGCAGGAATGGTCATGTTTTAGATTATTTGGATTTTGAGGATTACATGTTTACATGTTGAGCATCTTTTCTGGAATATAAAGCAGATCTTCCTTGATTGGAAAATAATGTGCATCTAAAAGTGCTTAATAATGTATTCTGATATAGTGTTGGCCAAAAGTATTAGAACACTAGTATTCTCACCATGTAGAAAATTATTTTAAGTCAATTATTTCTATCTCTTGCTGTAGTTTGTCAGTATACATATCAGTTTACATTTCCAAACATTCATATTGCCATTAATTGTAATAATCCAGTGAGATTTTTGTTTGCACAAGGAGTCTGACAACAGCCAGTGCTCCACACAGAGATCTGATCTCACCATCATCCAGGCTGTCTGGAATGACATGAAGAAACAGAACAAACTTGAGAAAGAACTGTCGCAATGTTTCCAAGATTCTTCAAGAAACCTACCTGCAAAGCTACAGTACTGTTAAAAGTTTTAGGCACTTGTGTACAAATGCTGTAAAATGAGGACGCTGTCAAAAAAAATGACATAAATAGATTTTCTTTATCAATTAACTTCTATTAACTAAATTAAATCAACATTTGGTGTGACCATATTTTGCCTTTAAAGCAGCTTTTGCTTTAGGTGCACTTGCACATAGTTTTTCAGGTAGATCTCTTGAAGCATCTTGGAGATGTTGCCACAGTTATTCTGGATTTAGTCTGTCTCAGTTTGTTCTGTTTCTTCATGTCATTCCAGACAGACTGAATGATGATGAGATCAGATCTCTGTGTGGAGCACTGGCTGTTGTCAGACTCCTTGTGCAAACAAAAATCTTACTGGATTATTGCAATTAATAGCAAAATCATTGTTTGGAAATGTAAACTGATATTTCCTACTGACACACTACAGCAAAAGATAGAAATAACTGACTTAAAATCATTTATAGCTGGTGAAAATACTAGTGTTCTAATACTTTTGGCCACCACATTAATATTTTAGTATTTTCTGATACCTGAAAGGATGGAGGCTCCTTGAATCGAGTATCCACGATCTTCCTTGGCTCAGGTCCCCTGTAAGAGGAATAATCCATCCCTTCCTCGAGAGGACTGAGGTACTCCTCATCAGATGTGATGGGACTGCTGACGTCCATGGGTACACCAAGGTTCCCACGCTGGTCCTGACTGGGCTCTGTGAAAAACACCAATGGGATTGGACTGGAGCAATACTTACATGTTTACATCTTCACACTTCACACCCCATGAAAAGTTTGCAAAGCAATATGATATTTTTTCTGAACAATAACATTACGGAGAACTGAAGAAATTCACAGAGAATTACTTTTTGCTTTTGGCTTTCAGAGAGAAATGGATTAGAAAGGTGAAGAGTAAAAGACATGGGATGAATACAAATCAGGAGCCTGGAAGAGAAAGGATACCGTAATCCCAAATCCAATCACAGAAATGTCCAGTGACTCTGTGAATGCCAGCACTGGAGACAGATTGCTTTCAAAAAGCATCGCAAAAACAGAGGATGAAGATTTGCTCTTTGTCTAAAAACAAATTTGTTATGCTATGTTTGAAATTTTGAAGGATTTTCAGTGGCATTCATGTAATCAAAAGACAAGGGATGTGATTTTCAATATAGCTCAGTTCATCTATTCTGGTAACACTTTACAATATAGTATCATTTGTTAACATTAGTTACTGTATTAACTAACATAAACAATGAACAATACATTACACTATTTGTTAATCTTTGTTAATGCTAGTTAATAAAAATACATAATAAAAATACAATGCATTAACTAATGTTAAGCACAACTTGTGATTTTAATAATGCATTAGTAAATGCTGAAATTAACATTAAGATTAATAAATGCTGTAGAAGTATTGTTTATTCTTATTTCATGTTCACTAATGTAGTTAACTAATGAACCTTATTGTAAAATGTTACCTTTTTTTAATTTGAAAAAGAAATAATGAATCAGACCTTCAGCTTCTGAGCAACAAATCTGTGTGATTGTCATGACCCTCCAAGGTTTTTGCTTTTTAATTTTTCATCTAAAATTAGACAGATGCCATGACTACAAAAACTGAAGACAACTTATGAAACCAAAATACATTAGTGTACCCTAAAAGCTAACAAAATGAACCTTCAGTTAATGAAAACGTTCATAATTCACAATCATTTCTTCCAGCAAAACTGACTAAAATATTTACATCTTGTACTAATACCACCGGCTGTCAACTAGCAATAGTATGTTGCATGTAGGTTCATGATTGTGATTTGACCCTGTAACCCTTCTGTAGGTCCTGCTTCAACTTCGGGTTTCAACAAACAGCGCTCGTCAAGCCATTTCACAGCATTTTTAAAATGCATCCATCAATGTAAAGCTAAACTGCTGATGTTGATTTACAAATGGACTTTGAAATAAAGTCATATGAAATAAAGTCACTCCCTAAGTGAGGCACATGTGTAAACACTTGAAACCGTTTGCCGTGCGAGGCCCGAAGCCACAGCATGAGGTGAGACCCTGCGATGCATGTACTAGGAGAAAAAATAGACACCGTGTCTCTTCTTACAACAGCTTAGAGCATATATATTACCGTAACCCCGGGTTTGATTCTAATTTCAAAGCGGTAACATTTTCAAGAACACCAAACGGCTCAAAGGCAGTGATTACTTTCACTTTTTACTAAAGAAAAAACTAAACTTTAACAAAAAAAAAAAGGAAAATTTAACCAATAAAAGCTGTAATATTGTACCATTCTTTGGAAACCCACCATGCAAATTCTTAAACACAAACTTACCTGGCCCTGCTCCTTCAGCCAGACCTTGGCCATGTACTAAGCCGACACCAAGGGCACCAGCGCATGTTGAGTCCCAAACAGTATTTGTGTTAATATGTCAGCACCTTAGTGAATGTCCCCAGATTTCAACTGGTAATCTGGCATAGGCACTGTCTTCCCTACCCTCCCTTGCTCTTTCGCTCCAGCTCTCTCACTTTCAATAAGACACTACCTCTCACATTTACATCAGCACAAACAGATGCAGATGTCCTCCCTTTTTTCCATTCAAGTCAAAGGAACTGCCATAAAATACTTCTCATAGCAACCATCCTATTTATATGCCTCTTACAAACTCTGTCGCTTCTGCTGTAGCTCAGCAAACCTACTACAGTATCATGAACTGGGAAGAAAAAGACTTTCATGCAAGCCTTTCGTCTGTCAATAAAATGATTCTTGAAATTTCTCAGGAGGAATTTAGCTGTCGTGTCACTGTGTTTAGCTGTTGTGGCACTGTGGAAAATAAAGACCTACTTGGCGACAACATTTAATGGCAGGTTTTAACAACATGCTGTCAATAAAGCAACACAAGGATCCACTATATATGAGATTATTAAGAGATCGTTTCATGGAAGAAGGAGAGCTAAAAATACCCCTGGTATTCACCGCCCTAATAAGGCAAAGCTTCTCTTTCTAAACATTAACACAAATGAAGGTGCACTAGGAGAATATTAGAATATGTACTCGGACATCTGCAGTAGACAAGCCTTATTTTGCATTTTGTTCAATGATTCATACCAAAATGTGTTAAAAACCAATGCTAAAAAATAAATAAATAAAAACACATACAACAAAAACAGCACAATAAATACAAATCCTAAAAACAACATAAAAACCCCAAAATGTAAACATTGTACATACTGTATATTTGACCATATTCCATATGTTTTGCTGAATTTGTTTTGAATGCAATTTGCTTGCATTTTTTAAATTCATTATGAGGCCAGAATGCAGTTAAACATTTCATATATTCAATTTAACCTCTGGGTTGCTATGGTAACTATCCAGGTGGAACCCGGAGAACTCGGGAGATCTTATAGAGAGGAGGAGGAATCAAAGAAGCACAAAGAAAATGATACAGGAAAACCAAACAGAGAGCCCATGTGAGAGCTGTTAGGTAGGAAGGAAAAAAGTGTTATGGTTAATTTAATGACTATTTTTCTTTAAGGGTGATTTAAACACCAACACTACGATGCTAACCCCTACCCTGCAGGGCTGCATGTTGACAGTGTGACTCACTGCCTTTGATCCTACATAGATATCTAAATGTATTGAAATTCACTCCTCTAAAATCCCATACGTTACCCTTCAAACTCCCACATCCTCAACTGCAAACGCAACATGCTCATCCTTGCTGCTCAAAAACATTTACTTGGAGGCATTCGCTGCATTGTTTAAAACCAAATATCCAGCTTACAGCAAGTAATTAGACATTAAAATGAGGAAATCTAATTCTAACTCCAATTCTAAAGATTAAGGGCATTCACACCTACAGCGACAAAAAACTTGGATTCATTATTTTTCATTGAGATTTGCTGCGATATGAGTAACAGCTTTCACTGGTGATTGCCACAAACTTGAGCTTTATGCTAATAAATGTGTCGCAGTCTGATGACTAACAATGGGAGTCTAGATAGTGATCCGTAGGGATGCCAATCAACCAACAGCAGAGCAAATTGCTTTCAGTGTGAATGTCCACATCTCCATAAAACACTCACCTGACTTGATGAAAAGAGTAGCGCTGCTGGACATCTCGCCAACTTCATTGGTAGCAGTAACTGTGTATGTTCCTGCGTCGCTTGGCTTTGTGCATTTGATGAGCAGTGAGTGCCTTTCTCCCTCTACCTTCACAACATGAGTTGGGCTGTTCTTGATCTCAATGTTGTCTCTCTTCCATGTAACTGTATATAAAATACATTTCTTTGCTGTTACATCCCTCCGGATGCAAAATTGTTGAAGGATTAGTTCACTCCAGAATTAAAATTTTCTGATAATTTACTAACCCTCATGTCATTTAAGATGACTCAGAAGATGGCTCATCTTGCACCAGCTCGAATTCACGGATTACATAGACACGTTGGAAAGATAACGCATGACGAAAACTGAAGTTCCAACCCAGTGTTTACAAAGCGAACACACAAAGAAAGTCAAACACCCTTTACAAAAAAGTTAAAACAACAATGTCAAACAGTTTTGAAGTTTTTCGTCCTACCATACATTTTTGAACCAGATTACACAGATGAAAAACTAACCATGCATGACCTTTCCATCGTGATTACGTAATGCATGAAGTCACGCATTGTAGACCAAGTGCAAGACGAGCATTTGTGGTTAAAAAGTATATAATTTTTTTATTTTCACAGAAAACAACCAATCGTTTCGCTAGACAAGACCCATATTCCTTGGCTGGGAATATGTAGAGCCTTTTGAAGCTGCTTTGAAACTGCAATTTGGATCTTCAACCCGTTGATCCCCACTGAAGTCTGCTATATGGAGAAAAAAATCCTGGAAAGTTTTTCTCAAAAACCTTTATCTCTTTTCAACTGAAGAAAGAAAGACATGAACACCTTGGATGACATGGGGGTGAGTACATTATCAGGAAACTTTAATTCATGAGTGAACTAATCCTTTAAGACTAGAAAGTACAGTCTTATTTCTGAGACACTCTGGAATTACCTTAGTGCTTGAAATGTGGGCAAATAATCTAGAAGTCTGTACAAGGGTTGCTATTTCAACCATAGTACTGATAGTAATGTATAGCTGACAACTTGTAAGTCACAGCCTTGACAGACTGCATTTTTGAGTAAATGATTCAGAGTCAACAGGGATTGCATCCCAGTTATGCTCATGTATTACAGTTTCAAGTCAACAAGGCAAGATGCTAAAGGTGGTGTTTGAAGTTATTACGGCAGAAATAAAAGACTTACCTTCTGGGAGAGGGGTGCCACTGATGATGCATTTTAAAAGCACCTCTGTTCCAGCTGAGGCCACAGTGTCCTGAAGTGGAAACTCAAACACAGGAGCCTCTAGAGGATCCTCTCCTGCAGACACGTACGAGTCGTCTGAAGATTCTGTAACAGCGCAAGATACTTGTCAGATCCAATAGACGTGATATTCCTCAAATATAATGTCCAACTTGAACTGGAGGTGAATCGGAAGTTCAAGGTCAAGGATTCACATGCCACTGGAGATGCCTCAACTTACCCAATTCAGGGGACATCGGTCTTTGTCTGCGTCCTCTTCCTCTGCTTCGTTGGGGTTTCTCCTCTTTAGCAGTTCCACTTTTTACAGCCTTTTCAGTCTTCTCTATAGGTGTGTCCGTCTCCATTGGCTCCTCTTCGACTATAATTTTTGGTATAGTGAGCTTTGGTGCCGGTGACAGAGGAGTCACATCCAGCTCCATCTTTTCCTCAGATGAGGAAACTCTTGGAGGTTTGGGGGGAGCTTGTACAGGACATTCTTGAATAGCTACAGTCTCTCCTTGCACCAGAGGACTTTCAGGCCTTCTTTCCAGTTTTCTCAGCGTGACCTCCATTGGCGTCTTCCTATCATCTGCTTGTGGTACTTCCTGAACACGAACAACCCTCTTTACTAATGGACTCGCAGGTCTTGGTTCCACCTTGCGTAATGTCATCTCTAAGACATTTCGGGATGGAGATTCAGCTCTACCTCGAGAGCGCTCTTCGGTAATCTCTACAGTTGGAGACCTTCGGGGACTATCTCTGCTTGGGCTTGGGCTTGGGCCCCGAAGTCTTGGAGATCTTTGACCAGGTAAATCAGAGAGTGACATTGCCTCTGGAGGGGATGGTTCTCGTCCAAGTGTGCTTACCAGTTTGGTGGTTGAGATAGAGCGATCACTTTCAACCCTTTCCAGGGGTTGTTGTGCCAGCTGCTCTTTTCGTCTGCGATACGGTGATTTTGGAGGTGAACGTTCTTTGGCTTGCTCTCTCTCTCTCATCTCTTGCTCTCGCTGAGCACGCTCTCTATCCTGCAGCTTTTGAAGAACCTGAGGTGGGATGGGCTCTAACTTCCTTACAGGCTGCCTGCTCCTGTGGAAAGTAGAGAGCTGCTCTGTTGAGAAGGATTTCTTCATGTGTGGTTTACCGACAAGCTTTTTGATGCGCTGGAGCTCCTCTGTGAACTTGTTTTCAATGTCCTGCACCTTTTGGGAGTAACGGGGTCTGTCCTCCAGGGAAGCAGCCCGCTGTTTGAACATGGTCCTTCTCTGGGCTGCATCTGCCTTCAGAGCCTCACGAAGGTCTTCTTTGGAGCTCTCCCTCGAGATCCCCAACCGGCTCCCTCCTTCATCAGAGTCAATAGACGAGGCTCTGTTAAATCCAGCCCAAGAGCGTCCAGATATAGATCCCTCTGGGTTATCGATACTTCGTCTGCGCTCTTCAAAAACTCGCACCTTCTCAAAGATCTTGGAGCTAGCTCTTGTCAGTTTCGGTGAGGGCCGAGGTGTAAGTTCCTTACGGGAATACTCGCTGACCGGGGTTTGGGGTCGAGAGTCTTGAGCACTACTCTGAGACATGCCTGAGGATTTGGGTTGCTTTATCTTCTCCTCAAACTCTCCTGGAACTGTGTCTTGATATTCAGTTGGCACGACAACTTTCTTGCGTGGGGCTAGGGGTGTGGCAGGGGATGAACCAGAACGGCTGAGCAAAGGAGAGGCAGTAGAGAGGCCAATTTTGGGGGAAGGGGGTGGTAGGACTTGAGGGGGAGATTCCCTCAAAACTTCTTCAGATGGGCTCCTAAAAGAAGGTGTTTGAGGGAAATGTTCTGTTAGAGTATGGGGTTATGCATAGGGGAGGAGCCCAACTGTTTGGATGAGGACTTTGGAAGAGGGGCCAGAGGACCTTAAATGGGACTGTCTACATGTGTTTGTGTGCAAGTTACTTCAAATCTTTTTTTTTTTTTTTAAATGAGGAAGGAGTGAATTTCCAAATTTCAGGAAAGGTACATAAAGAAAATTAAAAATGATAATGAGTTTCGGTTAATTGCATTTTCTAATTAGTTACGGTACTATAAAAATAATGCGAGGGGATGTTCAGAGCATGAATAAACAAATGTATTCCATTAATCTTGGCGTGACAGTCTAAGAAGGCTAAGAAATCTGAATTCTATCTTAAAACAAATTGTTTTTAAGTTTAAAACGCAACTGAATGCTTGAAAATAATGTAATATTAGCACATGTCAGATTAAATTGTGCCTACTAGCCTATACCTTCCAAAATCACTGGGCTAGACCACCACATATCACTGGATATCTGCAGGAATAAGTCAAGTGTCACTTGCCAATGCTGGGAAGGAAGAGTAAAACAAGGATTAGCGCAGGCACATTACTATTAAATGTTGAGTCATCGAGAATATCGCTAAAAGGGGTCTAATTCAAAATGGCTGTGCACTAGAAAATGTCTCAAAAGCAGTAAAACATAAACATCTTTCTTGTTTACACAGCACAGACCAAACTGCACTAACCTTGCAGAGCTGATACAGCTAAAAGTATTGTAAATCCATCCAGTGTACTGTAGCTTCCTTCCCATCCAGCAGTTTGACAAACTTATTCTTGTACTCAACATCCAGTGCACTATAATGTGTGAACATCTCCCATGCAGCATCAAAATCATGCGAAAAACAAAGCACATATCTGGGTAAAACAGAGGGATGATCCTTAGAAATGTGTGATGTTAGTAAAGTATGACAATCAGCAACTGGCAATAGCGGTTCTCTGCTACTTATTCAAGATAAATAACTTCCAAATTGATCTTCACATAAATATACAGTCTTTTTGGTTTTACTTGAGGGAATAATACTCAACACATTAGTGTTTTAGATTGCACTTTATTTGAGATCATTACCATTGAAACATTTATGTTTAACTCTGGCAAAAAAAATGTAGAGACAATGTTTTGTACAGAGACTTCTTACAAGATCTATGCCCTCCTATCCTTGCAAGTCAAGGCATCATGTGCATGCATGCAAGGATTCATGCTGTGCAGTTCACCAAAAACAACATGCACAAAAAACCAGGGGGAAACCGAAGGGGTCGATGATACCTAACACAAAAATGTGATGCAAGCATGTTTTTAATGCAAACTTTTGGTCAGCTTCAATTTTGCATCAACTGCTGTGGTAGAAAACTAAAAGAATTTGCATATGGACAATGGGGGTCAAAGGAAAGTATGAACTAAATGAAAATAAATCTAGATGGAGAATGAAAAAGGCAATAACGGTGCGTGAGGGAGGTGCTGTATTATTCTTAATTCTAAATTCAGACTACATTTGTTTCAGCCTTTAACCTGTCAACCTTTCGAGTTATGCTACATTATTAGTTTACGGTCTGGAATTCTGTTTTTTAAGGTTTAAAATATTATCAGCATATGTTTTACTATTACTTTTATTATGATGCATGGTAAAATGGTTTTAGTGACAAACAAAATAAGCATACAGCCAATGGAAGATGCATCACCTTAAGCTTACTCAGCGAATACTATTTTGGAGTTTAAATGCTTTGTCTTCAGATTTAACGCTTTGGCCTACAGCAGCACTTCCAGAAAGGAGCTATTCTTAGACTCCTTCAGCAGCTCTCGAAAAATGTTGCCCTGCACAAAAGGTCAGTGCTCTCAGCATCTCAGTTTGAACATGATGTGACACAGATCTGACAGATTATAAGTTGGCTGCTTTAAAGGCCAGGTCATTACCTGACAATGCCCTGCACTTGCCCTCTCTTAGACAGAACCATAACTTTCTTTAAGGTTCTCTTAGTGTTAGGCACAAACAGGAACAGCCTGTCATTACCAATAGATCTTGGTTCAACACATTCATGATACAAATGAGCAGCAAATAAAAAGCAGAACCAAACAATGGGGATGGAAAACAGAAACAAATGGATTACAGCGGGCTTGAACGTATGCAAAGCCTGGGATTGTTCAATGCTAAACAGTGGGATGAAATTTGAAAATCTGGGTTATAACGAAGTAAACTAAAATTTGAAGGAGAGTTTGAGTGATATTTTGTTGTAAGAGTGTGACAGTCAACCCTGGCTCAAACATGGATGAAGAAGAGTGCTAAAGAGAGATGAATGACAGAAGATACAATCAATCACCTGCTTTTCTTTTCTAACAACATCACACCCTAACACCCTAAATTAACACTAACTCATTAACAACAACACAGTTTAAGTCAAGTTGTAAGAATGACAGTCTGATGTGAGCGACACAAGCAATTAAAATCCAATACAGACAACTGACTATAACAGAAAACACCTGTCACGAGTCACACATCTTCTAACAACTTTCACAATCAAAAGTATATCTAGAATGACTAAGGTTTTCTTATCCAGAGTGTGAAATATTCTTTGATTTATGCCACTGAAATGAAAATGCTTGTTGGAAATAACAAATCATCTGTGCTTTGTATCACTAATCTGTGACAAAAAAGTGAAATAATACACTTTTACATAATAGAGTTTAATTTTTGAACCCTTACCATGTCACCGCCACAGCAAAAAAAAAATGACATAAGCATGAAATCGAATCACTTAAGACATAGCGTAAAAGTTATATCTATGACAACGTGAAATTAATATGAGCATCGACTGAAGTTCTTCAGTGTCATTTCGATGCAGCTCTCCAAAAATGAAATAATATGTGCATATTACAAAAAAACAATTTTTGCTGCGCTGCCACTTGCGAATGAGTCACGTATAACTGTAAGGCTTTTGGCAGCTCGCACAGATCTACGCTCTGTGGGCTGAGCTGAACCTCATCCAAACGCAGAGAGCCCACTCACTGTATCTTCTGTCATTCCTGTGGTGATGTAAGCTGCCTCGTGGGGCCACCACAACACGCGGCGCAAATAGCGAGAGAGACAGAGGAGGAATTACAGCCTGGGTCTTGTTCTCAGCCCCCTCCCATCCTTAGCACTTACAGGGGACACCATGTTAGAGCAAGGGTCTCTTGTGACTCTGTGACGGGTGCTGTGATTGTTTATCTATTGATGAGGGATCTTTTTATATATATCTGTGTTTTGGTCTGCTTATTGTGGGCTGTGGCTGATTGCGGTTTATTTTAGCTTGGGAAGGTTTACTTACAGGGGTACAGAAAAAGTCCTTCCTCTATAAAGACTGAACGTGCTACCATAGTAATCGCTAGCTAAAGACACACTTTCCTCGGACCCCCAAACCGGTCGGGATAGATTGGCGCGTGATGCTCGAATCAGAGGCTCGACCCCTAGGTGCCTGATCTGGGTGCCCGTCGGCTCCCGGCTGTTGGCTTGCCTGGCTGACTGCGGCCCCGGAGCTCTTGATCCCAGGGCTAGAGCTTCTTTCTCCAACACTGTGGTTTCACCGGCGGCCCAGCGATCGCTCGCATCTGGGGTGACATCCATCATTCTCTCACCTGCGGGAGAGCGAAACAGGGACAGATAGAGCGAATTAAATTTCAGGCAGGATGCTCGACGTCCTAGCATTCACAAGCTATGGGTGAATTCATCCAAATCACCAAAAAAAAGCAAACAACAGGCCTAACATTTTCTTTTCTTTCAACTTTATAAAAAGCACCTAAAAACCTATGTATTTGTTCTTTAGAAATAATATTGTTCAATAATATTGTTCATTTTTAAAAAAAAAACAAAAAAAACACTATAACTTTAAGAACTCAAAATATGTGTCACAATTAAAAAAGACGATTTACAGAATTTAAACTGCAAAAACTAATTTTAAAATTCTATATAGATAGATAAAAAGAAAGAAAAATAGATAGACAGACAGACAGACAGACAGAAACAACGATAGAACAACAGAACAATAGAATGATAGAACAATAGATAGATAGAACTACAGATAGATAGATAGAAACAATAGAAAGACAATGAAAGAAAGAAAAAGAATAAAAAGGAAAAGAAATAGAAAAAGAAACAAACAAACAGATACAACTACAGAATGATAGAACGATTTAACGATAGAAAGAAAGATTAGATAGATAGATAGATAGATAGAATGATAGATAGAACGATAGATAGAACTATAGAATGATAGATAGAAAGACAGAAAGAAAGAAAAAGAAAGATAGATAGATAGATAGATAGATAGATAGAACTAAAATGATAGTACTATAAAACTAAAGCAACAGACAGACAAAGACAATGAAAGAACGACAGAACGATAGAATAAGACAAAATGAAACAACAATAGACAGAACGATTGATAGATAGATAGATAGATAGATAGATAAAAGATAAAAAGAAAGAAAGAAAGAAAAAGATAAAATGATAGAAAGACAGAACAATGGAAAGAAAAAGATAGATAGAACTACAGATAGATAGATAGATAGATAGATAGATAGAAACGATAGAATGACAATGAAAGAAAGAAAAAGAATAAAAAAGGAAAAGAAATAGAAAAAGAAAGAAAAAGAAACACAACGATAGAACGCTAAAAAGAAAAAGATAGACAGAACAATAGAATGATAGATAGATAAAAAGAAAGATAAAATAGATAGATGATAGATGATAGATAGATAGATAGATAGATAGATAGATAGATAGATAGATAGATAGATAGAACTAAAATTATAGATAGAACTATAAAATTATAGAATGATAGATGAACAATAGACAGACAGATAGATAGATAGATAGAATAAAAGACAAAATGAAACTGATAGAACAATAGAACGATAGATAGATAAAATGAAAGATAAAATAGATAGATAGATAGATAGATGATAGATAGATAGATAGATAAATAGATAGATAGATAGATGAAAGACAGATAGACAGATAGATAGATAAATAAATAAATATGACCCCTTTAAATTTATAGTAAAGAAGAAAAAAGGAAGAAAAAAAACCTGACACATAATCCTTTTAAATTCTTACAAGAATGAAATACTGTTTGTTATGCCTAGTACTAGTGGATAATGTAAGTGGATTACATGAGCGTGCATTCAGAGGTGTGAAGAATAAAGCCCAGGTGATGCCATTCGGCCGCAAGCTGCGGTGAAGCAAAGTCCCAGCTGATGCCTTTAGAGCCACCGCGATTCACGGTGACTGAATGGATTAGACTGCAGTCAGGAAGCATCCATCAAAATCAATGACAATGCGCCTCCGCCCACCCCTCTACGCCCACCATAACAGATCAAATCAATCACTTATGCCACTACGGAAATCATACGCTCCACCAGATCCTGACACATTTATTCCTCCGGTATCTCTTTGTTGCTGAAATTGTTGACTTTCATTTTGTAGAAAGGCTTCGGATCTTACAACTCTATGCTGTGCGCTGTGAAGACATCATTCATAACAGCGCTAATGACAAACAAGCAATTTAGTGCGCAATTCAGGCTTCGTTGCTTGTGGTGCACTCCTCCAAAATCTATCTTTGTTGAAAGCTGCGTTGTACACAAGATAAATGAATGTCAATGTTAGATGCTGAGATCAAAATGGATATTTATATACAGGCCATGCTGTTCTCACACTTCTCATTTCTAAGCTGAAATCGCACATCAAAAAAATATCCCTCTATCCCTCTCTTCTATTTCTTAGTCCTCTCTCGTGATGATGAAAGAAATGGAAATATTGTTCACCCAATCTGTAAGTGTCTCAAATATGCTCCCAACCACTTTCCCCAAGGGATAACGGGACGGGTTTTGTCATAATGCATACTGACAAGTGAGAGTTCAATTGCCTAGAATCCACACAGGGACTAAATAGAATCAACAGAACAGGACTCAGATTTGGGTCTTTGTCTTTAAACAGAAGATGTGTTTACAATCTATATTCATGAATATTAGCAAGATTTTTTGTTAAACACAAAAATAGAAAAAATGCACATGCTCACATGCAAAAAACAACCACGTCCAGCCTCTAACCAAGAATAGCTGTGTGTAACACCATAAATCACATGATATACATGCAGCGTGATCTCATTATTATTCATAGGTTTTCATACTTAAAACGCACACGTTGTCATGCATTTGAAAAGTAACAAAAAAAAATGCACACTTTCCATAACCTGTGAATATGAACGAGATTACTTTATTTAATTTATTTAAATTTATTTAATTTATGTGAATAAAAATGCAAAAACATTTTTAATACCTTCCTGTTTAATTCTAATGGTTAGAGTGTGGAGAATGGTAATGAACAGAGGAATTATGACATTACAACATTATAATTGGAACCTAATAATAAAAAAAAGTAACTGTAAATCAAATT
Source organism: Labeo catla (assembly GCA_012976165.1). NCBI lineage: Eukaryota > Metazoa > Chordata > Actinopteri > Cypriniformes > Cyprinidae > Labeo > Labeo catla. The sequence continues at coordinate 19,060 of VONZ01000363.1, forward strand.
TCTTTAAAAAATGCATATGCAGTACACTACCAATCAAAAGTTTTTGAACAGTAAGATTCTGAATGTTTTTTTAAAGACGTCTCTTCTGTGCATCAAGCCTGCATTTATTTGATTCGAAGTACAGCAAAAACAGTAAAAGTTTGAAATATTTTTACTATTTATAATAACTGTCTTCTATTTGAATATATTTAAATGCAATTTATTTCTGTGATTTCAAAGCAGAATTTTAGTATCATTACTCCAGTAACATGATCCTTCAGAAATCATTCTAATATTCTGATTTGCTGCTCAAAAAGCATTTATTATTATTATTATTATTATTATTATTATTATTACGTTGAAAATGTAGTAGAATTTTTTCAGGTTTCTTTGATAAATAGAAAGTTCAGAAAAACAGCATTTATATGAAATAGAAATCTTTTGTAAAATTATGTCTTTATCATCACTTTTGATCAATTTAAAGAATCCTTGCTAAATAAAAGTATTAATTTCTATAACTTCTTTCCCAAAAAAAAAAAAAAAACTGACTCCAAGCTTTTGAATGGTATAGTGCAGCGTTTCTCAACTCCAGTCCTCGCGCCCCCCCACTATGCTAATTTTGAATGTATCTCTTATCACGTACGGCAATTGTTCTATTCGACCATGAAGTGCCCTGCGAAGTGGACATCACCAGATATTCCGCCATGATTCCGGTTCGAAACGAGTGTATACGTTCAATTCAAAGGGCATTAAAGAGTGCGAGAGGTGAATTTAAATTGTATTTATTTACAGAAGTATATGATGTCACATTTCACACTTCTCTAGTAAGTTTCGTCTGTGTGTGAAGACGCTGCAGGCAGCGGCGCAGCGCAAATCCATAAAGGAACGTTCCGAAGTGAAGCAAACTCAGGGAGCAGGGAGCAATGAACACTATGTAGGGATCATGTCAATCGGAACACAGTTCATGCACGTAGCTCATGATAACGAGCTGGTTATCTGAATCAGGTGTGTTAACTAGAAGAGACACGCAAAATAAGCATAGCGGGGGGGCGCAAGGACTGGAGTTGAGAAACGCTGGTATAGTGTATAATGTTACAAAAGCTTTTTATTTCAGATAAATGCTGATCTTTGGATCCTGAAAATCCTTAAAAAAATTTACTCAACTGTTTTAAATATTGATAATAATAATAATAATAATAATAATAATAATGTTTCTTGAAGAGCAAATTAGCACATTTGAATGATTTATAATGATGCTGAAAATTTAGCTTTGATTACAGGAATAAATTACATTTTAAAATATATTCAAACAGAAAAAAGTCATTTTAAATAGTCAAAATATTTCTAACTTTTACTGTTTTTGCTGTACTTTGGATTAAATAAATGCAGGTTTGGTGAGCAGAAGAGACTTCTTTAAAAAAAAAAAAAACATTAAAAATCTTACTGTTCAAAAACTTTTGACTGGTAGTGTACACTACATCCAAATACCTATGAATGTTTGTATATATTTGATTTGTGGCTTGTTGTTAACGTGAGCGCTCTTGTTTGCTGTTACCTCTTTATTTGTACTCCTCTGAGCACCCGTCTTATCAGCTCTGCGATAAGAAATGCTTAGAGATTAAGCATAATGTTTGATTTATCTGAGTGAACAGCTGTGTACACACATCTAAAATAAGCAGAATGTGTGATTTAAGCCACTTTGTTTTGCAGTAACATTTTTCTTAAACAGAATAACCAAAATCAACATGAAACATTAAAATTGTCATTATTTACTCATCCTCATGTCGTTCGTAATGCATAAACTGTATGCAATTCCTTACACTGACATCTAATTGTGACCAAGCATGTTAAAAGAGTTAAAAATAAACTAATAAAAAGCCTAATAAATAAAAAGGAACTACAAAAATAGTTAATTTGACATATGAACTATTTGACACATTCCAAGTCTTTGTAAGCCATACGACAGCTTTGTGCGAGGATCAGACTGAAATGTAGCTCATTATTCATTTAAAAGGTCATGTTCACTGGCTCGTCATGTTCACAGATGAGAAACAATGTTCTGTTTGGTCAATGCGCCATTTATAAATACAAACGGAAATGCAAATGAGATTTCAGAGCTTCAGTGGAGGGCAAGATTATCAATGGAGGAACTCGGAGTATAAATAATAATATGGGCTACTTACGTTTTTAATGCTGTTTTTTTAAGCTGTATGGCTACGTTGTTATAACCTGCCATTGTATTAAAAAAATAGTCTTTTTTGTGTGTCACAGAAGAAAATAACAGCCTATAGGTTTGTAATGACATATGCGCACATGGCCCTTCCTTACACCTTTAGAATGACAAAAGGGCAAGAAACCTAAATTATAAAACCCACACAGCCAGGACATAATGTTTTTATACTTCAGTACAGACCACTGGGCACCAGAACATTCAGGAATAAGAAGTTCCCATATCCATCTATAACTGTTAACAACCACTACTGTGTGGTCCATTTCTTTTTACGGCTCAATATTATATTGGGCATTATGCAATAAAAAAAGTACATTACTGTACATAATAAATATAGTTACACGGTTGAAACACGCTGCATACACCTAATGTCTTGTTTTACTCAGTCTAGATATTTATTCTTGCAATGTGTCTTGTATTTAATATACGCAAGTGCTAAGAGTTCCTGTAAAACAGAAAAACTCCTTGTCCAATAAAGTTTTTCTGATTCAGTTTGGCAGCATTTTTATTTTATTGGGGAAACTATTCCTTTAACGGCTGAGTGCTTTATTAAAATGTTTGAGGTCAGTTAAGTCTTTCTCTTGCCTCCCCTGAGCCCACGGAGTTTTAACATACCACCTAAAGTGTGCAGTGAGTTTGGTGGGAAGTAATTGAGAACGAATGGGGGAAAGTCACGTAAGGGAAGGCAATGCCTCTATTGGATATGACTAGTTATGTCTGGCTGTGTTTGGTTCATGCGATAAATCCCGCCTCTTGTTATCCATCTATAAGCTATTAAGCTATCTATAATGCCGTTAATGGGTAAACTAATTTAAAAAAAAGTAAGTAAACAACTCGCATACTTAGATATAACCACTGTGTTACGTCAAAAGACTTAAAATGGCATGAAAACATGATTTGTGGGAGATTTTAGTGAATAATCAAGCTTGGTGAAATTTAGTAAGTAAATCACTGTGTCTGTGACTAATATTTACCAAGCTTTGATGACTAATGATCTGAAAAATTCAAAATTTGTTAAAAATTAACTATTTAAAAGAATAGCTGAACATAAGTTCAGATAAAATACACTATTTAAATTGTTACTACCTTGAGTTATTCTTTTCGAGTAAATGTAAAATGCTTAAAAACACTAACTTGATGAGATTCATACTTGGCTTTAATAAATAGAATATTTATTACATTGTTAATGTAAAAATATTAAAACAGTTTTTTTTTTCTGATAGTGTAAGAAATGTTCATTTAACCAAGAAAATGTGAAGGCATGAATATACATTTGATTTAAAAAATAAAAAAAATAAAAACAACTCCTCATTCCAGAACACCTTGCATACCACTGATATATACACAGCTGAAGTCAAAAGTTTACATACACATTGCAGAATCTGCAAAATGTTATTTTACCAAGAAAGAGTGATCATACAAAATGCATGTAATTTCTTTATTTAGTACTGACCTGAATAAGATATTTCACATAAAAGATGTGTACATATGGTCCTCAAGAGAAAATAATTCTGTTCAAAAGTTTACATACACTTGATTCTTAATACTGTGTTGTTACCTGAATGATCCACAGCGGGTTTTTTTTAGTGATAGTTGTTCATGAGTCCGATGTTTATCCTGAATAGTTAAACTGCCTGCTGTTCTTCAGAAAAATCCTTCAGGTCCCACAAATTCTTTAGTTTTTCAGCATTTTTGTGTATTTGAACCCTTTCCAACAATGACTGTATGATTTTGAGGTCCATCTTTTCTTTTACACCCCTGGCTCCTAATGCAGCATTTTGTTGAATGAAGATGTATACATTTTCTTTTAAAAGTATTTTAAAATTATATTCTAATTATTTTTATGGACTATATGTAAACATCTTTTATCTGAAATATCTTATTCAGGTCAGTACTGAATAAAAATAACATGCATTTTGTATGAACTCTCTTATTTTGGTAAAATAATTAACATTTTGCAGATTCTGCAAGGTGTATGTAAACTTTTGACTTCTGTATATATAAGTATTAATTTCTATGTCTATTTCTAACAAGCTTTACTATAATAGATTGACATAGCAGTTAATTTTTATAGTGTCATTTACCTGCAGGCACTCGTTGGGCCTCATCCTGAAAACCTCTGGCTCCTTCTTTAGCTTCCAGGGGTATTTGTGGCTCAGCGGCTTCGTCTTCTGTAGTCTCAGAGTCTACCACAAAAAAATAAGACATTAAGTCAAAAAAACTCCACCACCAGTGATAACAGAAATCAAACTAAGAAAATAAAACCACACTTTGTGAGTAAACATTTTTTTCTTTCTTGAGGAAAAGTGTATCACTTGAGCTAAAAAGCAGGATTTGGGTTGCCACATAGTGATAAGTGAAATGAATAAATAGAAATGGTGTTGAAATGGGAGCTTGGTGGGAAAAGAGAGGACGAACCACTGCAGTGAGCCCAAAGATGAAAACAAACATTACCATAGCTTTGCTTCCGACAGGAGCGGAAAACTTCGCTTCCATAGTGGCAGAGGAGAGAAGCAGACAAGACATCACCGTTACTATAGAGACGAATCCCATCCCAGAAAACAGATAACACAGCAACAAACTGCTGAATGGACACATTTGCACAGTTTACTGGTTCTGGTTGACTAGTACTTGCTCCACAACACCAACATCTGCTTATGCTTTGTTTTCTGCGTTTTCTTCCTGAACTTCCATTGGGCAAACATTGCTAAGGATGATCACACAGGCCAATCAAATTGCAAAATGACTTACTTAAAGGCTTAATTAGCCAAAGATGAAGTGACTGCACATTAAATGAAAGTTAATTTCATTTTTAATTAAGCAGGATCTTTTTTTATTTGCACATCAAACCCTGTAGACTCAGTCATGCTGGTACAAATGAGTAAAAGGAGCAGCAAATTCCAGAACGTCTTTAATCAAATATTCTCATCTCAGACAGGATATGGATTTTGAGCTTTCAAACACATATTTTTCAATCATTTATGTATAATATACTGTTAAGCCAGTTAATATTTAATGAAATTATCATCCTTTTAAAGTGAGATCAAGGCTAATTTAGTTACCCAGATGGTACTGCGGAAAATAATCTAGTTTGTATTTCTAACAAAAAAAGCAACATTTTAATCCATGAGGTTCATATACAATAAAAAAAGGGGATAATATGAATTCCCATGAATGAAATTGTCGTAATAGAGCCTGATCTTCAATGGAGAATGTAATAAAGAGAGTAATCCACATTAATTCTGCCTGTCTAATTAATTATTTAAGGCATAGTTTAAATTTAAAGAGCTTTTATACAGAGCCACATCTAAAATCTCATCATATCATTGCAAAAGTGTCAGCAGTTCATATAAATTGCCTCAATGCTAAGCACTGCTAAGCTTTTTGCATTATTGATGCTGAGATTATAGTGCCTTTGTACATAAAGTGATTCATTGTTAGGTTGAAATCTGAAATCTGTCTAGCATGACTTTTCGAATCCAAGCAAACAAACACAACACTGACACAGACTGACATGTTCAATAACAGAGGAAATCACAATCAAAAACACAATGGTTTATTACAAATCACAAGAGGAACACAAACACTAACAATTCATAAAAAGATGCACAGTCGGTACTTAAAACTGAGGATGCATTGCATAGATGCTGCATTAAGATGTATTTCAGAGCATGGAGATTGATATAACAGGGGCTAAATTATTTTATAATTATCAGACATGAATATGAATGATATCCCTATTAGCAGTCATTTATAATAAACGCTTCTCAGAGGTAATGGGAGCAGTGCAGCAGCGGAGGTGCTTTATGCACAATTTAGGGCACACAATTTAGATCATATTTGTCTGAACTGAACACTTCCTCTGATGCAGGCCCTCTAGGCGTCTCTGATGAGGTTATGGAGCACTCTGATTCAGAGATTGACAAAAATTACACATTCAAAGGGACATTTGATGACTTGCCTCTGAGAATCGAGTAACAGAAATTCTAAATCGTAATGATTTATCATCAATCTCCAGATGCTACAGCAGCATAAACTTTGTTTTGGCACACATTTGTGTGATGTTTCACAGTTAGAAACACATTTTGGAAGTTGGCAAGTTGCATGTGTTACTGCTGAATGTAATTAAAGACGAGCACAGTTTTCTGTCTTGAGATGGCTGTTTACATATTTCATACTGAAACAAGAAGTCTGGGCGAGATATCAAGGGGCTAACTAAACACAGAAAATATAAACAACTTTAACTCAGCAAAAGTTATTTTCAGTTGAGGTAACAAACCGGATGGAAAAATGCAATTTATATTTGAAGCCTTCAGAGTCTTTCCAAATCAAAGTTTTGGGGGAGAAAAAAAAGCTTTAAAAGCTTTGAAGTTTGATGAATATAAGTTTTTGATATGCCACCCCAAAAAAAATTGTACTTGTAGTTCATAGACAGTTGAAGTCAAAAGTTTACATACACCTTGCAGAATCTGCAGAATAAAAGGAGTCTTACAAAATGCATGTTATTTTTTTATTTAGTAGTGGCCTTTATTTAGTATCTCAATGATCCACAGCTGTGTTTTTGTTTCGCAATAGTTGCTCATGAGTCCCTTGTTTGTCATGAACAGTTAAACTGCCTGCTGTTCTTCAGAAAAATCCTTCAATCCCAATTCCACCAATGACTGTATGATTTTGAGATCCAGCTTTTCACACTGAGGACAACTGAGGGACTCATATGCAACTATTACAAAAGGTTTAAATGCTCACTGATGCTTCAGAAGGAAACACAATGCATTAAGAGCTGGGGGGTGACAACTTTTTGAATTTGAAGATCAGGGTAAATGTAACTAATTTTGTCTTCTGGGAAACATGTAAGTATCTTCTGTAGCTTCTGAAGGCCAATACTAAATGGGAAAAGAAGATATTTAGGCAAAATAAGAAAAATGTGGACATCTTTATTCTGTTCAAAAGTTTTCACCCCTGGAATTTAATGCATCATGTTTCCTTCTGAAGCATCAGTGAGCATTTAAACCTTCTGTAACAGTTGCATATGAGTCCCTCAGTTGTCCTCAGTGTGAAAAGATGGATCTCAAAATCATACAGTCATTGTTGGAAAGGGTTCAAATACACAAAAATGCTGAAAAACCAAAGAATTTGTGGGACCTGAAGGATGCTTCTGAAAAAAAGCAGGCAGTTTAACTGTTCAGACAAAGGACTCATGAACAACCATCACTAAAAAAAAAAAAAACGAAACAAAAAAACAGCTGTGGATCATTCAGGTTACAAAACAGTATTAAGAATCAAGTGTATGTAAACTTTTGAACGGTGTCATTTTTATAAATTCAACTATTATTTTCTCTTGTGGACTATATGTAAATGTCTTTTATGTGAAATACCTTATTCAGGTCAGTACTAAATAAAAAATAACATGCATTTTGGATGATCCCTCTTGCAGATTCTGCAAGGTGTATATAAACTTTTGACCTCAAGAATATATAAATGAACGTTATTCAAAATATTAATAAATATTCTAAAACCATATAAATAAATTTAATTGGAATTTTCGTGTCATTCCAATTATTTCGAATTTGGCTTCTTGTGGTTGCTAGTTCAATCCAAACTCACTCTTATGACTTAAATTCTTCAATTGTACATTTTCCGCACGACTGCTAGCAGATGGATATTCCAAGATTAGCCGCATTCTCAATTGTAGAGGGGATAAAAAACAAAAAAAAAAACAATGCATCCTCAATTTTAAACAAAGACTAGGCATTAGATGACTGACAGACTTAAGAGTTATTGTAAAATCTCTCTTGTAATAACCTGTTATCTATAAAGCCAAACACACCATGAGTGAACCGTCCAAATGTTCGGTTAGAGTGTCCGGTTTTCTGAAAATGGAAAGAGAAAAGACATAAGTTAGTGGTTGCACAGAATGCTTCAAAATGTACGATAATCACTTCAAATGAGCAAGACAAACAAGCATTTCAAACAGCAGATCAGCTGATATCCCCAAAGCGGACTGACAAGCGCGCTTCTGAAATGAGAACAAAGATGTAGAGATGGCTAGCACTTACGCCACTTGACGGTCTTCAAAAAAACATGTCCGTCTTTGCTCTGCTAACCTAGATTTTAAATCTTATGTAGGACATTTGGTGACTGAGAGGCTAAAAAAAAAAAATGGAGCTAGTTTCTTTTGCCAATCCCTGCGTTGGTGTACCCGCATGTCACCTTGGATTAACTGCATCTGCTAAATGACAGCTAGAAAATGGTTGATCTTATTCTGTTACAAGCTGTTATTCCCAGTTCTCAAGCAACATACTGTAAAGCATGTAATTTCTTTGTCCGTTTCTAAACAAATTCATCTTGTTTAGTGGGAAATGCGATTCTCAGCTTCCCAGTATAGCTTCCTATCCACCTGTGTTCAATTTTCACAATGGATGAATGTAAGCCGAAGCAACGGCGAAGACGCATCAGGCAGCGGCTGTCTGTCACTCCCAATCCATTAGTTACAGGGAGAAATGAAATCCTAATGGCTGAGGCACCAGTAATTTCAAACCCCTCTTCTGTGAATCTGCTCCCTAAACGCATTAGCTAAGGATGGCGGCCGGCCGTTTCAGACACTTGTGCCTGGAGGTTTGCTGGGCTGGTGAAGGGGAAAGGCAAATAAAAGTGGATGAACTTTTAGAGGAATTACAAGTCAGCCTTTTGAATTCATCTGCGTAAGCTTAGCTTTCTGCTTATTGTAAAGAAAACATTTACAGGGCATTAAAACATCTGAATAATTCATAGGTGAAGAAGGATTCATGCGCATGTGATGCTGGTTAATTTGTCATTAGCCTCCATGTTTGGCATCTTAATGGACGAAAAGGCCCGTTCCACTTCACCGCACAAGTGCCATGCATTATGCAAAAGATCTGAATTCTATTATTGCCTTGTTTAGTCAAAACTAACAACGCAGCCACCACAGAAACGCATTTATGGTCAGCACACACAATAAAGACGGCTACTGACAAAGCCTACACGGACTTGAGTTGCTACAAGTACTATTACCATTTATTTACATGGGTTTCTTGGCAAAAACTGTTGAGGAAAGAACATTTCCCGCTTTACGTAACATTAGTATGTGCATTACATAAATAATATTAATTCAACTAGATTTATCATTATCAAAAGTGCATCTTTTTCTATGTCCACTAGGTAAATATTATGCATCCAATCACTTAAAAAAATTAACCATTAAAGCCATATTTTTTTTAGGTCTTGTTCATGACATTTCAGGATTTATTCTCAACTGCTAATCCTACACTACCAGTCAAAAACATTTTTTTTTTTTAAATAAGTCTCTTCTGCCCACCAAGTCTGCATTTATTTGATTCAAAGTACAACAAAAACAGTAAAATTTTGAAATGTTTTTACTATTTAAAACAACTGTTCTCTGTTTGAATATATTTTCAAATGTAATTTATTCCTGTGATTTCAAATCTGAATTTCTAGCATCATTACTTTAGTCACATGATCCTTCAGAAATCATTCTAATTTTCTGATCAAAAAACATTTATTATCATTATTAATGTTATAATGTTGAGAACAGCTGAGTAGAATTTTTCAGGTTTCTTCAGAAAAACAGCATTTATCTGAAATCTTTTGTAACATTAGAAATGTCTTTATCATCAATTTAAAGCATCCTTGCTAAATAAAAATATTGATTTCTATAATTTCTTGACCCAATAATGTATAAATAAAAAAATAAAATAAATAACATAATAAAATAAAATAAAATAAAATAAAACACATACTTACTCCAAGCTTTTGAATAGTATAGTATATTATGTTATAAAAGCTTTTTATTTCATATAAATGCTTGGATCTTTGGATCTTTCTATTCATCAAACAATCCTGAAGAAAGTGTACTCAACTGTTTTAAATATTTATAATAATAATAATAATAATAATATAATTTTTTTCTTGAACAGCAAATTAGCATATTAGAATGATTTCTGAAGGATCATGTGACACTGAAGACTGGAGTAAAGATGCTGAAAATTGAGCTTCGATCACAGGAATAAAGAATATTTTAAAATATATTCAAATAGAAAGCAGTTATTTTAAATAGTAAAAATATTTCAAATTTTTACTGTTTTTGCTGTTTTGGATGAAAGAAATGGATGCTTGATGAACAGGAGACTTCTTAAAAAAAAAAAAAACACTGAAAACCTTTTGACTGGCAGTGTATGAGATCAATAATATCAAGGATGCTTGCTTTTTCAAACACCACTAATTACAGCAAAGTCAATGAATCCACATACCAATCAATTCCTCAATCTATACTTTAAATGGTAAATGAACCGAAAGCACACTCTGTGAGCTTGACGTAATCTTCGAGCTTTGGTTCCTCGCCCCATGATAATTCTGAAAGCTGCTATAGTAACAGAGGGCCCTTCAAGCTTCAATTACATTTTCCGAACTGACACTTATCCAAAATGACCTGCCAAATGCACACTCACTCCTTTGATTGTGAGCAGGCCACCGAGGGAGGATCTTCAGCCTGCCATCTGTGCTGTGAAGAGCTGAGCGACGCTCATCTTACTGGGTCAGGCAGAAGTAAACATGGACTCAAGCACTAATCATTTGACATTCAGTGACTACGTTGTATGACAACATCAAGAATGGCTATAAAAAAAAGACACAGGGCTGCACAACTAATTATTTTTATGATAGTCTAATCCAATTATAAAAATGAAATGAGTCATCTTTGTTCATAGCTATATGGTAACAAATACACAATGATATGCAATATCCATATCTCTAATAGGATTATAATATACTATTATAGTTGGTGAAACAAAAAGAAAATTGCTAATTAACTAACTCTAAAATGAGTTAAACTTGCACATTTTCTAAAGAAGTTGTGATTGCACATGTAATGCTACAGTTGTGGGGTTTTTCAGTGCATATACACTAGCAGATTTTTATTGTTTTTTTAAAGAATTCTCTTCTGCTCACCAAGCCTGCATTTATTTGATCCAAAAATACTGCAAAAGCAGTAATATTATGATCTATTTTAAATATAAAATAACTATTTAAAATAACTGCTTTCCATTTGAATATATTTTAAATGTAATTTATTCCTGTGATCAAAGCTAAATTTTCAGCATCATTACTCCAAAGTGTCACATGATCCTTCGGAAATCATTCTAATATGCTGATTTGCTGTTCAAGAAATATTTTTATTAATACCATAAGCAACATTTAAAACAGTTGAGTACATTTTTGGGAAATAAATAATATAAATTAATACTTTTATTTAGCAAGGATGCTTTAAATTGATCAAAAGTGACAATAAAGACATTTATAATGTTAGAAAAGATTTCTATTTCAGATAAATGCTGTCCTTCTGAACTTTTTATTCATCATAGAAACCTGAAAAAAATTCTACTCAGCTGTTTCAACATAATAATAAATTGTTTTTGAGCTGCAAATCAGAATATTGGAATGATTTCTGAAGGATCATGTGACTGGAGTAATGATGCATAAAATGTAGTTTTGAAATCACAGGAATAAATTGCATTTTAAAATATATTCAAATACAAAGCAGTTATTTTAAACAGTCAAATATTTCTTTTGACTAATAGTGTGTGTGATTACTAAGATCTTCTGAATATTTCAATGCTTTAAGTGGTTGCTAGGGTCTTCTAAATGGTTGCTAGGATGTTCTAGATATCCCATAACAATTCCACTTTCTAAAATACCTTCTTTTGGCCAACGTTGCATGTATCCTTCATAATGAAGGCAATTAATGCATTACAAGATAAAATGAAAACAATAATCCAAGATGAAGGGCAAAGCAGAAATGTCAAAAATAACATTTACATTTAATTTAGAACAAAACAACACTGACAAAAACAATTGTGTTTCTGTATTCGGAAAGGCACGGAAAACGACAGAGGGTTTGCACTTATGTCACGTTTTGGTCAGTTACCCAGATGTGTAGCCATACTGGAGATACTCAGATGTAAACAACAGCACGGACTGCACGGTAAATGTACTACTGAATACGTTGTTCTGCTAATTTATGTTGTCTAAACTACGGGAAAAAATGTGTGGAAGCTGCTAAATCATATAGAAAAGGACTTAGTAAACAGGAAAGGGCAAATATGTTGACAAACTAAAGTTAATAGGTGGTAAAGATATGTACGAGCAATATTAATTAAGATATTAGCCTGATTTTTCGCCTATCCAAAGATCTCGCCCTGGAAATCCTGGGTCAGTTTGGCCAAATTCAAGCGCCTTTTGTTCCTTCGACAGTTTTTTGCCCTCTTCTGCATGATTTGTTATAACTTTTGGCTTTTAGTACTCCACGTCTTCTCGGTCTGACCGCTTTGTACAACCCAAAACATGACAATAATTGACCATTTTCTGCAGAAATGATCTTCAAAATATGCAAGTTTTGTTCAGTTCAGTGGCATTGTTTACGTTCAGTGCCGCCAACATGGCCGATTGATGACGCATCATGAAAACACTTTATAGCTACACAGAATAAGTGTGATTGTTAATCTCGAAATAACAATATAATTGTGAGATAAAAGTACCGAAATATATTTTTTACTCCCTTCTTGTTTATTCCCTTTTAGGGGTCCAGTAGTACACGTCGTTTCCATTCCGAACATGGTTTTTGGATTCGGTGGGTTGTGGGAGAACATAGAAAGAACATATCCTAACACCAAACTCTTTTGAAACTTTTTGAGTAGGCAGCTCAATAGTTTTAGAATAGAGCTAAAATGTTTCAAAAAAATGATTCACTCATTAGTTGGCACCAAAACAACATCAGCTGCATGAAACAGAGCTGCTTTTGTTGTCTTTTTCTAGCCACTCTAATTCTTCAGACAAAAACTTCTAAGCCCCGTTGGTCAGCACCTTGGAGAGCTCAAATTATTTTTTTTCCGACCCACACCACCGGCATTCATACTGGATGAATCAAACAACTCCAGGCAACAGCTCTGGCTGTTTTGATGCATCGTTTTTACCTTTCTGGTCACTAGGTAATTTATATGTTGCCGGGTTAGGCTCAGACTAAGGTCTGATGAATGCTGCCAGGCACTATTTAATCTGGGTTATGGTACCTGCCTTCTGCTCTAACTCCACTCTTTCAGCCCTGAGTGAGTGGGCTATTTCAATCTCACCCGGTCTAACTTTTCATTACTCCTGCCAATGCAGCAAGTGAATCACTTCACACCTTAAGGAACACATCTCTCTCAGCTACTCATCGCGTTCCCTAATGCATGTGAGTCAGCAGGGCAGGTTTAGAAAAAACAGTGGGGGAAAAAAAAAAATATGTATATACTTTTCAACCACAAATGCTAGCTCTGCTTTGCACATGCACGTCTACACGCATTACGTAATCACATTTGTCAACACTTCAAAATCATGACATCATTGTTTTACCTTTTTTATAAATGGAGTTTGACGTTCTTTGCATGCTTGCTTTGTAAACACTGGGTCAGTATTTCCACCTATGTAACGTGCGTGATTATGTAATGCGTGAGGTCGAGCTAGTGCAAGATGAACATTTGTGGTTAAAAAGTAAATAAAACTATTTTTCTTAGAAAATGACCAATCATTTCGCTAGATTTGACCCTTATTCCTCAGCTGGGATCATGCAGAGCCCTTTGAATTTGGACCTTCACCCCTTTGGGCACCACTGAAGTCCACTATATGAATAAAAATCCTGAATTGTTTTCCTCAAAAACCTTAATTTCTTTTTGACTAAAGAAAGACAGACAAGAACATCTTGGATGACAGGGTTGAGTAAATTATCAGGAAATTTTTTGTTCTGGAAGTGAACTAAACCTTTAAGGCATCTTTTGGGAGTAGATCAAGAAAAAGGTGTAGGTTTGAGAATACTACCCCAAAACCTCAATTTTTTGTCTACTTTGCGTAAATGTAATAATTTATAGTCACTTTTACACTTCACAATGACTACTGCATTTGAAACCAAATGAAACTTTATTGCTGCCTCTTTATCAAGTCAGTTAATTTACAAACAGCATTTTTGTATAATGGCACATTTTAAGAAACAGGCTTTCAAATCAAAATGTCATGTTTTGTTTTGTTTTGTTTAAAACAGTTTACAGGTAACAGGACCTGTAGCATAATAACTTTTGTAGAATTAACTGATTTATTACAATGTACCACAAATTGCTAACTAAGACTGTCAAATAAATCTGTGATTTGTGTGTCTTCCCCATTATTATTATTATTATTATTATTTATTTATTATTTTTTTTTATGGACTTGAACAAATTCCAATGAGCTTCAGAGAAACACAAGTCAATATTTAAAGTAGTTCACTTCCAGAACAAAATTTTAAAGATAATGTACTCACCCCATTGTCATCCAAGATTTTTATGCCTTTCTTTCTTCAGTTGTAAAGAAATTATGTTTTCTGAGGAAAACATTTCAGGATTTCTCTCCATATAGTGGACTTCAATGGTGCTCACGAGTTTGAAAATCCAAAATGCATTTTATACGCAGCTTCAAAGGGCTCTAAATGATCCCAGCCAAGGAATAAGGGTCTTATCTAGCGAAATGACCGGTCAGAAAAACCCAACAATTTATATACTTTCTAACCTCAAATGCTTGTCTTGTCTAGCTCTGCAATGCGCATACGTACTCTGTGTAATCCAGGTCAATACAGTTAGGGTATGTCAAAAAACTCCCATCTCATTTTCTTCTCCAACTTTAAAATAGTCCTACAATCGCTCTGTAGAAGTACCGACCTAGTGTTTACAAAGTGAACATGCAAAGATCATCAAACGCTGTTTACAAAAAAGGTAAAACAGCGATGTAGGACAATTTTGAAGTTGGAGGAAAAAATAAGATGGGAGTTTTTCAACATATCCTAACTGTATTGACCCGGATTACACAGTACGCATGTGCATCGCAGAGCTAAACAAGATGAGCACTGGAGGTTAAAAAGGATATAAATTTTTATATTTTTTTAGAAAATGACCGATCACTTCACTAGATAAGACCCTTATTCCTCGGCTGGGATTGTTTAGAGCCCTTTGAAGCTGCATTGACACTGCATTTTGGATGTTCAAACTCACGGGCACCATTGAAGTCCACTATATGGAGATAATTCCTGAAATGTTTTCCTCAAAAAACATGATTTCTTTACAACTGAAGAAAGAAAGGCATAATCACATGTTTGATTACAACTAGGTGAGTACATTATCTGTAAATTTTTGCTCTGGAAGTGAACAACTACTTTAAGTGACTAAAATGTTTTATTCTCAGTCAAAAGGGAATCATAAATTGATAAACTGGCATTTTTTACACTATCAGACACCATTTTTCTTCTTTTCTCCAAGCAAACGTGCATAGTAGTGTGAGACCCCACATATTGAAGGATTCATTTATGATTCCATCAAAAAAATAAATAAATAAATAAAAATTTCCAATTATGCAAACACGGTATTCAGACACCCTACTGCAGTATGCTGCTTGCAAAAGAATACCTTTTTATGGTTTTTGGGCAAACAAGATGTGTGCTGAATGTCATAACAGCACTAATGTGCTCTCATTTATAAAAAAAAAAAACAAAAACAAAATCTACCACCTGAGGTTCATTTGCTGCCTTGCAAGCACTGGTAAATCTTTTAGGAAATGTGAACCTAGTTACCTTTAGTACCAGCAATGTGATATGCTGTCTCCCTAAAACACATCAAAAGAAGGGATTAAATAATTACATATTATTCACATGACAGGACAGAAAATGAAACTACCATTTAGCCTACATCTGAAACTATGACTCAGCCACCTGTTCGGTATCCGTCTGGTCTCCAAGCTAAATCTCTGCCCCTGTCTCCGTCTGCAGACTAAGATCCAATTATCTTTTCCTTTCACCCATCCCCCTCTCCTCTCCTTCACACCCACTTTTCCTTTCATCTTCACAAGGATTCCTATCAGCCTGAGAGGAAGAAGTAAGAGCTCGTCCTGCTCTCACCTGTAAAATGTCACAATGACATATTGTCAAAAGAAGGACACTTTCGCATTTACAGCCAATGGCAAAACGGTGATGTGCAGATTGTTCATTTTCACTTTACGTGCCATCCAGGCAGGGAGGCATGGCTTGCATTCTGACCCGACAGTCTGTATACAGAGAATTTTGCAGTTATTAGTGGTGCTTGCTAAGCATAAATATTACAATTTGCCATATAAAGGTATAATATACCCAAAAATGATGACTCTGTCATCATATAGACTACACATCCTAATGCTGTTCCAAATCATTCCAAATCAGTAAGCATTTCTTTTTCTACAGAATACAAAAATAAAGAACATTCGCCCACTTTGACTTTCAACGTATAATGCATTCGAAAATATGCCTTTTCGTTACATAGAAGAATTAATGCATTCAGGTTTTGGAACTAAATGGCTTTTGTGAACTTGTGATCTCTTGACTTGAACCAGTAAATACCCCCCTAGCAACATATTAAAAACACCATAGCAACCACACAGCAATATCTTGGCACTGGTATTTCAATAGGCATCTACTAATAACAGCCTGCTGATGTGATGCAGTTTGTTTACAATACGTTTTAAACGTACTGACTAGAAAACTACAAACGCAATCATTTTAGTTGATGGTCTTGATGTAAAAATCTTCCCGTTAATGCATTGAAGTGTGAGGTAGTCAAATTTACGATCCTACTGATCCTTAGAAATATGCATCAGGGAAAATAGGTTGCTGCTACAAGCATTTCTGTTTTATTGCACTTGGACAAGAAAACAACCTACGTGCTGACTTGCCATATCTCTTCTGTAGTGGTGCAAAATCGAACAATACGAGTCTCGCATCCAATGCTTGTTTCAAAATGAAACTTTTCTGTTATAAACAATATCTTTTAAGAAGGACTCCTGAAGAGGCGACAGCAAAGCACCCAGGGGGCTGTCACCTTTGTCTCTGTGGCATCGTGGGTTTTTAGCGTAACCCAGAATGCATCAGAATATAATGGTGTTTGATGAGCCATGGACGTTCACCTATTCAGCTGTAATCATCCTCATGCAATTAGCCAGATGGGTGCCGTTTGTTTACAAGAAAAGGGTGGGGCGCAGGAGTGCGAATGAGCGCTAACAGCCCTAAAGGAGGGAATTGGGTCAAGCCTCCCTCAGACAGAGCTCAGTGAATGACAAAAACCCACATATATGGGTCAAACTCAAACTCCCGGTTAAAGTCAACATGCAAGGCAAAAAAAAACAAAAAACAAGGCATGCAAAGACTCACCTGAAAGCGTTTCTTGGACCAGATTTTCTTCATGGCTTGGAGTAATCCTGGTCTTTTGTTGCGTTTAACCGAGGTGGGAGTGACGTTTTCTGGAAGCTGGGGATTCACGGTCAGACCCGGTGGTGACCTGATCGTATCTGTAGCATGATCTGAATCCAGCTTGGATTGCTGAAAAACCACTTGAGAGAGGAAACGCGCCCTGCTGATTCAATTCACCTGCTGTAATTTCTCTGAGAGTGAAACTTCTCTCTCAACAACTTGATTTTTCTAGGCATACTCCCCTATAAACTCAATTCTGTACTATAAAGTTGTTCCGCTGCAGCTATCGCGCTGTTGTTCTTTCAGTTTAGGCAGCCACTCAAACTAATACCAGAACAAAAAGCGTTCGAGGAAAAAGAACCTCCTCAGTTCTTCAGGATTCCCAGAGGCAAATAATCAGAGCCGGCTCTAAACCATCGCTTGAGAGTTGACCAATAAGAGCGCAGAATAATAAACTCAACCAGCAGCAGCAAGCAAGCAAAGGACTGTGTGTGAAGAGGTAAGCAGAGAGAGAGCGAGAAAGGCTGAGAAACCACTACCCTGCACCGTTTCGGGGGAAGGGAGGGGAGAAAGACAAAAAGAGAGAGAGAGGAAGGGAAATATAGACGGATTGAGTGAGAGAGAGAATGAGTCAGTCCTATCGAGCCTTGCACTGAGGGATGCCAGTTGGCAAATCCGTTTTCATGTCCCGTTTTGCTTTTTTCCCCCCCTTTTTTCCCCTGTTCTGTTGTGCACCGAGGCTGAACGTGTCTCTCCTGCCCAGCAGCAGCGGCAGCAGCTCCAGTCGGGAGTCTCCTCACCCACTGCCTTCGTTTCATATTCAGGATCAATGCCTGTGACGTCAGAGCAGCCTCCAGTCGATGGTGCCTTTTTTGCAACCCACCAGACACATTTTAAAAATAATTTTAACATTTTTGTCTCTTCGCCTTCTTAACCCCCAAGGCACAGGTGGGTGGTATGAACAACATCTTTAAAAATAAATCTTTGATTTTATTTTTAAAATCTTTAAAAACACAAAATGATATATTCCAATGATATATCGCAGTAACCGTATATATATATATATATATATATATATATTTATGTTGAAGATATAACAAAATAATAATGAAGATTGAATTGTTGCTTGGAAATTGTTTTGCAATTTTTGACATTTGTCAGATTTGTCATGCTGACCAACAGAAACCTAACCACATCTTACAGGGAAACTTCGCCAAAAAAGAGGGTTTTGTCAATAATTGCTCACCCTCATGTTGTCCCAAACCCGTAATACCTTTGTTTATCTTTGGAACATAAATTGAGATATTTTTGATTAAATCTGAGAGCCTTCTGACCCTGCATAGACAGCAATGTAACCGACATGTTCAAGGACTAGAAAGGAAGTAAGAACATCATTAAAATAGTCCACGCGACATCAGTGGTTTAACCATAATTTTATAAAGCTACAAGAATACTTTCTGTGCACAAAGAAAACAAAAATAATTACTTTATTATTCAATTTTTCTCTTCCATGTCAATCATCGACGTGCGTTCAAGGCAGTACCACAACGCATACAGAAGAGAAAAAGTCTCTCCTGTGTGGAAATATGCAAATTATTTTTAATTGTGGTTACTTTTTAACAAGAAATTATTTGTTAGAATTAAATAATATAAACAAATTCTGCGAGAATTTATTACTGAAGATTTAAAATTAAATAAACAATAATGAAGATATTTTATAATGACAGTACAAAATAGTGCAAAAGAGCCAATGCAAAACAGTTGTAAAAATTCTGAAAATCTTTTAGAGTTCATCATTTGTTTAAAAAATGTAAACATATGTAAGGAATAATTGACGACGGCCCATTGAATTCTTAGAAAGTAATGCACACCTGAGGTGGTGATGTGGCCACGATGCGAAGCTGATCAAATCATCAGAGCAGCGCTAACAACATTAGCAGTTATGTTTAGAGGTCGACCAATGTATCGGTTTTGCCGATTAATCAGCACCGATAGTTGATTAGCGGAACTATCGGTTATCTGCAAAAATCCATGCCGATAGTTTTTTCCGGGTTGGGTCTGTTGCTGGAGCAGCTGAGAAGGTCGCCATTATACAGCAAAGTCCCTATAGTCTTTGTTATACAGCATGAGAACAGCCTCTAGTGGCGGAAATCACAGACAGCACGTGCCGTTTGTGTAGACACATGACACTGCACGCTGCACAGAGCGGGACACTTCAAATGCGGATTTAAAACATCGACAAAGAAATGTGTGTACAGTATACTGTAGTGCACGTTTTCATGTCATTATTAAGCGATGAATTTGTTGACTAGATGCTGCATTAGTGGAGAAAGGACTGCAGTTTACTTTTGCCCGTTTGGTGATCAAATAAACTCTTGTAGACCGGCGCATGAATTGAACGTGACGCGTCCAGTGCGTGTGATACCGGATAGCTGCGAGTTCTTCTAGACACGGCGCTGCACATTTGCCCATTATGTGACTAACATATTTTTACATTTTGATTAGATAACCACAAATGTTCTAGAATAGAATCAGTTAAATTGTGAAAGTACACAATATCCATATGTATGCAGTGTCAATACTGTGGCCTTTGTGTAGATATTTAAAGATGGCCATCTTTAGCTTGATTGTTGATGTAATGGTAGCACTTTACAATATGAGTCCATTTGTAACATTAAGATTGATAAAAGCTGTAGAACAGAAGTATTGTTCCTTGTTAGAGTGTGTTAATTTCAGCATTTACTGATATATTTTAAAAATTGTGTTAACATTAATGAACAATGAACTAACTGTAATGATCAATATACAATTAATATTAATATTTTTATTCATTTACAAAGTATGGTTCAGTAGGCTACTTTTTTTTTTTTTAATAGTAGAGCACTATTTATTTTCCATTCAGTATCCATTTTAAAAACGATCGGTGAATTAATCGGTATCGGCCAGTGTGGTCCAACCTAGTTATCGGTATCTGTAAAATCCAATGTCGGTCGACCTCTAGTTATGTCAACGTGTATGTGTGTGCGTCTGGGAGAGAGAGGAGGAGGCACAGAGTATGTGCTTTGGGTACGTACATAAAACATTTTTGTGGCAAAAATATTCTGGCATTTAATCCCATTGTTTATTGTATTAATTTGTTTGGCCAGTGTCGTTGTGGGTTTTGCTGTTGTAAGACATTTGAAATAAACGAAAACGTGTGGCGAAAGTGACATGGACATGTAATGCGGTCAAGAGCTGCCTGGAACTACATTTGCCATGCGTTTCCTTAATAAAATTAATCGCACAATGTTCGTCAGCCAATCAGAATCAAGCATTCAACGGCCCCGTAGTATAATACAGATTAATGAATAAATCTGTATAAAATTATTTAATTTAAAAGTGTCATGTTAGTGATTTTTTTTAATGTAAGCTATAGCTTCTGACCTGATGAGAAATGGACAACTTTAACGATGTCCTTAATACTCTTCTGGGCCTTGAACATGGTAGTTGCGTTACAGATATCTTAAAAACATCTTAATTTGTGTTCCGTAAGCTCTTACAGGTTATGAATGGCATAAGGGTGAGTAATTAATGACAGAATTTTCATTTTTGGGTGAACTGTCCCTTTAAACATTTCAGTCATGTTGTTAACGTATCCTATCATAAACAATATAGTTTGCCCATTGAATCCTTCCAGCTAAAACCCTAAAGCAGATACTCTTTGAAATTTTAAAAGACAGTTTTATCCTATCTATTTTAATCAATCAATAAAGAAGTACAAACTTATAGCACCTTACAAAGCAACCCAATCCTGATCTTGACTTGTTTGGGGAACATCATGCTCTATATTTGACATTACTCCTTATTTCGTCATAGCTGTGACCTGTAAAAACCATAAAGAAGTCCATTCTAGCTAACAGCTGCAGGAATACTTCTACCACGGCATTAATGATACATCAGTACACATTTGTACCATTACATAGCATATCGTCATGCAGCAGAGCCGAAGATGTCTACTTTCCTTCTCCAATAGTTCAAACTAATTGATGCATTTAGGTTTATTAAAAGGTTTATTCGAATTTACATCCCTTGGACAGAAATCAAATATGTTTAATGAGAAGACTGAGGCAATCATGTGCAGCTTTAGATTTGCATAATGAAATCATGAAATATAGAGTCTCACACCTGCGATGTTAGCAACGGGGTCAGGGAGGCACATTGATTTCGAGCTCTTTAATTTCACAAGAGCACACAATCCATAACTGTACCGATACAACAGTAAAGTGCACGTTAGCCAACAAAAACACACTCAAAAACACATTGAGAAACCGACTGTGGTCTACACGACGTGGCCACTGAAATGGATTGCCATTTTTCACAGCTAAACTGCTCTCATTATAGAGGACGATGCCTGCTGAGGCAGAACATCAAGGGTGTTTTGAGGCAGCCAGACACCTGAAACATTCCTTATTCATTCTCATTAGCCGTCACTGCTCGTGTCCATAATGACCCAGGTGGATGGTTGTTTTCACTCATTCCTGTAGTGCTGTCCACACCTGGGTCCTTTTGCTCTGATGTATTGCATGTTAAGCATACATGCATACAGCATAAAAGTACTGAAAAGGGAATGTGCTGCACAAAAACACATCATCTAGACATAAAATATATTGCACGTACCTAAAAAATAGCTTAATTGGTTCGCCACTTTATTAGTTTAGTTAATCAGCCATGAAAAATATAATTCTTCCAATTAATCTCAGAAGTCAAAATCTTATTTATATTCTCAAGGCATATTCCTTATCAGGACTGCTGCACATTATTCCAAATGTTTGTCTTTGTAATTTCCATCCAGACGTGCACTGCCTCAAACAACATTCATTTTTAATTGATATCACAAATCCTTCTCATTTTGATTGCTGTTTGCAACACCCACTTTTCATGATACAATCAATTCCTGATGTATCAATGTGCCGTCATACGTTTTTTTTCCTCATTAAATATTCTGTTTTACTTAGGAATACATCAGATAGCAAAAGTAAAACGGGACATGGAGATGCTCAATTTAAGATTTAATTTATACGCCTATATTGGACATTAAATTGTGCATGTTAATGCCTGCTTATTTTAACATTTAGATTGCCTACACCATCATTTAGAGCTAGCATTTTGTTTTCAAAAATAATAATAAGAAATGTTCCTTAAGAGGCAAATCAGCATATTAGAATTATTTCTGAATGATCATGTGAGTTTAAAGACTGGATTAGTAGTGCTGTAAATTCAGCTTGCATCACAGGAATAAATTACAGTTTAACTTGCAATGCTACACTTCTACTGAGTTTTAAAATTGTAATAATATTTACTTTATGTCTTTGATCAAATTAATATAGGGCTTGGTAAGTATAAGACCCTTTGAAAAACATCTTAAGACCAAAAAAAAAAGACAAAAACAAATTTTATATATATATATATATATATATATATATATATAGCACCATTTCAAGTTATATGAACATTAATGCTATTATAAATAGACATTAAATAACAATAAACAATAGTATATTTTAAAATCAACATTAACCTAGATTAATACATGCAATAAAATAATGTTATTCATAGTTAGCTGTTACTTAATACATGATACTGCACAAAATGAACCTTAAATCAAAGTAATGATCGTTATATCAGTATTAGCCAGAATTTGTAAAATTGGTGCATCCCTAGTTAGAGTGCCATTTCACGTTGACTCAATCTGTGATTCAATCTGTTTTTCTCAGATGTGAGATGCTTGTTCAATGATGTGAACAACAGTGTTACAAACTAGACTGCCAATTGACCTAGTCTCATTCTAAACACATTTTCTGTGTGTCTTTCTTCTATCTCTCTCTTCATCCCTTTCTCGTTCTCTCTGACAGACAGTGGTCAATATCTGAGGGACCAGTACAGCTCTCTCTTTTCGCTGTTTCATGGATCCCATCGATCGGCCTTAAGAACAATTATAAGGCCCGGCTCTATTCCACCAGGTGTCACAAGGCTGACACGCATTCGTGTTGTTTTCACCTGTAAAACTCCCACATACCTCACTAACACTAGACAAGACATTGAATCATGATGCTGAATACCAATGTTTCTGATTTAGGTTACTATTAAATAGATTGCAATCATTTACTAGACTAAAAACAATAATAAGACCAAAAAAGCATTTACACTAAGCACCACCCTAAAATTAAGTTTTTTTAAAAAAAAAATACTGTACTGTAAAAAATGGTTGTGATTTTAATGGAAAAACGCTACAGTAGAAACCTATTACTTGGTTAACAGTAAGTTCCCTTACTATAGAAGGTGAAAAACTGTAATTTTATGGTAAAATACAGTTTTTGGAAGTGAAAAAGAACAATTTAAAGCGAAAAAACGTAAACTGACATTCTCCGAATTCCCCGTTACATTTCATATTTGATGTTTTTTCATTGAAATAACTGTTTCTTCTTAGCTTTTTCTTAGCAGTTGTATATTAGGGTTGTATGTTACATCTAATGCTGTTGAATTAGTGTTTATTGCATTATTTCATTATCATGTGTATTGCCATTATGGTATTTCTGTGAATGACTGGTGGTTATCAGTGTATTACAAAGGTACTAAACAGATTTCAGTACTTAAATAGGTTGGTATATTAAAATTAGATAACTTAATGAAATACAGTTTATAAATGTTTATAAATAATTTTTTACATTGTGGTCACACTTTATTTTAAGGTCAAATTCCCACTATTAACTAACTATTATCTACGATTTTGCCTCAATAAACTCCTAATTACTGCTTATTAATAGTATGTACATATTATTCTATTCCTTAGAAGCTTGTTTCTTAAATTTATTTCCACCATGTTCCCACCACAGAATAATAAATAAAAATTTTGGAAAATTCCAAATTGTTAAATATTTAGAATTTCTAAATAATTCTTTCACAATTTGGAATTTTTCAAAATTCTGAGAACAAAGTTAGAATCGCAAGCTGTTAACTGACAACTGTGAGTAAAAAGTCAGAATTGTGAGGAAAAATTTTGCAATTAACAATAATAATAATAATTGAATTAATTTAAAAAAAACGTGAAAATAAAAAAGTCAGAATTGTAAGTTATAAACTCAAAAGTTGGAATTCTGAGTTTATATCTCACAACTTTTTTTCCTCAGAATTGCAAGTATGTCTCGAATTGCAAAGTCAGAATTATGAGATAACTACTTTATTCTTCTATTCTGTGGTGAAAACGGGCTTCCATACTATTCATCAAGTAATTAAAAAATAAATAAATAAATAAATAAGTAAATAATCACCAGAATATATTACAACAAAATAAGACTTAAAAATAAGAAAATAAGACTAGAAAATAAGAAAATAAGACAGAAGTTTCTTGAGCACTAAATCAACATACTAGAATCATGTGACACTGAAGACTGGTATAATGGCTGCTGAAAATTCAGCTTTGCCATCACAATAATAAATTACATTTTAAAATATATTAAAATAGAAAACAGTTAGGCCTATTTTGAAATGTAATAATATTTCGCAATATTACTGTTTTAATTGTATCTTTATAATAAAACAGTGTACCCCATAGTAAAAGTCAAAAGACTCACATAATTAGCTTGAAATCACTGCTTTTATCAGGATCACACTGAACACTGAACCAAAGAAATGCAGCGTGATCACATCTCATTCCAGTTTGTTTTCCACGATGACTCATTTTAGCACGTTCAAAGAACAACCACTCTGAGTATCAGACAGTCTGTCTTGCAAAGTCTTCACTCATAGCTGCAATCGCCCAGCGGGCAGTGAAATAATGGCTTTCTATCTTAATGTGAATGGCGCTCTATACAGAGTCAATGTGAGAGTTATGTGAAAGTGATTAAAGCAAGCAGTGAGTCGTCCTCCAGGAGTCAGTCCCTCCAGTAAAGAACCAAGTCCCCTCTGCACATCCACTGCAAACTCACCACACTTAGATCAGCAGGGCCTCCTATTCCCCTGTCCCTGGGGAACCCTCTAATGAAATGTGCAGCAATTCCAGAAGCCCTACAAGCACAGTGTAATAACCAAAACGACTCTATTTAACAAGAACAAGTCACATAAATCACAAGGGGTGGGCACTTCTGCAGCACATTTATGTATGTGCTTGTGATGGGAGTTACGCAAACGACGTTCAGGCTAAAAAGAATAATAAGTGTCATTATTTACTCATATTTGTTGTGTTAAACAAAATGAATTGTTAAGAAGCACCAGTGTTCATTCAGTTTGAATTAGTGTAAACGGATAAAACAGGAATCTCCTTTTGTGTTTCAGAGAAAAAAGAAAATAAAACCAGGGCTGGAACGACTTGACTTGGGTGAGTAAATTAAGACAAAATTTTTTATTTCAATCCAGTCCTGGCCCTGGCTTGTCTAATGAAAGATGTAGCCAGCCACCATCATGTCTTCAACAATGCTGCAGACAGCTGCATGTATTTTATTCATTCCATACACACACACACACACACACACACACACACACACACGCACACTACACACACGATCTGCAGATAAATAGCCTTCTGCTTCTCTGAACACACATTCATTTGCAACATGCCAGGCTGTAGGAAGAGTCCAAATGTTGCTGGGGTGGGATAACAACAAAAATGTCTTTAGAGGATACCAGGCAGAGACAACTGAAGAACTGGTTTGTTTCGTACATTATGGAAGAAAGAAAAATCCTGTGATGCCTCATAAAAAATATGTTATCAGATGTCTATGGTACTCTGATATAAGGGTCGACCGAAATGTGTTTTTAAGGGCGATGCCGATACCGATTATTGACAGATAACTGATACTTTTAATTGATATACAGTTGAGGTCAAAAGTTTACATACACCTCGCGGAATCTGTTAAATTTTAACTATTTAACCAATATAAGAGGGATCATACAAAATGCATGTTATTTTTTTGTTTAGTACTGACCTGAATAAGATATTTCACATTTAAAATATATCACATAAAAGTTTACATATGCTTGATTCTTAATACTGTGTTGTTACCTGATTCATAGCTGTGTTTTTGTTGTTGTTTTTGTGATAGTTGTTTATGAGTCACTTGTTTGTCCTAAACAGTTCAACTGCCTGCTGTTCTTCAGAAAAATCCTTCAGGTCTTACAAATTCTTTGGTTTTTCAGCATTTTTGTGTATTTGAACTAACAATGACTATGGTTCTGAGATCCATCTTTTCACACTGAGGACAACTGAGTCACTCATATGAAACTATTACAGAATGTTCAAATACTCACTGATGCTCCTGAAGGAAACACAATAAATTAAGAAAACAGGTGAAATCTTCTTCAATCTAAAGATCAGGGTAAATTTAATATATTTTGTCTTCTGGGAAACATGTAAGTATCATTTGTAGCTTCTAAAGAGCAGTACTAAATGAAAAATATATGATATTTGGGGCAAAATAAGAAAAATGTACACATCTTCATTCTGTTCAAAAGTTTTCACCCCCGGCTCTTAATGCATTGTGTTTCCTTCTGAAGCATCAGTGAGCGTTTGAACCTTCTGTAATAGTTGCATATGAGTCCCTCAGTTGTCCTCAGTGTAAAAAGATGGATCTCAAAATCATACAGTCATTGTTGGAAAGGGTTCAAATGCACAAAAATGCTGAAAAACCAAAGAATTTGTGGGACCTGAAGGATTTTTCTAAAGAACAGCAGGCAGTTTAACTGTTCAGGGTGAACAAGTGTCTTATGAAAAACTATCACTAAATACAGCTGTGGATCATTCAGGTAACTACTAAAAAAACAAGCGCAAGTAAACTTTTGAACAGGGTAATTTTTATAAATTCAACTATTATTTTTTCTTGTGGACCATAAGTATACAAATGAAAATTTTGAAAATGACCGATACCAATAACCATAAATAATGCTTAATATCGGTGATAATCGCCTTCCATATTTACACACAACCATTCAGAAATTTGGAAACAATACGATTTGTAAAAATTTTAATTTGCTGTTGTCTATTTAAATTTAAAAATGTAAAAATGTTATTTATTTCTGTGATGACAAAGCAAAATTTTTAGCATTCTCAGGCACAACCCTGGTATTTAGATGGTAAGGCAATAAGGTGATAGAGGTGATGACCTCTAAAATAATTTTCCTTATTTACATTACAGATTCCTTTCACTTCTCATACTCTGAACTACACCTTATCAGTGTGGTAATGCAATGCATAATGCTGCTCATATTATTTACAAAGCTTTTGTAAATAATATGAGATTTGGGGAGAGAGGAAAACATCACGCGAGGGTGGCGATGATTACACTGACATATCTCTCAAACGGACACCATAATAAACACACTATGAAGACAAAAATCCTGTTCTCCTCTGCAGAATGGCAGCAAACCAGAGCAGATGGTTCTCCCTCAGCCTGCTGGTGCCTCACAGACACTGCAAAAAAAATGATCGAAGCAAATCTGGCTTAATCATCCCTTACAGTAACTGAAGCTGGGAGGTTAATGGGCTGAGTGCAGAGGAAATGGTGTGGCGATTGTGGATGTTTTTCCTTTACAACAAGCACCCCGACTCCATAGTCATCTTGGGTGATGCTTAGGCAGTTGCTGTAAAGTACACACAACCAGCATGGAAAATCACCTATTTGACACAGCCGCCAATGACGGTTAACTGATAAAAATACTGGCCGTGAAACTATTTTTTTGTACACAAACAAGACAAGTAAACATGCCAACAGATATAGCTGTTTTTTTTGCACCTCTTCCAACAGACAGTTTTTTTCCCTCCCATTTCCATTTTGGTGATTTAGTACAAGTCATTTTCCTGTGTCGCCACATGGGGTTCAGGAGGATTGAAAAATTACTTCCTAGGCATCCTATATGATAACATTTCCACCGAGGTAAAGTTGTTACCGTTGCACCAGATGTTTTCATCAGTGCATGATTTGATTTGTTCATGTCACTTATATCAGCAAGGGCCAGAGGTTCTCACAATTTGACTTAAACCATTGAATGCTGCAGTTCCTAATAAAGCTACCGGCCAACAGGCAAATACCACTGTTATATTTACTTTCCATATCTAATTTTTACTCACATTTGGTGTCTAGAGTGGGTTAATTTTGGACTCTAGACACAAGTACAGACTGATATGTGATATTCTTATGTACTTGTGCCCTAGAGAAAAACAGCAAGGGCATCCAAACCAGCCAAGAAATCAAAAAGAAATCAACAGTGTGTAAACAACTAATGCAACTCACCAGAAAATAAAATAGAACATATGAAGAGTTCAAATGCAAAAGCCCCTAAATCCATCTGACGTATTTCTTTAAAATGAGCTTTTCTTTCTGGCTACTTTGTATAGGTTTCTATGTAAGTACTGGTACTTCTGATTGGGCTAAGGATGGAATTTAGCGAGTTTAAAGTAAAAGTATTTGATGGACGTATACTATGTGTCAGGAGCATTTACTCAGTATCATTATCTCATTTTTGACTCTTCATATATAAACATGCCACCAAGCTTACAATCATGCCTAAATGGCAAAAAAGTACACAATTAAGTAATATTAATTCCATATACACAATTAAGTAATATTAATCAACTGTGTTTACTTACTGGGGCTGGGTAAAATTTTTTTTTTGATTTTAATCAATTCTCATTTTTAAATCCCAAGAATTGATTAGTCTAGCCTGTTTTCAGTTAATGAAAAGAACATTGTAGCACCTCCCATCCAATAAATCACAGTAAGCTTTGTGATTTGTTGCTTTTGATATGAAACAAAGTCTCAAATTTCAGATTCTGTCCATTTTATTACAATATTCAAAGAATGAATGCCATTTTGACGCTGTTTAATGTGGAGTGACAGAACGCTGTGGCGCCTCAGTTCAAGATAAGCGACACATGAACTGATCATCTCCATCTCCTCTACTTTAATACCAGTTTCAGCACAAACTAAACATGAATGAACATCCGTGTTATCACTCATTCAGTGTTTTAACCGTGAAAAAAAGTCAATATAACAGATTGTAAACAATGTCACGTAATGTCACATTTATCTCAGAAAAAACATATTCGGTGACCATAAACTCGTTAGCCAGCTAGAAAAATTACCTTTTGCTAAATACTTGCACCATATAATATATTCATTATAATTTTTACTGTTCTTCAATATTTCAATTTGAATTAAAGTTATGACAACCACATTTATAATGTTTATATTTCAAAAAACGAATTAGAGTAGAAATATAATTATGTAATTTAAAGTTAAAGTTTTAGTTTAGTTTGTTTAGTTTAGTATTGTAATTTTAACCTTCAATATGTAGTACCAACTGACTCTATATTTTACAGTATTAGTTGAGAGATTTTTTTTCCTTGAGAAAATTTGCCATGTACTATACTGCATATATGTTCAAAATAATCAATATCAAATATAATCGCCCTAGTACCCAGCCCTAGTACTTACTATATGGTTAAGCAGGTGGTTTGATTTAGTTCTATGTAACTATACATGATTTATTGTTATTACTATAGTAAGTACATGTAAAATATGTAACAAGCACACTGTAAAATAAAGTGCCATCAAAAAATCCACAAAAAGGGTGGAGATATATTTTGTTGACTTCAGAGGCCATGTGTCCAATCAAACACTCTGGTATTTTAGTGCACATTCATCCATCACCCAGTACTAGCTAGCCAAATTAGGCATATGACGACATGGAAAGCTTGTGTGACATGCCCTCATTCTGCAAACACCAACTAAGCATGCTTTGTGCTGGTCATCGTATTTTATACAGTAAATTACTGGCTGCCATTATTATCACTGTCACAATTATTGATATATTAATACTCTGCATGTTGATATTCATGTACATTCTTATGTTTGTACAAATTCTCTCCTAAATGTTTTCCTGCATGATTTCTCTTTTCCATATTCAATGTAAAAGCACTTGTCAAGCAGCCATGATGTGAGACTGACACCTCCAGCTGACGCCCTCTAAAACACTTAGCCTCCATTTTCTGCCTTCCTCTCTCCTCTCTCTCTCCTGTCTGACTCTAAGCCCACTTCACTCGCTCCTTTGCTGCTCACGTCTCTTATTCCTCATCTTTTCCTGTTTTCTTACCCCCGCAAATTCCAACTCTCTTTCTCTGCAGTTGCAGTACATATTCGAGCAAATCATCCTTTCATCTTTAGGACCTCTAAGATTTTAATTATGCTGTTCTACCAAGTGAGATTTTGCAAAACCAGCCACTTGTGAATGAACATGAAATATTGTAGTATTTGTTGCAATAAAAAATAAGAATGTTTAAAAGATTACAAATTGTTCCAGATTCATTTGTCATTCATTCAGCTTTGCCATTAACTTTTTTAATGACAATATTTCACCATTTACTGTTTTACTGCATTTCTGATCAAATTAATGTAGAATTCTTAAGAGAGTAAGAAAAGAGTAAAAAAAATACCCAAACATTTGAACAACAGTTAAACGAAAATCTGCCTTTTTCCATGTTTAAGTACTATAATCGGCTCTCTGGTGCATCTACCAACCGAGAAAACGTGAAAAAAACTTGCACATTTTCTGTAAGCTGTAAAAAAACAAGCCACTAAGATTCTGTTCCCCAGTGATGGGGTAAGGTGATCTTATTATAATATTATCACCCCTAATCTGCACGTTTCCACCCACGGTGCCGTCATTTTGTTTTCGCAAGCAACGACGGTGTATCACTTCTAACGCCATGCCAAAAGTTCGAGCAAAGCATGAAGACTATTAAAGCAGAACTCCACTTCCAGAACAACAATTCACAAATAATTTACTCACCCCCTTGTCATCCAAGATGTTCATGTCTTTCTGTCTTCAGTTGTGAAGAAATTATGTTTTTTGAGGAAAACATTTGAGGATTTTTCTCCATATAATAGACTTCATTGGTGCCCCGATTTTAAACTTCCAAAATGTAGTTTAAATGCAGCTTCAAAGGGCTCTAAACAATCCCAGCCGAGGAAGAAGGGTCTTATCTAGAAACGATCGGCCATTTTTTGGGGTAAATAAAAATTTGTATACTTTTTGAGCACAAAAGCTTATGTAGCACAGGCTCTGGGATGCACATTCACAACGCTAGGCAGAACTACAGACCCAGTGTTTACAAAGCGAATGCGCAAAGACTAAGAAAGTGCAAGCAAGTTTGTTATCGATGTTTACAAACAAAGGTACAACGATGTCCTTCTCTCAAGTTGTAGGAGAAAGTAAGATGGAGTTTTTCGCCATACTCAGACAATGAACTTACATGTGATTCGTAGTAGTGATGGGAAGTTCGGATCATTTTACCGACTCTGACCTTTGAGTCTCGTTCAGCAAAATGAACGAATCTTTTTGAGTCATTTCGCTCATCTTAGCAAAATATAATTAAAATGTTATGTGTTACTTCTCTAACACATCTACTGCTTACACAAACGTTCATCACACTACAAACAAGACAAAACTATAATGCTATAAGAAACAGAAAAGATTAATTCATTGTTTACCTGGGTCTTTAGTCTATGATTAGCTCACCTCACCTCTTATCTGACAAGTTTTCAGGTTTGAGTCGTTCGTTCATCACGTGACAGCCCCATAAGATGAGTGAACAACCGGAAAAACCCGAAGTCTCGAAACAGGTGAACTAATTCCAGTACAGAACCTAATAGGATGTTGCACATGCGTGACTGAATGAATCTCTTCCCAGGACGAATCGTTCTTACTGAGTCACATTAAAGATTCATTCAAAATGAAAGAATCGTTCAAGAACGACCCATTACTAGGGCTGGGCGATATGAGCAAAAATTCATATCTCGGTATTTTTAGAAGGAATGACGGTATATGATATATATCCGGTATTTTTCCATAAATGGTTACTTGAGAGTCAAAGCCTTTATTAAACCTTTATTAAACAGTTTTTGAGCAAAATACAATTCAAACACAGGGGTTTCCCTCCCTGTTTACAAATAAACAGCTGCGCAAGTGTGGCCTCGAACCATATCGATATGAAAGATATTGGATAATCCCGCATCGTGTTGGGGAATCATATCGATATATCCCCAGAACTCGATATACCGCCCAGCCCTACCCATTACTAATTCGTAGCATCGTGGACGCACATCCCAGAGCCTGTGCTACACAAGCTTTTGTGCTTTAGAAGTATACAAATTTTTATTTTTCGAAAAAAATGACAGATCGTTTTGCTAGAAAAGACCCTTCTTCCTCGGCTGGGATCATTTAAAGCCCTTTGAAGCTGCATTTTGGAAGTTCAAAATAGGGACACCAAAGTCCATTATATGGAGAA
This sequence comes from Labeo catla, assembly GCA_012976165.1. Taxonomy (NCBI): domain Eukaryota; kingdom Metazoa; phylum Chordata; class Actinopteri; order Cypriniformes; family Cyprinidae; genus Labeo; species Labeo catla. Next base: position 51,892 of record VONZ01000363.1, read on the forward strand.
AAATCCTGAAATGCTTTCCTCAAAAACCTTAATTTCTTTTACAACTGAAGACAGAAAGACATGAACATCTTGGATGACAAGAAGGTGAGTAAATTATTTGTAAATTGTTGTTCTGGAGGTGGACTTCTCCTTTAAGAGGAGCAGTGAATTTATTTCTTTATTTACTGTATATTACGCTGCTGCCACACAGATTTAATAAAAACATGCAATTTCTTTCCCAGCTGTTTAGATTCACTGGCATAATCAACTGTTTTTTAACGCATGTGTGTTTTTAACAAACTTGTGTGTATTTGTAATTTAAGCGCAATAAGACATGAAAGAGAACTTGGTTTAGTACTCGCATGCTGTCTGACAGCCACTTTCTGTGTGCGTGCTTCGGATTTGTACGCTCAAAAAAAAACATACTAGAAGTTTAAAGTACTATGTTTTAAAACTATGTTTAAAGTACTATGTTTTTTCAGTGCAAGAGACAAGATGATCAAAACCAAACAAATGTTTTTTAGCAGACCATCTGTGGTATGAGCTGTAAAGGCACAGCCTTACTCTAGAAAATGGGGCGGCAGAGCAGCAGCTCATTTGCATTTAAAGAGACATGCACGAAAACAGCGTTTATGCTTTCAATCAAACTAGGCATTTTCAAAATGATATAATTAATTATCTGTGGGGTATTTTGAGCTGAAACTTCACAGACACATTCTGGGGACACCTGAGACTTTAAATATTGCATGTTGTAAAAAAAAAAGGGCATAATAGGTCTAAATATACTGTATGTATGAATAAAATGTAGTTAATTGCTGGCTATTCATTATCTATATAGCTCCTGCACATAAACAGTTCCTTTCTGATATCCACAAATGCATACGCATGGCACTGAAGTAACATTTTACACCCCAAAAAAAAAAAAAAAACATGTATACTTCAAAAACTGTTTGTTAATATTTTGATGTCAACTGCCTGGCCTCCCTGTGCTCTCACTGTAAATGCCTTACTGCAACTCTGAATTCTATTTTTTAGCCTGAGAGACTTATTTCCCCTGGTTATTGAACCTGGAATATTCGTTTAAGGCTCCTTTGGACTAGCAGATCCATCCTTGGCATCGATCATCCAATAAGACCAGTCCTCTGACGTACAGTCACATAATGGAAAAGGGCTAATAAAATTACACAGACAAATTTTATCCCGTGTTTCATCTCTCTGTCTGCCCGAGCACACAGACATTACTCTCCTTCTGTCCATTAAAGGAGACATTTGTTTTGGCTCAAGTCACATTAGCCCTAACGGTCCAGTGTACCTGACCTTTTTAGCCACTTATTGATAGAATACAGTAAAAATGCAAAATCAGTGCTGAAACACTGCTAATGTTGCTGTTTGTATTTTATCTCATTTTAAAGTTACTTAGGACAAAAGTGTCTTCTAAACGTGAACGTAGATGTCAATGTCAAGGAGATGTCAATTCTTGATGATTGTGAAATATAATATAGTGTTGGTTAATTACTTATATTTTTAATCATAACATCAAACTAGCTGACTGACTAGCTGGGCAATATAACTGGGTTCATATAACCGACTCTAGCAAATTCTGAGAGGTGTTTAGATTTTCCACAAACACAATAAGAGATTAAATTTGTCCTGCTATTAACCACAACTAGGTCATATGAGATTTGAGAAAGGTAGGAGTATTTAAGGGAAATCAGTTCAGTGTGCATCTATGTGATTGTGTTTAAAAATCAACCTGAGAACCAATCAGCATTAAGAAGTTTGGGTTAAAAAAGCCTATAAACTAAATCACCCGTCTAACATCTGTGTCAAAACTAGCAACTGTCTTTTTACACACTTTGTCTGGCATTCAATTCAATTTACCTGAAACGATAGGGTTCCGTTGAACTATACGCAAAAAAAAACAAGATGCGCCAATTGTCACGGAAGTTTTGTAACCTTTTCTACTCTGAGTCAAGCTTTTACAAGCGCTAGACGATTTGGAATGAGGTAAATACAAAACACCCTGCAGAGTATGACGCACTAAGCCAGCAACAAAAAGCCATTGAACAACAATGCAGTCACACTGCAGATGCACTCAACACACTGAGCTCCGAGTCAGGCTCTTAAGAGCATTATGGGAAGTGTCTGTGGCTGCTGATAATAGCCTTTTGCTCCCTTCGGAGTCCTTTTAGCTTTACAGAGTGCTTTAACAAACAGAAGGACAACAGCAATTCTCAAAGGTGTTTATCTGGTGGCAGAAAGCTACAAAATCACATCAGAAACACAAGAGATCACTGGTCAGATGCCACCAAACAACCAACAGATGTTGAAGGTTCATAACGATATCGAAAACAATATGAAAGTATCATGTAAAAGAGACTAGGACAATTGTAGCATGCAAAATTTCTTCAATCACAGTTATAATGATGTATAATGAGTTAAAATGATGACACTGATTTAGAATATACTTATCAGAAGTTTTCTCTTTGTCTGGTTGATTTCGGGTTAATAAAATAAAATAAAATAAAATAAAATAAAATTCAAGATAAATTTATTTTAGATCCAAAAACTAAAAACTTTAGAGAATATATAACATGACATTTATCAACTTTCTTACCTTATTGGCAAATTTTAAGCATAAACCTAGAATTATGTTTAAATAAGAAATATAACTTGTTAGTGTGGTAAGACAAATACATTTTACTTATATTCTATGAAAACAAGACAATTGTGAGGGAACAAAAAGCAAAATATTAAGAAAACTAAAACAAAAAATGTAAAAAAATAAATAAATATCTGTAAAACACTATAAAAACAACATGGAATCGTAACAATAATAAAACTGTATTTAAAGATTAAAATATCTGAAAAATGTAAATATTTATGGCTCTTCAGTACTCTGGAACAATGTTTATTGTGAAAAGCACTACAAAATTACAGTTTTCTCTTTGTCTGGTTGATTTGGGGTTAATAAAAAACAAAACAAAACAAAACATTAAAATCAAGATACATTTATTTTAGGTCCAAAAGCTAAATAAAACTATATAATAATGTAAATAAAAACTAATAAAACCAATAATATATATAAATAATAATAAAAAATAAAAGTATTAAGAAATCTGAAACAAAAAAAAGTCAAAAAGAAAAACAAGCCCATGCAAAACCATATTTAAAGAATAAAGATACCTGAAAAGTTTTAATATCATTATTTATAAGACTGCTCTTTACTACTTTGTAAAAATACATACAGTACAGACCAAAAGTTTGGACACACCTTCTCACACTTTCAAAGTTTTCCCAATTTTTCGGACTGACTGACCTTCATTTCTTAAAGTAATGACGGCCACTCGTTTTTCTTTACTTAGCTGCTTTTTTCTTGCCATAATACAAATTCTAGCAGTCTATTCAGTAGGACTATCAGCTGTGTATCCACCTGACTTCTGCACAACACAACTGATGGTCCCAACCCCATTTATAAGGCAAGAAATCCCACTTATTAAACCTGACAGGGCACACCTGTGAAGTGAAAACCATTTCAGGTGACTACCTCTTGAAGCTCATCAAGAGAATGCCAAGAGTGTGCAAAGCAGTAATCAAAGCAAAAGGTGGCTACTTTGAAGAACCTAGAATATGACATATTTTCAGTTGTTTCACACTTTTTTGTTATGTATATAATTCCACATGTGTTAATTCATAGTTTTGATGCCTTCAGTGTGAATCTACAATTTTCATAGTCATGAAAATAAAGAAAACTCTTTGAATGAATGAATGAGAAGGTGTGTCCAAACTTTTGGTCTGTACTGTATTTTGAAAAGCACTATGCAATACATTTAATAAAAAATAAAATGTTCTTTAGTCAACAGCTGATTAATACTTTAGCTAAATTAATTTACCTAATTTAAAACAATTATAATGTAGACAGCTCTTAGACTTGTGCTTTAAATATGTCTAACAGCTAAATTATTACTAAATAAAAGCAAACAAAGAGACAATGAGAAAATCGGCAATATTTAATAAAGCAACAGTTTTCTGCTCTTATTTGAGAAAGTGAGTATCAGTATGATAAACCTTCCTGAAAGTAAATATTTTGGTCCTACTTTATATAAGGTGGCCTTAACTACTATGTACTCACATTTAAATTAATCATTTGATACAATGCACTTATTGTATACATACATCTTTTTACATTGTACTTGTATTTTACATTTTTACATTACCTTAAACCACCCTTAAACCTATCCATATCACCAAACCTGCCCGTAAACTTACCCGTATGCCTCCTCAATAGCAGCAAAAAAGTGTTTTGTAATACCGTATAAACACTTATTTTTTTGATGCAAGTAAAGTAGTTAAGGCCACCTAACATAAAGTGGAACCAATACTTTAACTGTATTTTTCTTGTTGGCACATATATATGTTTCCTAAACCGAAAGGTGACAGACAGACCCACAGTAGTTTGAGAGTTATGAAGAAAAATATCAAATAAATGAAAGAAAATATTAAAGAATGGTCCCCAGTCTCCCCTATGTCAAGAACAGAAGAGTCTGATCCCTCAAGTATTGAGTCACCTCTGGAGCAGAGCGGTATTGTGTGGTCTATCTTAGACTGGCAGGGTTATTATGACTAGCGGTGAGGTGGGTGTTTGCACCCTTTGATCATTACTGTCTTAAATTAGGAATTATCTCAAGCACATGACTTCACCGGCAGTCTACACGTGTGACTCGCTCCATGTCGGTCTCACTCGTACGTGCACACATCTACACACACACAGCATGGGTGTTTATCCACACGCTGAAGGACAGCAACAACTGCAGCTCGATAGGGGAAGTCCCTGTCGTTCTGTGGCCATCACACCACAGGCATGATCAAACCGAGATAATGGCAGCCAGGCTGTAGGATTGAAGCTACCGCAGTGATGCCAAATTAAAGCATCATAGCAGATTCATACATGCCTTAAACAGTGCACATCCTCAATCTTCATCAATCTGTGCTGCAGGCTAAAGTTGACATGAATAAAAGATGAGGTAGATGGACCCTGTGTCTCACTATCTACTTAATCAACACGTAGATCACAGTCACAGCAGAAAGAGACACAGTAAATAAGACTGTAGCGTTTCAAATGAGACTCCCCAGATCTGCCTTTAAAATCAAAGTGGAACAAAAACAACCAGTGAGTTGTTGCTTTAATAAAAGTAACATATTGTACCATAACCATAAAAGATGATCAAACAGATCATTAAATCCATGCAACCATGGATTACAAAACCCCTAGCCAATAATACATTGCAATAGCCAATTTTTCTTTTATGCCAAAAATCATTAGGTTATTAAGTAAAAATCATGTTTAATGAAGACATTTTGTAAATTCCCAACCGTAAATATATCAAAACCTAATTTTTGAGTAGTAATATGCATTGCTAAGAACTTTAAAGGCGTTTTTTTTTTTTTTTTTCTTTCAATATTTTGATTTTTTGCACCCTCAGATTCCCATACAAGCTTATTTATTCAGCTTTCAGATGATGCATAAATCAAAAAATGACCCTTGTGACTGTGGTCCAGGGTCACAAATGTATTTTTAATAACTGATTATTTGCATTATGCCTCCTAGGCTGCATTTATTTGCAAAAATGCAGTAAAAACAGTGAAATTGTAAGATTTTACTACAATTATTACAAAAACTGTTGTATATTTTGGTATATTTTAAAATGTTATTTATTCCTGTGATAGCAAAGCTGAATTTTCAGCAGCCATTACTCCAGTCTTCAGAGTCACATCTGCTTTGTAGCTCAAAGTGCTGAACAATCACAACAATTTCACAAAAATTCACAAAAACCTAGTGCTTTAATAAAATAGTAACATACTGTAGCGAAACCATTAAAGATGATCAACAGATCATTAAATGTGACCATGGACCACAAAACCAGTCTTAAGTAGCACGGGTATATTTGCAGCAACAGCCAAAAATACATTGTATGGGTCAAAATGATCAATTTCTTTTCTTTTATGCCAAAAATCATTAGGATATTAAATAAAAGTCAAGTTAAAAATCAAGTTTAATGAAGATATTTTGTAAATTTCCAACTGCATATACAAACTACTTAAAAGACCACAGTATATTCAGCTCAGAACTGTTTATTCAATTAGCGTAAGCTTCATGGCTCCTCAGTTAATCAGGGGTTCTGGGGCAAATGTTGCGTTTGCCCCAGTCTCATGAGTGTAGCATCCTGGGAAAGTGCTCTGTGTGAATCCATTTCATTTTAAAGCTATGCTAATTAGCAGCGTTTAATTGGAAACAGAGGGAGTGCCATGTGTGGAATCTGACTAGTGGGAATACAAATGGAATGGAAAACCAACAATCTTTCCAGTTTAAAACGCTCTTCAGAAAACAGAAAGTTCCAATGCTGAATTCTAATAGGACAAGCTATGTTTGAAGTTAAAAAGCAGATAAATGCACTCCTGTGATCACACATTCGATACTAATACATTAAGTTGTTATGCTGTTTGAAAGTTGTAAGCAGCCAACAGTTAGGCCAATGAACTTCTTGATGTCTTATCCACCTTATTTTTGCAAAGCAGATTTAAAGGGAAACCCAGGTATTACGACTTGTATGGCTTAATATAATGTAAATTAGGTCTCTGACTGAAATAAAATAGTAAAAGCAAAAAATTAAGTCAACTTGAAAATGTAACATACAAGTCTTAATACCCGGGGGTTCCCTTTTAAGCTATTTTTACTGAGACCTTTTATTCATTAGCTGCTATAGGTAAATAAGTAGAAAAATATAGGGCTGTAAACGGTAAAAATATTTGCAATTCAAATCAGTGTTTATGTGGACTTCTATGGTGTCCCCAAGTTTGAACTTACAAAATGCAGTTTAAATGCAGCTTCAAAGAGCTCTAAACGATTCCAGCCGAGGAAGAAGGGTCTTATCTAGCAAAACAAACTGTTATTTTCTAAACAAATTTACAGTTTATATACTTTTTAACCTCAAATGCTCGTCTTGTCTAGCTCTGCGATGCACATGCGTATTCTGTGTAAGCCGGGTCAGTACAGTTAGGGTATGTCGAAAAACTCCCATCTCATTTTCTCCTCCAACTTCAAAATGGTCCTACATCGCTGTTTTACCTTTTTTGTAAAGGATGTTTGACCTGCTTTGCACGTTTACTTTGTAAACACTGGGTCAGGACCTCTGCAGTGATGTAGGATGATTTTGAAGTTGGAGGAGAAAATTAGATTGGAGTTTTTCGACATACTCTAACTGCATTGACCTGCATTACACTGAACATTGCAGAGCTAGATAAGACAAATGTTTGATGTTAAAAAGTATATAAATGGTAAATTGTTTTTAGAAAATAACCGATCATTTCGCTAGATAAGACCCTTCTTCCTCGGCTGGGATTGTTTAGAGCCCTTTGAATCTGCATTTCACTGCATTTTGAAAGTTCAAACTCGTGTGCACCATAGAAGTCTATTTCATGGAGAACAATCCTGAAATGTTTTCCTCAAGAAACATAATTTCTTTACGACTGAAGAAAGAAAGACATGAACATCTTGGATGACAAGGGGGTGAGTAAATTATCTGTAAATTTTTGCTGTGGAAGTGAACTTCTCCTTTAAGAAAAAGACATTGCAAGTCCAGTTCAACACATACAGCGTCTGACTTTTGTGAATCTTTGAATAGCAGCAGCCTCAGGCTATAGGCAATCATAGAAAAAAATGTGTGTGTCAGTCAGGCAATCAAATGGCCTTTCCTACATAACCTATAGAGTTCATATTGCAAGAGAGGCTTGATGGTTGCACTTTAATCTAAAGAAAACAGCCTGGACCTACTCAGGAATTTCAAGCTCCTAAATAAAGATCTCTCAGCAACAGGTGAAGCCTCGTATAGCGGTGACATGTGTTTCTAAAGATGCATATGTTGGTCTGTTCATCTGGTGTAGTTTCATCCCAAAGACTTAGCAATGTATTTGTGAAGTTTGCGATAGACGTCTATAAAATGATACCACTAAAACCTTACCAGCATAATTAAAATGCAGACAATGCCTCAAAGCTTCTCACTGGCTAAACAATATCTCATGCTTTTTTCTTTTTTTGCCATTTACTAAGCCAAAAGCTGTCACAAAGACAGGTGTGATATCTCTATTTCACTTACATCTATCAGATACCTCATTTTATGCATAATATTCCAAAAAAATATTACTTACAGCACCTTTAAATTTATTTCTTGCATCAGTAAATAGTCTAACCCCCAAGTCATGTTCACACCACCATTGCAACAATATTCATCACTTTTCAACCCAGAGAACAGGAGCACAGTATGGAATGTATTATGTATTTCGATTGGTTCCAGAGAGGGAGAAAGAAAACAAAGATGACTCAATCCACACCACACCAAACGTGTGGTCACCCTTCAAGATCCTCAAATCTTTCTTCCATCATAAACCTTGGAAAAGATGCCAGTATGAAAGGAGTAGACTGAAATACTGCAGGTCTTAAAAAGGCAAGCAAGATGAAGAGGTCTCGAGCGAATGTGGGGTGTTTATTTCTCTGTATGGCACCCTGAAGCCCTTTCATGCTCTTTAAAACACTGGTGAGTCAGATGTTTTTTTTATTCTGGAGCCATCTTATATGCTGAACACCCTTGCAAAACTACTGCCTCGAAGCTGTACCAAAAGATTAGGTAAGGCATTTGTGCCATGCGGTAAGTATTCAAATTTATTTCAAAATCAATACACATAACTGCATGAGCATGTTTTGTTTTATCACATCATTAACAAAGCTCTGAGGTCATGCCACCTCTCTGCTATAAGCCAGGATGGAATGAGATTACACAGACCATCATCATGGCTTTAATTAGATCAAGGACAAAAGCTCGAAGTTACAGTTGCATCATTTTGAGGTTTCAGGGTAAAAAAGGTCAATGAAACTCCAGCCACTTACATAAATGCCACAACAAAACAATCACATGGCCACTTCACTAAATTATGGTATGTTTTATGAAGCTATTGTTGGAACAAGTACATAGAATGACAAAACTTGATTTTCAAACACAACACAACACAAAAGGAATAGTTCAACCAAAAGTGAAAATAACATTTACAAATTTATTGACAGTTATAAAAGCTATTAATCAAAAAAAGGGCAAACATTAATAAAATATAATATACAGTTTTAATATTAGAATATAATATACAGTATTAATATTGATAAAGAAATTATTTAGAACATGAATATAATATAATATAATACAATAATGCAGCATTAAAGGGATAGTTCAGCTAAAAGTGAAAATACATTCTAATATTTTAATAATAAGTCATTATTACATTTTTCAAAGCTATTGATAAAAATTATTTAGAAAACATAAATAGAATAGAATAGGGATAGTTCAGCCAAAAGTGAAAATAATATTTTACAAATTTAATAACAGTTATAATTGTATGAAGCTATTCATAAAAAAAGAATTTAGCAAACATTAACATAACACAACATAACACAACATAAAAAAGGGATAGTTCAGCCAAAAGTGTAAATAATACTTAACAAATTTATTAACAGTTATAATTTTATAAAGCTATTCATAAGGAAAAAAAATAATTAGCAAACATTAATAATACAATATAATAATTAACAATATAATATAATATAATATAAAATATAATGCAGTATTAAAGGTATAGTTCAGCCAAGAGAAAATAATATTTATGATAAAATAAAAAAAATAAAAATATAATTTAGCAAATATTAACAGAATAGAATATTAAAGGGACAGTTCAACCAAAAGTGAAAATAACCTTTTAAAAATGTATTAACAGTTATAATTTTACACAGCTATTCATAAAAAATGATTTAGCAAACATTAATATAATACAATACAATAAAAGGATAGTCTACTTCAGCCAAAAGCGTAAATATTTTGTATTATTTTTAATTACATTATGATGTACATTAAATTGTACATTACATTATAATTATAATGACATTTTAAAGCTACTGATCAAAAAAAAATAGTTTAGCAAACATTAGTGTAACAATATATATTTCATAAGAGTGAAAAATGTATTTTATGAATTAAAATGTAAAATGTAAATTTTATAAAGCCACTGATTAGAAAGTATGGAAAACTTAATTTAGTAAGCATAATAACAATAATAATAATAATAATAGACAGTCCACCCAAAAGTGAAATTTGTCATTAATCACTAATACTAGTGCTAATACTACAATTAATTTATATTTATATTTATATTTATATATATATATATATATATATACACATACATATATACATATATACATACATACATATATACACACAGCATCAGTTCATAGTTTTCAAACAAGCCTTAAAATAGTGAAAAGATTAAATAAGGACATAATTTAAACTGATTAACTATTCCTTTAAAGCTTGAGCGGTGACGCATATAAAAGTGCAACTCCAGTGGTTTGTTAAAACCACCCACTCGCTAAAGGCCAATGAGAACCGAAGCACAAAGTAAACAAGATGCTTTTAAGAAAATTAAAATCAGTGGATCATCATTAAGTGTTGATGCAAACGCAGTTAAAAAGAAAGGATAACTGTCTTGAAGTGCAGAGGAAATGAGCTTTCTAGCGATGCAGAATGTCGCCAATAGCAGATTGGAAAAGCAATAACGTTTCAGTGCAGCCTGAGGGATGCTTCAGCTCCTCAGAATAAATGCATATTAACTCTGTTTATTCTAATGCACTGAATTAGTCTTTTTGCATCCACTATTGATTCATATCCACCTACGAGCAATGCAACAACACAGCCTCTCAGCTGGACAAAGAAAAGCTGGTGATAGGCAGAAAACGAATGACTGAGGGAGGCACAGCTGTGTGCTTTGTTAGACAGTGTGACAAAACGTACCTCGGCATGTGTGCGCATATATGATTTTGAGTGTGCCGAGATGCCCTTTTATATAAAATCAACTAGCAAGGACTGTTATTACTTCCCCTCCATCATCCTCTTTGCAAATGGTGAAATTGCGTTTCACCTACCACAAAAGAACAAAACAATATTCAAGCGCTCTAGTAATTTTCCATGAGTCATACGTGCTGATGACAAATTAATAACTTTGTCACTCTGCGAGAGTCCATTAGCAAAACAAGAGAAATCCTTTGAAATCCAAGCAATTTATTGGGGATTATAATTTCCATTTCGCTTCAAATATAAATGATGTTCGAGACCTTTCATTACACACTCCACTGAGCGTTTGCGTGGACACTTCGACCTCTGGGGCCAATGGAAAGTTGTGCATAGCCAATAGAATGCTATCTCCTTTCTGAGCAATTATTGCTAAGTGTGTGGGCTGAAGCCAAAACCCACATCTTACTGCTCAACCGTTCCCCCCAAATGCAAACTCAAACAGATTTTTGCTTTGCATTGAGAAAAGCCACTATTCTAACAGCAAATAGAGCAACGCATGTCATATACAATCATTAACACACAAGAATTTCAACCGTAATTTTTAAATTAATGACCTTGAAAAGCGGTTTCAAATAAAAACCAACAGTAAAGACTGTTAGAACTCAACTAGATGATAAAGCTGTACGTATGTTTCTCTCTACATCCAGATGTACTTTTCTCTTTCTAATCATTTCCATAGTGGTTTTTTCACCCCAGCAGTTTGAAACATCCGTATTAGAAAAAGCACCCCGTAATGCACAGAGCAATTACAGGTGAAATGTTCCCTGAAGAGACAGAGACAGCAGGCACTTTACGAGATAACTATTCGCTGAGGATGAATATAAGCACTCTTCATTTGAGTGTCAGCTGAAGCTGACCAGAAATATACATTGCTGTTGCATGTTTACTGATTTAAAGGCTGAGGGTGGGCTGCACCATTACTGATTTACACCACAAAACAGTTTGTTTACTCAGGTTTCGCTTTAAGCTGTGTTGCACCACTTCATTTTGAACATGGCTTAACAAATCAGTCATTAAATTATTGGGCCCGATAAAGACCTGTTTTATTTTTTTTCCAAAATTCCATTTTATATTTTTCCAAATTCCATTTTTTCCATTTTAATTTTTCTGGATTCTGTCTCCCACCCCCACCTTTTAATTTGTCATAAAAAATCATAAAACTTATAAGTTCATATCTGTGTACACAGAATTTGACAGGAATTTATTAAAACAAAAACAAAAATTACATTTTAAGGCCCTATACATGTTTTTCTCAAATTCAAATGTATTTTTACCAAATTTTGTGTTTTTCATTGATTTTCTGGATTCCAGTTTTAATGGTTTCATAAAATTATCTTTAATTAACTGATTTTATAAAAAAAATATTTATTATAATTTTATTTACTTTTCTTTTTCCAGAAATACTAAATAGCATGTTTACATTTTTCTGGTTAATAAATTCTGGTAAGTAACTTTTCTGGTAAATATTCCTTGAAAATGTTTTAATAATACATTTAATAAATCAGTCATTAAATAGGCCCCTATGAAATCCAATTCATTTTTCTCAAATTCTATTTTATATTTTTCTAAATTAAATTTTTTCCCCCATTTTAATTTTTCTAGAGTCTGTTTTTATTTTTTAATTAAAAATAATAATCAAAAAGCATGTCTAATTAAAATCATAAAACTTATAAGTTTATAATTGTGCATACACAAATTAACAAGTTTATTAAAAGTTTAACAAAAATTAAATTTTAAGGCCCTATAAAACGTTTTTTTTTTTTTTTCTCAAATTCAGTTTTATTTTTACCAAATTCTGTTTTCCATTGATTCTCTGGATTCCATTTTAATGTTTTCATAAAATTTTCTTTAATTAACTGATTTAATAAAAACTTTATTATAAATTGTATTTCTTTTTTTTCCAGAAATTTTATGTAGTGTTTTTACATATTTCAGATTAATAAATTCCGGTAAATAACTTTTCTGGTAATATTCCTTAATGTTTTAAATTTAATGAATCAGTCATTTAATAGGGCCCTATGAAATCCATTTATTTTTTTCCCCAAACTCCATTTTTTCGCATGTCTAATGAATTAAAATCATAAAACTTAAAAGTTTATAATTGTGCACACACAATTTTACAGCAATTTATTAAAACTGTAACAAAAATAATATTACTTGTTTTTTCAGAAATTCAGTTTTATTTTACTATATTCTGTGTTGTCCATTGATTTACTGGATTCCATTTCAATGGTTTCATAAACTTTTCTTTAATTAACTGATTTTATAAAAAAAAAAATATTGATTATAATTTTATTTACTTATTTCTTTCCCCTAGAAATACAGTGTAGTGTATTTACATTTTTCTGATTAATAAATTCTGGTAAATATTCTTTCAAAATGTTTTAATAATAATTTAATAACTATCATTAGGCCTACATTAGGTAACATATTTCTGTCAGTTTCTTCGAGTTAAACCAAACTTTTGTTATGTCTGTATTCATGTACTCAAGTTAAAAACACAGCAAGCGTCACACGCTCTTCAGTATGTGTGTAGTAAACGAAACTGAGCGTCTGCGCCATTCATTCACACAGAGACACACAGAACACACAGGATTCATATTTATTCTTATGTTTGTGGCTTAATATTCAAACACTAGCCTACATCGCGTTTTGATTTAAGTGTACTGACCTACTTTTGATTTATTTATTCAAAATGTGACCAATTCCATGACATTCCACGGTATACATTAAATTCCATTTTTATGACTGGGTTCTGTCTGTTCCACATCATGGATAGGTAGTAAGGTTACTTTTTTTCAGTGACATTACAAACAGCCTTTGCACTAGTATGTGCAAGTAAAGGAATGTAAAAATAAATCCTACTGTTGTAACAGTTATATAAATCAAAGACTCACAACTAAATCACTAACAGAAATTAGAATTTATATTAATGAACGCACAGGATTAAAGTTACCCTAGGTTTGATGATAGTTGAAGTACAAACAAGTAATAAATGTACCATAAATCTTAGTCCTTATTAGTGCAACCCACTGTGAAATACTTGTTTGCTATGTATAAACATGATGGTCACCAGCCAAAGTCAGCCCGGTCTCTTGCCTCACAATCTAAATCAGTAATGATTCTCAGACAGCAACGGCTATTTCAAAGCCGGCTATTTATACCATTCATGTAATGACAGCACTTTACAATTGTAAACCAGGCAAAAACATTACTCTCCCCCTCATTCAGACTGACTCTAATTGAATAAGGTCTAGGCAAAACTCCTGTGCCGAAGGCCTATATATAGCTGTGATGTCTTCCTGTGTAACCGGAGAATGAGTGGCCTATTAACATCACAAAAATCTGAAGCCTGGCACATTCCACTGTCAGAAATAACCAGAGGGGTAGAGATGGTCCTTCAGGCCAAGAAGACAGGAGAGACATTGAAAGACAGGGAAGTGGGAAAACTGTAAGAAAGGCAGAAATAACAAAAAAAGAGAGGAAAAAGCAGAGATACATAAAATATGAAATGGTCAGAATGACAAAGAAGCAAAACAAAACAAGACTCCAAAAAGATCAATCGGTAAGAAAACAGAGGACAGCAGTGTGTAGGAAAAGGTAGAAAAAAAAGACATTGTGAAGGAAAAGCAAGAGAAAGACACATGGCATTTAGCTGAGTGACAAGACAGGTGTAAACTCCACAAGTTGTCCAGAGGATTGACACATGCATCATGACTACAGACGTCACAGACACATACTCGAGATCAGTGGGTCTTAACGGTGCTTCGGGACCCAGATTTATTTACATAAAAATTGTTTGGCATACAAAAATGTTCACAAAAATGCAAATCCAATTGAAAAATATTATTATTATTACTATGAACAGCCTAGTCTGCCAAATAAATTAGCTTAGGCTTATTGAGAAAAAATATATATAAATGCATAAATAAAAATGTTAGGAAATATTAAATCAGGGACCTCCAGAGGTCTAGAGACCCTAGGTTGAAAAATTAAACTAACAAAGCTTTAAAAAATCTGAAGCCCAATCAGGTCAATTATTTCCATAGAATGAAACACATATAGAGCAATTCTGCATTTTAAGAGAATACTGCAAGTACGGTAGAGGTGAAAGTTTTGACCTGGCTACATAAAACACCCACACTATTTCTGTTGATGTACTGCAAATGAGAAACCCAAATCCAATGAGAGTCATAAAAGGCGCCTGTATTGCTGACAGTTTGCCGATGAATGTTAGTGGCATCAGTGAAACCATAACACTGTCAGAATGATGTGCTCTGACGTGGCCAGTCCAGCACTGTGACTGTGAAGGACAACAAGGAGACAAAGCCAATCCATCTAAACAATCTGTCTGAAGCTTGACGCCATCATCTCTCATCACAGCCCTGATCCAAAACAACTACAAATAAATAAAAAAAAAAAAATAAAAAAAATGTATAAATGAAGTATAAAGATACTACTTACTATTTTTTTCTAGGGTTAAGCGATTTACTAAAAATTCAAGACATTTGTGATGATTTTTGTTGGTTAGATCAAATTATGCATCTTTTTTTCATAATTGATCGTTGAGTGATTATTGCATATAAATAAAACACCAATTTATACACCAATTGTATTAATGAAGTTTATTATTACATTTACAACATTTGTCCTAAAGGACTAGTTCACTCCAGAATAAAAATTTCCTAGTAATTTACTCACCCCTATGTCATCCAAGATGTTCATGTCTTTCTTTCTTCAGTCAAAAAGAAATTAAAGTTTTTGAGGAAAACATTCCAGGATTTTTCTTTATATAGTGGACTTCAATGGGGACCAATGGATTGAAGGTCCAAATTGCAGTTTAGAGAAACGATAGGTAATTTTCTAAAAAAAAAAAAAATTACATTTATATACTTTTTAACCACAAATGCTTGTTTTGCACTAGCTCGACCTCACACATTAAATAATCACACACATGTAATGTAAGTGGAAGTACCGACCCAGTGTTTACAAAGCAAACGTACAAAGAAAGTCAAGCATTTGTGGTTAAAAAGTATATACATGTTCATTTTTTTTTTTTTTTTTTTACGATCATTACGATTACGATTACGAAAATTACGTTCATTTTGCTAGACAAGACCCTCAGTCCTCAGTGCTTAGAAGCTGCATTGAAAATGCAATTTGAACCTTTATCCTGTTGGTTCCCATTAAAGTCCACTATATGGAGAAAATCCCTAAAAAATTTTTCCTTTTCGACTTAAGAAATAAAGACATGAACATCTTAGATGACATGGGGTGAGTAAATTACCAGGAAATTTCTATTCTGGAAGTGAACTAATCCTTTAACACTCTTGACCAATGTTGTAATATTATCCCAGCTGTGAGTTTTATTTACTGTATATCCAAAAATCACTTAGATATGAATCCAACTTTTCATTTTAAAGCAAAAACTTAAACATCTAAAGGCTCAAAAAATATAGCAATAACCTTTTTAGCTACACTGCACTGCCCTATTGTTCACACATTTCTTTGGGATTCTTTGTGTATTACTACTGAGACACATTTTAGACTGTAAAAGCAAACAATCTCTGCTGCATTTCTGCCCAAAGGTAATTGCAAAGAGCACATGAAACCACCTCTTCATTCCCAGGTTAGTAAGAAGGCGAAGTGCTTATTTAAAACCTTCAGAGGAGAAGACGAAGCACCCCGACTTGGGGGGGGGGGCGGTAATTTTGCAGCTCTACTTTGGGACGGGTGAGCAGTTTGTCTCAGCCCATCAGCTGCCCCCATCATTCCACCCTCGGCCACCAAACAGGTCCTTGAGGAAACTGCCACAATGGAACCCCAACTGAAGAAAGAGGGGTGGCTACTTCACTTTATTTTCCGTAATTGGATTAGCCACCATTTTGTGAGACACATCAGAGGGATGTGTTACTTCTTTAGCACATTATCACATAGCATGTTTTGGTGCACAAGAACGTCTGCCTTCCACCTTTTTCTCTGAAGCCTAAACTCGATAATTAGCCACATAAGCTTAATAATAGTGCACAATGATCTTATGTTGGAGATCTTACACTCTTAAAAATAAAGGCTCCAAAGGGGTGTTTTTGCAGTGATGCCATAGAAGAACCATTTTGGGGTCCTCAAAGAACCTTTCAGTGAACGGTCCTAAAAAGAACCATTTTAAAAATCTAAAGAACCTTTACCACTATAAAGAACCTTTTCTGCATATGATAGATTCCATGGATGTTCAAGGTTCTTCATGGAACCATTGATGCCAATAAAGAACCTTTATTTTTAAGAGTGTATGTTCTAGTCATTTCTGATAAAGCCATTGATTTCTCGTAATGAAACATCTCCATAGCTACATTTGTAGTTACCTTCACCCAAATCCAAAACGGCTAGGACTGCACTGCTTCTGGCCTCTCCGAGATGGTTGGTGGCAATGCATGTATACAGGCCGGCATCACTGGGTTTGCAGTCCCTGATCCACAGGCCTCCATATTCCTGGTTATCCATGTTGAGCAGGTCATCATTGTGGTACCAGTAGAGGGTAGGTTGAGGGTCTCCAGCCACGGCTACTTTCAGACGGATATCACAGCCGGTACCTACCGCAGCGTTCCTCATCTTCCGGATGAACACTGGAGGAGTTGGGGTTGGGTAGATGGAAGCAGCAGGGTCTGGTACGACCTGATCAGAACTAACTTTTGCCCGTTTCGATGGTATCCTGGGGCTTGGAGGAGCCATTCCTCTTGCTTCTTCATCAACACCCTTCTTGAGGGTCATCTGGACCTCAGCTTTCCTCATGATCCTTCTTTACGGACTGCTACACGTTACTAAACTGATTGAGGCTTCAAATTACATTAAAAAGTATCTAATAGCTTTTCATAATTTGGAGTTTTGATATGGTAAACATATTCCAAACATTCAAAATGCAAGACTGCACTCCAAGTTATCAAAATCCAGTTAAACGCAATACTTACTTATCAAATGACTTTTTAGAAAAGTGGAAATCTCTACCTGTATTAACAGAAGACCTTCTGAAAGGCCTTCAGGCATGTAGAAATGTCAAAAAAAATGCGTGTAGAAATTTCCCACAGGTTTCCTGCATCATAAACGCTTTGGAATATGTTTCTCACATCCTTGAAATGTCCAATTAGAGAAGCTGAAAACAAAATGTTTAATCTTTGTCCAATTAGGCGAATGAAGCTTGTGCATGTACTCCTGGCTGGATGGTATTTTTAGAGCGAGTCCCAAAGGATCATATTGCATTAGCAGTTACCCCTGTTGCCTTTTGGAAGATTTGGCCTCAGCTTTTCACCCTTAGATTCAGGTCCCACAGTTCTTCGGGATCTAAGGGGGAAAAAATGACCGCTGGATCCTTTAGGTGATTACTCAATTGCAGGATTTCCACCGGGTTTCCAACTCTGCGCCTGCGGTGGCCAGACTTTCGTCCCCTTGCCCTCCAAGTTAAGCTGTCTCACTCATGATAGCCCCCTCCTTCCACTCGCATGTCCCCCCGGGGAGGTGACAGACTAGTCCCACTAAGTCATCAAGGAACAGCTGTACCCTGATAGGTCAAATTTTTTGGGCAGCCCGGATGCTTTGGCCCAGCCCCTCATCTTCTCCCCTGGCACTCATAACCAATCACAAGCTGCAGAAAGTGTGACATGGGGGCCTAAAGAGGGAGGGGTTCGAAATAAAGCTCTGATTCATGTGTCAAAGATAGCTGCTGAGTAAGAATCGACACCGTCACTAGCGGCTTCAGACTTGGCAGTGGGGGTTTTTTTTACATTTCTTCAGAAAATAACATGATTCAG
The DNA here is from genome assembly GCA_012976165.1 of Labeo catla. Classification (NCBI taxonomy): domain Eukaryota; kingdom Metazoa; phylum Chordata; class Actinopteri; order Cypriniformes; family Cyprinidae; genus Labeo; species Labeo catla. The sequence continues at coordinate 70,619 of VONZ01000363.1, forward strand.
CACTCAAGCCTTGGACGGATTCATACAATTTCTCAAACAACCCTCAGAACAAAACCCACTGATATATGATCTCGTCAGAGATGGAAATAGTTATTAGGATTACTAAATATAATCAACGCAATGACATCTTGCAAATTCCTAAGACCACCATGAGAACCAAACAAAAGACCCTAAAAACAACAGCTGCTATACAACATAGACTGCCATCTCCTGGACTCTATGTATACATGCATGCTATTTTATGGTTCTAGATTATGAAGACAACAACAAACAATATTCATTAACTGTAGAGGTGGACTACTTCAGTGGCAGTTTTGGTAACAATAAATAGAGATGTAGAATAATGATGAACTTTTATGTTATATAATGTATATATTAAGATTTTTAATGTTTTTAAAGAAGTTTCTTAAGCTTTTCTTAAGCTGCGCTTATTTGATCAAAAATACAGAAAAAAATATTGTGAAATATTATTACGATGTAAAATGACATTTTCTATGTTAATTTACATTAAAATCTAATTTATTCCTGTGATCAAAGCTGAATTTACAGCATCATTACTACAGTCTTCAGTGTCACATGAGAAATCAATCTGATATGCTCATTTACTATCAGTGCTGCTTAATATTTTTTTGGAACCTGTGATTTTTTGAATTAAAAAAAAGTTAAAAAGATCAGCATTTATTTAAAATAAAAATCTTTTCTAACAATATACACTAGCTTTCAAAGGTTTGGGGTCAGTAAAGTTTTATTCTTTTTTTTTTTTTTGAAAGTAATTCATACTTTTTTTCAGCAAGGATGTTTTAAATTGATAAAAAAAAGTGATAGCAAAGGCCTATATTTTTAGAAAACATTAATATTTTTAATTAAAATGCTGTTCTTTTTTACTTTTTATTCATCAAAGAATCCTGAAAAAAAGTATCACAGGTTCCAAAAATATTTGGCAGCACAACATTGATCATTTTAATAATAAATTAGCATATAATAATAAATTCTGAAGGATCATAGGACACTTAAGACTGGAGTAATGGCTGATAAAATTCATCTTTGCATCATAGGAATAAATTGTATTTGAAAGTGTATTAAAAGAGAACAATTATTATATATTGCAATAACATTTCGCAGTATTACAGTTTTTTCTGTATTTTTGAGCAAATAAATGCAGCCTTGATGAAAACACTTCCTTAACATTATAAGTCTTACAGATCCCAAAATTCTGAATGAAGCATATATATATATATATATTCCATTTATACTATAATTAGACTACATTTTATAACAGCAAATAAGATTTATACAATTGCTAGTGTTAAACATTTTTATATTATACACACATGAAATTTCTTCATTATATATATATATATATATATATATATATATGCTTAAATAAATACCAAATTAATAATAAAGTAAATGAATAATAAAACACGTATATTTAACAAGCTCATTTCATATAATATTTACTTAACATTCACCAAGTAGAAAAAAATGTCCACAATCTACTGGTAATGCTACCTGTAGGTTTCCTGATTTATATGAATTTCATTCAGCAATAGCCCTAGATGATATATTAGTCCATCACTAATTAATTAAACATGTACTGTTAACATCAAGTTCATAATTCAATTAAATAATATTAACTGCAATAATAATATTATAAATAAATAGGGGATATTTATACAGATATGTATAAACTGCACAACATGAAAATTTTCACCGTTTTGTGAATGTTTTACCTCCGACATGTTTAGCACCAGAAGACTGTTCACAATCCACCAACCCTCTGGTACATTCAACAGATGTCTGATGTTCATTTCCCTTACTTCAAAATGAGATCATAAACAAGTGAAAGGATTTAAGAGGGCTGAATTTCATGCTAAGCATGTGCCTTCTCCTTGGAACCCCCTTTGAAAGGAAAATCCTCTCTGCAGTTTGTCCTGCAGGACCCAGTTGTCATAGAAACAGCATCGCTCTCTGGACTGCTGAATTGAGAGCAAATGTGTGGATGGTGCACAGGGTTCTGAGTGAGTGGGAGGGAACAGGGGAGGCAGATACAACACTTTACTATTCTAACACAATAGGGGAGATAGCAGATGTTTCAGCTGGACACTGTTTTATGGGCTAAAATGATTGGAAAAGCCATGGATGAATGGCAGACATGGCAACACCAGTGACAAGAATGATGACGTTAATGGACAACAATGAATAGAAGAGTTACACTTACGTGTAGTCGAGTCTCACTTAAAGCTGGAACGAGAGCGCTGAGATGCTGTGATGAGTGGAGCGTCGGGTGTGCGCGTAAAACATCGCCCCCTGCTGGCTGAAACGATACCCTCATAATTAGGGTGTTTCCTCAGTGATGTCACTATGGATAGAAGCTGCCCACTTGTGATCACACCTCTCCTGTTCAACTCAAATAAATCAACAAGTAGATATATTGATTCCTAAAACAAGAGATACAATCACCAATAATAAACTTAATGGTTACTACAGTTAACTTAAAATAAACCACTGAAAAAAGAAAGAAAAATCTGTTTCTTGAAATAAACTAAACAATAACCAAAATCAAATAAAATATCAACTTTTTATTTATTTGTATTCTTCATTTTAATTTAATTGAACCTGACATATTAAAATAACTAAAACTGAAATAAAAACTATAAAAACTCTTTAGACGTTTCATATTAATTGTGAAATTTCAGTAATTTTTGTTGCTCAAAAAATACTGAAATTTCAGAATTAAAATGAAATTTCACAAATAAAATGAAAAAATATATTTAAAAAAAATATAAATAAAAAATATCCTGTTAACAATACCAAAATAACACTGCAGGACAGTCATTCTTTAACATTTTTCAGATAAATACCAAATGCACCGAAAATATGATGAGTTATAGTCTATAAAAATCTTGTAGTTATACTTAACTCTAAAATACTTTATCTAGACACTGAGTACAATAAAAAGAAACTAATCACTCATTTTAACATTTTATTAGTGCTGTCAAAAAATTAATATGTGTGTGTGTACTGTATATATATATATATATATATATACACACACACACACACACATGCATGGATAGATTTAGGAAAAATATGCTGTTATATAATATTAATTATATGAATAAAAATCTATAGTATGTACATATGTATACATACATATACATACATATAAATATTTTCAAAATATATACTGTATGTGTGTGTATTTATAACTACATAATAAATATACATAGTAGACACGCATATATTCTGAAAACAAAAACTTTTATTTTGGATGTGATTAATCACGATTCATTGTTTGACAGCACTAATTTTTTATATATATTTTAGAAAACAATCCAAACAATTAATCCAAATATAAAAATTCTTATATCATTTACTCACCGTCATTTTGTTCCAAAGCTGTATGACTTAAAGAAATTTTGACAGATCAGTGTACAGAAAAGTACAGAAACATTCCCATAATCTAGGAGCTGAAAAGCATTTTTGAATTTCGATTTAAAACAATAAAACTCATTTTATATTTATAAACTAGTTGTTCTCCAAAAATTGTGATTTTTATTGCATGCAAAAAGTCAAATTCCAGTAAAGCTTGTGACTCTAAATCTGATAAAGCTGTAACAAACTAAGTGATAATAATAGCGTTGACAGTGACACATTTAATCAATACACCAATTTGTAAGATCAAACCATGATTCATTATCAAAGGCAACTATTTATTTGGTTTTACCACAGTGCATGGCTCATGACTGCTTTTCCTTTTTTATTGCATAATCCTTCTTGTCTAGGTAAGCATGCATTACTCATATTAGATGGTATGCATAGAGTATCACCATGAAGGCCATTTAGGAGAGTGCAGGTTTACACCTTGAAAGTATTTTCAAAGCAAAATTGCACTTCATGTTGAGCACACAATGAATGTAAAATGCCCTCATGACTAGAAAACCATCTTGTCTCATACAGATGCACAAACATTAATAGCATATGTGGCAGTGTACGTGTGTGGCAGTGTGTAGATTACTATGAGATGCAAATCTAAACCCTGGCTTATAAAAAGCTATTCACAGATTCTTCAGTAAGCATTATAAATGCCACTTAGATACATGCAGTTAACAGCTGTAGAGTCCTGAATAAGGTAAATTGTACTATGTTACTTGCTACAAGTGCTAGTACACTGTTTAAATAAATATTACATAATACAAAGCAATGAAATGTTATATTTTCAGTTAATAGCCTGTATTTCATCCTGCTTGTATGACATGTATACATTTATTTATTTATTTATTTTATAATGTACATTAGCTACATTTTACAGGCCATTTTTAAACTTAAAGTAGGCTAAAGGTAAAATACCTTTACAAAATACCTTGTAAATGAGTTATGTTCGACCGTATCATTCGGTCTGTTTTCATTGTGGCGTTTTTAGGACTTACAGCAGTAACGCGCGACCGATATCAAACTGTATTTTCTCGATGCAAGTGTAACCATATTTAACGTAGTCTAGGTAAGACTTTCTTTTACCTTGTTAAGTTTTGTTGAATGTTTTCGAGGATAAAGAAATGTCGGTGTCAGTCTAGCTATGTTAGCTTCAACTAGTACAAAGGTAAATTTGCGCCAAAAACGTTGGTTTGATAGGACGTAAAGCCTTTGACGCCGATTCATATGTTCATTCCGGTGAATCGATTCATCTTACTCGGTCTTCGCTTTCTCATGTAGCGTTGGAATTTCTGATTCATCTTGGTGAATCGGTTCGTCCTACTCGGTTCTCTCTTGTAGAGCTGGGAAGTATGTAGCGCTGGGAAGTACGATTCATTCTGGTGAATCAATTTTGAGCGTTTCATGAAAATGAACAGAACAAAATGACTCAGCGATTTGAGTCGAATGGTGGGTTCAGCTCTTCTTTTTTTTGTAGCGGAATATTTAATCAAAGTTGCAGTTAATAGCTTGTATTTATACTTGTATGTATTGTATTTTAAAAATTGTATTTATTTTAAAAGAAAAAGATTCAAAGATCAGAATTTATCTAAAATAAAAAGCTTTTGTAACATTATAAACTATACAATTCAAAAGTTTGAAGTCAGTACAATTTTGTGTGTGTGTGTGGGGGGGGGTGTTACAAAATTAATACTTTTATTTAGCAAGGATGCTTTACATTGATCATAAACTATGATAAAGACATTTCAAGTCTGTTCATCAAAGAAACCTGAAAAATTCTACTTAGCTGTTTTCAACATAATAATAATAAAACAAAATGAATATGTGAACGATTTCTGAAGGAAATCATGATTTCTGAAGAATAAATTACATTTTTAAATATATTCAAATAGAAAGCAGTTATTTTAAATAGTAAAACAAATATTGTTTTTGACTGGTAGTGCACGTTCAAGTTCGATGCTTTCAGTCACTCTAATTGACATTGTTTTGTGGAAGAAATAACTACTGAATGTATTGGTAGGTAATTTTTTAGAAGTATCTTAGTTATGTATGTATGTGTGTATGTATGTATGTATTTTTATTTGTTTATTTTAACTATTTGGTTAGTTTTTCTTTTATTTTTAACTTTATTGAGCATCAGTAGATGTCGCTGTTTTATCATAATCTCTAGAGCTGAATCATGTTGCATGCGTTCGCCGGTCAAAATAAATGGGTTTCTAATCAGAAAAAATATAATAAAAATAGAAATAAAATATTAAAAGAAGTGGTTAATCCAAGAAGTATTTTACTCCACCTAAAAGTTAATATAAACTATATTAAACTATACTACAGCCTATTTTGATTAATAAAAAATCCTAAATATCATCAACATTTGTCTGATCTAAGACACGGCACCTTCTCTAAGACAAATACTATACGGAAAACCGTCCAGTCTAAAACACAATTTCAGAACCGAAGGACGAAACAGGGTGTCACACTTGCTAATGACATCAGTGGAAATGAAGGCAGTCCCACAAACACACTGCCGCTGCGCACATCGCAGGCAGGTGAGAGATTGACGTCAGGTCGGATGTAAACGGTCGTACAATAAACCTGCTCCTCTGCTCTACCGCAATACATCGCTCTTCAAGGACTGTTCACAGAAAGTGAGCAAAAATCCAGAATGGTGATAAAATGATGGTCGGACGGAGAGAACAGTATGTTGAAGGGATCGTCCTCCTTCAACGCCAGACGGTGAAATAACATAAACTTCCACACAACAACCGGGTGAGTAAGCTTTGTATTGAACCACACCGCTGCCTGTTTTATACAGAAACACTGTATCAGAAAAATTTGTGTTTGTAAATACATTTAGGCATTGTAGTTGTGCAATATCACTGTTAATACAGGTTATAGGGTGTGTGTACTCAGTTTCAGACAGGGACTACACCCTTTGAAGTTTGTTATGATGCATGACGTTACCGTTTTTGAATTACACTTCAGTTTATCTTTATTCTACCGCACAATGATCTCCACCTCATAACTGCATTCCTAAAAAATAGTTTTTGCTAACACTACTTGATATTCAACATTATCACTTGATGTGTAATGATACTGAATGAATTTTGTTTGACGTCAGTGTATATGACATAAAACTGATTATATACTCATACTAAACTCATTAAGGTGTCATGTCTTTTTATTCTAAACTTCGGTTTAGAGTCAAGTGAAAAAAATAATTCTCATTAGTCTAACTTGTACATTAAAAAGTAGTACTAAGTGAACTGTTTTGCTTCATTGGACATCAATTGACTGAATCAAAATGGTTTAATGCACAAAGGTAAGCAATAATGTACTTAATATTAAACAATGCAATGCATTAATATTCATATGCAAAATATTAGCATGGGTAAATAGACAAATTGGCAATTTTGTAAACACTTAGGCCTAACCACAGTAGTGATTTATGGCCTTTGACGTCAGCAAGAAAAGACATGAGAAGTTTTTTTCTTCACCTTTTATTTTTGTTTTGTGATAACTTTCACATTATTCTCAGTGAGCACTGCATTATGAACAATGTAGCCCAAGTTTTTGAACAGTAAAACATTAAATGTTTTTTGAAGAATTCTCTTTTGCTCCCCAAGCCTGCATTTATTTGATCCATGTACAGCAAAAATATTTTACAATTTAAAATAACTGCTTTCTGTTTGAATATATTTTAAAATGTAATTTATTCCTGTGATTTCAAAGCTAAATTTTCAGCATCATTACTCCAATCTTCAGTGTCACATAATCCTTCAAGATTATTAAATGTTCAAGAAACATTTATTTTTATTATTATTAGCAATATTTAAAACAGCTGAGTACCCTTTTTTTTAGGAATGTTTGATGAACAAAAAGATACAAAGATCAGCATTTATCTAAAACAATAAGCTTTTGTAACATTATAAACTATACCATTCAAAAGCTTGGAGTCAGCATCATTTTTTTATTTATTTGTATTTTTTGGGGGAAGGAAATGATAGAAATGAACACTTCTGTTTATTAAGAACGCTTAAAATTGATCAAAAGTGATGATAAAGACATTTATAATGTTACAAAAGATTTCTATTTCAGATAAATTCTGTTCTTCTGAACTTTCTATTTATCAAGGAAACCTGAAAAAAGTCTACTTGGCTGTTTTAAAGATAATATTAATAATAAATGTTTTTTAAGCAGCAAATCAGAATATTAAAATGATTTCTGAAGGATCGTGTGACTGGAGTAATGATGCTAAAAATTCAGCTTTAAAATCACAGGAATATATTACCTTTTCTAATATGTATTTAAATAGAAAACAGTTATTTTAAATAGTAAAAATATTTCAAAAATTGTACTGTTTTTGCTGGATCAAAAAAACAGTGAGCAGGAGAGATTTCTATAAAAAACATTAAAAAACCATACTGTTCAAAAACTTTTGACTGGTAGTGTATGTGGTTTTAAATCTGCTATCTTTGTTCACAGACACTTAGCATAAGGTTTTTTGTTGTTGTTTTGTATTTGCATGAAGACTTTACACAATGTCCTAATCAGATGTTTATATCCGTCTCACAGAAATGGCGAGCGATCGGGTGGCCATCCTTACGGATGATGAGGAGGACCAAAAGAGGAAATATGTTCTGTCTGAACCTTTTAACACTCTGTCCCTGGGCCAGGTGGCAAACACTACACCATCCGGTCAAACAGCACCGCCTGCCCTCACTGACTCACTCTCTTCTCAGCCCTCTCAGAATATGGACTGCACAGAGAGGTGCTGTGCACGAATAGACAAACATCTCTTGATTTCCAAGATCTTCTACTTCTTCTTTTACTCCGCATATGGCTCTTTACACCCCCTGCTTGCCGTATACTACAAGCAGCTGGGAATGACACCCAGCCAAAGTGGCCTGCTAGTCGGAATCCGTTACTTTATTGAGTTCTGCAGTGCGCCTTTCTGGGGAGTAGTAGCTGACCGCTTCAAGAAAGGGAAGGCAGTGTTACTGTTTTCTGTACTCTGCTGGGTGCTCTTTAACTGCGGTATCGGCTTTGTGAAGCCAGCAGCTATGACCTGTGTCAGCATGGACCCTAGTGTTGAGACGCCAAACAATTTTACAAACTATACTCAAACTGGTAACCGTACCAGACAGCGAAGGTACTTGATTAAGGATGTGTATTCCGCTCCTCCGCTTTCTCAGCCAATATTAACAGCATATGGACCTCACTCTAGATACATTCGAAGTGCAAATGTAAATACCACAAGCACTCCCTCTGCGAATCCTGTCAGCATTACTACGCCATCTAACTCGACAACGGGGTTGCCTCGTACCTCGACAGTTACGTCAAAATCTACCTCGACAATTGAAACACAAGCTATCACTGCCAAACTCAAAGAGTATATCATAGTTTTCAATAAGAAACAAGTAGATACTATATTTCTCTTGATCCTCTTAGTCATCATCATTGGCGAGTTCTTCAGCGCCCCAGCTGTGACCATTGTGGACACCGTCACTCTTCAATATTTAGGATCACACAGAGATCGTTATGGACTCCAGAGGATGTGGGGATCTTTGGGATGGGGTGTCGCTATGCTGTCGGTCGGCATTTGGATCGACCACACACACATCACAATCTTCATCCAGGGTTCGGGTTGTGTTCTACCCGACTACAAGAACTACCAAATTGCATTCATAGTTTTTGGAGTCCTGATGACCTTGGCATTGATCGTGGCGACGCAGTTCCACTTTGACAACAGGGTTTATCGCTCAGATGATGAAGAGGACAAAAAAGAGGATCTGGATATACCTCAAGTCATTCAGGACGTCTCGTCTTCAGATTCCAGTCCAGATGACACACCCGTTTGCCCAGAAAGCAACCCGCAACCGTTTCCCTTCAAAGATCTCTTCCGGATCATTTGTGGCGTCCGCTATGGTACGGTTCTCTTTGTGGCCTGGTTCATGGGGTTTGGTTATGGTTTCGTGTTCACCTTCCTCTACTGGCATCTGGAGGACCTGAAGGGCACCACCACACTCTTCGGCATCTGCTCGGTGCTCAGCCACGTGTCTGAGCTGGCCGCTTATTTCACCAGCCACAAACTCATTGAGCTTGTTGGACACATCAGGTGAGAATCTAATTATGTAAAATACTTAAAGGATTAGTTCACTCCTGAATTAAAATTTCCTGATAATTTACTCAACTCAACTCAACTATTTTCAACTGAAGAAAGAAAGACATGGACGTCTTGGATGACATATGGGTGAGTAAATCAGGAAATTGTTAATTCTGGAGTAAACGAATCCTTTAACTGCATTGGGGGCTTATATTTTGAATATTATTTAGGAATATAACTTGCATTCAGAAGTCCTATTTGATTTGTTTAAAGGCGGGTATTCAGGTGCTAGACAAAGTAGGAGATACACTTACCACTTGTACGTCCGTTCAGTCCACTTCCAATACAAGTGGGTGGTTGAGGTTTCTCCTGTTATTTGGGACATTCACACTGAAAGATTTGTAGATACCATGAGTCATTCAGTTTCAGTGAGAGTAGACAATTGAGCAATTAAATAGGCAATTGAGCACACTTCTGCTTTTATGCAAATGAGCAGCAGCAACTAATGGAAGTGCAGACCATGTTCTGTGACCTGATAAAGTTGGATACTAAGGTCAGGTTCGAGCCAGTTCACACAGCAAGTGTTTTTGTCTTCTGCGTTTTTTTAAAATTGTTTTTCTACGTAAAAATGCACTGCATAGATGTCTTTAACTGGTGCATCGTGTCTTGCTACTTTTAGTTCCTTGTTTTTGTGTTTGTAAACACAAAAATGCATTCTGTGCGGCCCATAACAATGAATATGCAGAGATAGCAACAATTAAAATGCGTCATTGGGAACACCCTTGTATGTTGCCAGTCAGAGTTGTTTCTTTAACCTGTATCCAAGCAAAACATAGCTCATAAAATATGATAATTATTTGGGCAGGATGATTGAGCTGTTTGGTTTGCAGTTTGGTTGCAGGTTTTTGAGGAAAACATTCCAGGATTTTTCTCCATATAGTGGACTTCAATGGGGATCAGTGGGTTGAAGGTCAAAATTGCAGTTTCAATATAGCTTCAAAGGGCTCTACATAATCCAAGCTGAGGAATAAGGGTCTTATCTAGCAAAACGGCCATTTTCTAAAAAAATTTAAATTTCTATACTTTTTAACTACAAATGCTCATCTTGCACTAGCTCTGCAGTGTACATCTATGACATGCATGGGATAAACACGTTGGAAAGGTCACACATGATTAGTTCTTCATCTGTGTACTCCGGTTCAAAAAGGTAGGGTAGGGACGAAAAACTCCATCTCATTTTTCTCCTCCAACTTCGAAATCATCCAACATTGTTGTTTTAACTTTTTTGAAAAGGTTGATTGACTTTCTCTGCACATTCACTTTGTTAACACTGGGTTGGTACTTCCACCTACATCATGCATTAAGTAGTGCGTGAAGTCGAGCTAGTGCAAGACGAGCATTTGTGGTTAAAAAGTATATAAATGTTTATTTTGTTTTAGAAAATGACTAATCATTTTGTTAGATAAGACCCTTATTCCTCGTGGGATCATGTAGAGCCCTTCAAAGCTGCATTTTGGACCTTCAACGCACTGATCCCAATTGAAGTCCACTATATACAGAAAAATCCTCAAAAACATTAATTTCTTTTTGACTGAAGAAAGAAAGACAGGAACATCTCCACTTCCAATACAAGTGGGTGGTCCGAGCTTTCTCCTGTTATTTGGGACATTCACACTGAAAGCAATTTGTAGATACCATGAGTCATTCAGTTTCAGTGAGAGTAGACAATTGAGCAATTAAGTAGGCAATTGAGCACACTTCAATTGTTATACAAATAAGCAGCGGCTAATGGCAGTGCAGACCATGTTCTGTGACCTGATAAAGTTGGATACTAAGGTCAGATTTGAGGCAGTTCACACAGAAAGTGTTTTTGTCTTCTGCTGTTTTTTAATTGCATTTTAACACTAGGAGGACATCTTTAACTGGTGCATTGTGTCTTGCTACTTTTAGTACCTCGTATTTAAGCTGTTTGTAAGCGCTAAAAATGTGTTCTGTGTGGCCCATAACAATGCATATGTAGAGTTAGCGACCTCCAGCAATTTAAATGCGTCATTGGGAACACCCTTGCATGTTGCCAGTCATAGTTGTTTCTTTGAACTGTATCCAAGCAAAAATAGTTAATAAAATATGATAATTATTTGGGCAGGAACTGATTGGTTGCAGTTTTACTGGGAAATGTATTAAGTAGGAAGCATCAGTAAAAATCTGTTGGTAGTCAAAAGCAGGGTTATTTTAGTATTTAGTTTTTTTTTATAGTTTACATAACGTTTATGTAAATAAATGTAGTTTTATTTAAATTTATAGTATTTATTAATATTTTATTTAAATGCACAGATATGGTTAGAAAAGCATATTTTTCCTGATGTTATCACAATCCTGATTGCTTAAAAAGAGCTTGTGATTTACTAGATATACTGACAAAATGATATTCCATTATCTCTTTTTGTGAATAATCTATTTTGCATTTGGTATCCCAGAGATATGTATTGTCTGAAATTAACAAAAGCTAAACACTCATTTATGCTCAGTGATTGAGCAAATGTTTGAGTGAAGCCAGCAATTTGACTTTATCATAGTAGTTTATGTATTTTGGACCTGTGCCCAAGCACCACCTTCATGCAATTGTTACCATATCCTGGTTGCTCAATATTTTATGAGAACACAACCAAGTGCATCTGTTCAAATGTAATGTATATGCACACATTTCTTGTGCCATATCTGTATTAACAGAGGTGGGACCAAGTCCTTGTTTTGCAAGGCACAAGTAAGTCTTGAGTCTTTTCATTCAAGTCCCGAGTCAAGACGGGCGAGTCCAAGTCGAGTTGCAAGTCCTCCACTTTAAGCGTCAAGTCGTAAAAAAAGTCATTAGTGCTGTTTGCCCAAATTAGTGTCTCTGAATTAATTACTACAGTAAATCTAAAATCAATAATAATCTATAGTAAGTATAAGTATAATGATATAATATTTAGTGGTGTTTCATTGAGGAATGAATCATTGTTTGTGAAGAAATATAGGCCTAAGTGAATTAATAATTTATTTTAAGTCCCCTGTTTCATTTGTTAATGATTCAGTGATTTTAATGAATAAACATTGACTCTAATGAGTCAGTTATTTAAAGAAACACTCCACTTTTTCGAAAATAGGCTCATTTTCCAACTCCCCTAGAGTTAAACCGCTTTCGAATCCATTCAGCTGATCTCCGGGTCTGGCGGTAGCACTTTTAGCATAGCTTAGCATAGATCATTGAATCCGATTAGACCGTTAGCCTCTCGCTCAAAAATGAGCAAAGAGTTTCGATATTTTTCCTATGTAAAACATGAGTCTAATGTTGTTACATCATGTACGAAGACCAATGGAAAATGAAAAGTCACGATTTTCTAGGCCGATATGGCTAGGAACTATACTCCCATTCTGGCGTAATAATCAAGGAACTTTGCTACCGTACCATGGGTGAATTTAATCAACGTGACCACCTGCTTGCACAGGGAGAGTATTTTCAGGCGCTGCCTAATATCATTGCACCTGCTGGACCCATGGTACGGTAGCAAAGTTCCTTGATTATTACACTTATTACGATTATTATTATTATTAATGATTATTAATTAAGTATAGTTCCTAGCCATATCGGCCTAGAAAATCGCAACTTTTCATTTTCCGTCGGTCTTAGTACACGATGTAACTACAGAAGAGACAGGTTTTAAATAGGAAAAATATCGAAACTCTGTCTAGCATCTATCTCAAATGATGCTAACGGTCTAATCAGATTCAATGATGTATGCTAAACTATGCTAAAAGTGCTACCGCCAGACCCAGAGATCGGCTGAATGGATTCGAAAATGGTAAAACTCAACTCTAGGGGAGATGGAAAATGAGCCTATTTTTAAAAAAAGTGGAGTGTTCCTTTAATAACTTGCTAATACGTAGTACAGATGCTCATTTCTCGCCACCTACTGATGTAACATTAGGTCTACAGAAAAAAACAAAGTTTTTTTGACATGATTGACAGGTATTATTTATAATATTTCCAAAAAATTTTTGGTTCTTTAAGACCTAAACTGATATGTTGATAAAGAACATTAATTACTGAGCAAAGATACATGAAATGAAGCGGAAAAGGAAATATATAAGAATAGCTTGGACCGTCTCCTGCACCCCAGATGCTGCTTGTTCATACGCGAGAGCATGTCGGAGGAGGTGCGCAGAGTGGTAAAATAATAATTGTTATTGATTACTGATATGAATCAGTACATTATAACGAAAACAATGCCTTACAAATACAAAGAAGCAGGTTTTTACTGTCAGAAATTTCTGAAACCAGTGACCGCTTCTGCATGTGTTTCGGCCCCCTTGTACTGCACACGTCTGCGCCGTGTTACTGCTCTGAAGTGGCCACTCTAGTCAATGCTTGTGTTCATACCCGCCACGCTGCGGCTTGCTGAAGTGTCTCTCTGTGCTGCATTGCTAAAGTCAGGCCCCCACTTCGTCCCTACACACCCCCCAACAATTCGAATTTCCATAGGCGGGATTTAATTTAATGATATTCTAATGGACCGTGTTGGGACGTCATTGCATGCGGAAAACAAACGCTGTAGTCGAAAGGAGCCGTTCGTTTTAGTTCTTGAAAAGAGATTTTTTAAAAACTAAATATCTCCTTTTGGTGTGGACTTTGAGATTTGTAACTTTGTAGATCTTTTTTATGCCTGAAGATACACACCACACACTGACCAAAATTCAAAAAGTGAAAAAGCATAATAGCACCCCTTTAAGAAATGAGGCATGCAAAATTATTCACAGTAAAACTGAGATAAACAAATATATGTAAGTAAATGTATTTTGTGTTTTAAACAAGTTCATAATGATCACAGTTAATGGCTTGGTTTAGGAGCTATATGTGTGCTACCACAGTGACCTTTCGAAGATACGACACGTGAACTCATCCATTTCTTCTGAAAGACATGAAAGTGAGTGGCTGGTAAACAGGAAGAGGCTACATACAAGCTTTTGACGAGAAAAAAAAATTGAATTATGTTTGAAAGGTTTGGGCAATTATTAGGCTACTGCTGTTTCAATATACATCACTGTTTATTCTTCATTTTCTTCTTCTTATTATAAGTGGTTTATAGTGATTATTTGCAAAAAAAAGTGCAAAAGCTGCGCTAATCATACCAGTGTGATCATACGCTTTAGTAACCAGCCTACTGATGAGAACCTTTTTTTGTTGTTTTTAATTAAATATAAGGTAAGCCATAAAGACTCAACACATCTCTGTGTATTAACACATATAGACTGGCATATTTGTGGCAAAGCAGTGTACAATAGGCTCACAGGGAAAGTCCAAAGGTTGTGTCTGGGTAGTTATTGTTGACTTTGGCTAAGCTCTAAATGGGCACTGCCTAGCCCGGGCACACAATGTACAACCAAGATGCAGGCCACCTTTTTCCAGGATGTTTACCATGTGTATGTGGGCAGTGGTAAACAGGCACATGGAAATGTCTGCTCACATCCTCAATCTGCTTTGTGGTATTTCTCAAGTGTGTGGTATTTCCCAGAGCACCAGCTCTTCAGAGTGAAGAAGATAAATCACCTTAAGATAGCTCAAGTGTACTGGTGGCTCAGTCTTTGCATTTTTAATGATGTAAACGGGTAGCATTTGGCAGACGTTTTGCGATTTCCCTCAGACAGCCCAGTTTCAGTGACCACTTCCTAATTTGTGGAGATGTTATTTTAGTCGACAGATGCTGTTTCGTAAAAAGCTGATTAGTTGGCAGCGACTGCTGTGTAGCAGAACTGCTCTATGCAAAACATAAGATGATTTCTGGCTTACCACACTTAGCATTTTAATTGAGAATATAAAAAAGAAATCAAAGTCACACTGGAATTTCTTATATCTCACAGTGTGACTATATCTCACATTTGTTACAGTGTGACTTTATATCTCACAGATGTATTTTTAAATTAATATATATTGTATAAAATATATTTTATATAAACAATTAGCTACATTTTTAATTTTATAGTTCTTATAATATAAATTAGATGAATTAGATAAATTCATGTGTTCTACATTTTAAAAAAAACATCCATGGAACCTAATTTTCATTTGGAGACATGATGTTTTGTTCATCCATGTGATACCTTCAGTTTTGTCTCTGCAGCCTTTGTTAAGTGGCCTATTTTCAGTCATGACTGCCGAGAGGCCTGTAACCTTATCCAGCCATTAGCCCCATCACACATTGTCTAGGCTTTCCAGCATTGATCCACTGAGCTTGCTTCTTTTGTGGATCAATTCTAAAGCTTTCTAAAGAAAAGGGTGTGGCAGAGCCAACATAGTGTACAGTGAAATGTTCTCTGTAGTCTGTAGAGTCAACATTTGCATGGCTATCTCACAGAGCTGCTTTTGCATGTAGTTACATGGAGAAGGCAGTATAAAAGCTTTGGTTTAAAGATTTTTGTGTATCTTTTGGTGTTAATATGCTTAAAATGCCCACAAATGTAAGGAAGCCATTCATAGGTTGATTCCTCTAAAACGTGTAAACACTGTGGAGCAAAACATTGCTCTGTTTGAGCTTTCTGACCAGCCTGACAACAGCGACACTGATTCAACCAGTGGCGTGAGTTTGGGGTGTGGCTATGTATTTGTTGAACCAATAGTGGACAGGAAGAGTGTTTAGGAAACAATCATTATTGTACTTAAAGTTGTGATAAAACGGAAGTAATGACAGATCTTTTCTTCTGTATTTTGATGTTCATCCCAGTTAAATTATAAAACAATATGCTAGGTTTTTACTTTTTTATAGTTCAGATAAAATAATTTAGTAATAAATTACACACAACTGTGAATAACTCATTCGCTGGTTGATTCCCCCAAAACATGTAAACACTGTGGTGCAAGACATTGCTCTGTTGAGCTTCCTGACCAGCCTGACAACAGCAACACTGACTCAACCAATGGTGTGAGTTTGGAGCAGGGCTATGTATTTGTTCAACCAATGGCAGACAGGGAGAGTGTTTAGGAAACCTTTATGGAAACAGTCCAGATTTTATTAAAAGGAGAAGTCCACTTCCAGAACAAAGATTTACAGATAATTTACTCACCCCCTTGTCATCCAAGATCAGTGTTTCCCCTACCATTATATTTGGGGGGCGGCCCGCCCCCCCAACGGCAGCCGCCGCCCCCCTTTAAGGTCATCTAAACTTTATTTTCTATATAGCGCCAGATCACAACAGACGTCATTTAAGTTTACCTTTCCTATAGAACAGGTCTATACCTTGTTCTTTTATTTAAAAAACGAAATATCCTTATGTTATTTATCTTATTTACACAACGGCATGTCATTTCTGTCTCTAACGTTACGTGGTCACGCGTCTACAATTTCTCCTCCGCTAAAACGCGGACGGGATCGCGGAGTCCATTCATAAAAACAGAATTTACTCTATAGCGCGGGATGCCGCAGAATTCGTCAATTTTTGGTTTAATAATTCAAAAGTAGGTCTCTCACTTAATTCGAATCGCGATATAGACTAGTGTCTGTGAATATTAAAACGCAACAAGACGGTTTAAATATGATTCCTCCATGTTCCGCTTGGCTCTGTATGAATGAATGGCGGAGACGCGGCTTTGTTTACTACACAAATAATGAAGCACACGTGACTCGCGGTTATTTTCGGCCTCTGCCTCTCATTATATGACGACATAAACGCATGAACTTAATCTCCAGAACTGCTGTGAGAGTCACTTCATGTAAATTTTACCGTTTCATTTGAGAAAATTAGCATCATACCGTAGTATATACACAAAAACTAACCGGCAAACTGTCAAAATAAAAGTACGGTTTAACATGTAACAGAAATGTTTTAGTCTTGTATTACTTTTGTACAGTATAATGTAGGTGTTTAAATATTCCTATTTCTGGCAAATTTAATTAAACCGTTAAATGCAGAAATTATAATAATAACAGAAATAACAGAAAAACTCTTGTTTGGCAACAAATAAAAAGGTTTAATTTAATTAATTTAATTTCATTAAAAATAAATATTTAATGCCTGTATTTGATTATCAGAAAATTAAAACACAAGAATTTCTGAAAAAAAAGAAAAAGAAAAAGATTGTAGGGCCCTATTGTTCAAAATGTTGAAATTGAGATTTTTTTGCTTATTTTTTCACTGAAATAAATGTTTTTGTTATTACACAGAGAGTAATGTACAGTACCATTTTGTAACCAAAACCTGGAATCCTAGGGGAATCACTGAAGATGTTCATGCCTTTCTTTCTTCAGTCGTAAAGAAATTATGTTTTTTTGAGGAAAACATTTCAGCATTTTTCTCCATATAATGGACTGGTATGATGCCCCGAGTTTGAACTTACAAAATGCAGTTTAAATGTGGCTTCAAACAATCCCAAATGCGGTTGTAAATGATCCCAGCTGAGGAAAAACGGTCTTATCTAGCGAAATGATCGGCTATTTTCATAAAAATAATTTATATACTTTTTAATCTCAAACGCTTGTCTTCTCTTACCCTCCCTGTTTTTCTAGGGTATGTCAAAACTCCCATCTCATGTTCTCCCTCAACTTCAAAATCGCCCTATATCGCTGTTTTACCATTTTTGTTAAGGGTGTTTGATCTTCTTTGCATGTTCACTTTGCATATACTGGGTTGGTATTTCTGCAGTGATGTAGGATGATTTTGAAATGATTTTTGAAGTTGAGGGAAAAAATACGATTGGAGTTTTTCAACATACCATAACTGTCTTGAGCCAGAATACACAGATCAATTATAAATATAAAAATATAAATTGTATTATTCTTATGAAAATAACCAATCATTTCGCTAGATAAGACCCTTCTTCCTCGGCTGGGATCGTTTACAACCACATTTGGGATCGTGTGAAGCCGCACTTAAACCGCATTTTGAAAGTTCAAACTCGGGGCACCATATCAGTCCATTAAATGGAGAAAAATCCTGAAATGTTTTTCTCAAAAAACAATTTATTTACAACTAAAAAAA
The DNA here is from genome assembly GCA_012976165.1 of Labeo catla. Lineage (NCBI taxonomy): Eukaryota > Metazoa > Chordata > Actinopteri > Cypriniformes > Cyprinidae > Labeo > Labeo catla. The sequence goes on from VONZ01000363.1 coordinate 89,163, forward strand.
GAAAGACATGAACATCTTGGATGACGAGGTGGACAAGGAGTTTTCCTTTGAAGTTGTGATGCAACTAAACTAGTGGCAGATTTTTTTTTCTGTATTTTGAGAAAAGACAAAATAAAATTATTTAATTTTGCTTGTAGGCGATTGTATAAAAAAAAAAAGGGGGTAAGGTTTAAGTAAAGTCAGACATACGCCACCTGTCATTTTACCTGAAGATCAAATTATGACAGTTTGATTAAAAATTATATACATATATATGGATGAATCGTTAACAGTAATAATATGCATTTAGAAAATGGATAACAACTATAATTTACGCTTAGTGATGCTAGTAGCTCAGAAGTGAGACACTTCACTTCATTAGAGTTGTTTTCAGGAAGCATCATTTGAATCAAATTAGTATTAATGAAATTAACGTTGTTTTTTTCCTGTCTGAGATTCAGTGTTTATAGATTAGCACTGGTGAGATCTTGTGCGGTGACGCTCACAGCCCGTACTTAGGACAGAGTGAGTCATTCATTCGGGCGTCATAATAGAGCCTGACATCACCAGAAAATGCAACACCCAGCTTTGACTACAATAGGCCTTATAAAGCAAACGGGTTTAGCTACACCCAGTGTGACATTTTCATTGTATAGAAAACTATTGTTTCACATGTATGAATAAAATATGACATACCAGTATTACATGACTGTGTTCTCTATTTTTTTAGAGTCCTTTATATCGGACTGGCCTGCAACACCGCACGCTATCTGTACATCTCCTACCTAGAAAATGCATGGATAGTCTTACCCATGGAGGTGCTTCAAGGTGAGAAATCATGTGTTTATGTGTAGCCCTACTGGCCTCTGGAGTTTGGATTGGTGGGCTGTGCCCTTGAGTGACCACAGCTGACGTGGAGATCATCTAAGGACATGATTCAGCTGTTTTTGCAGTATATCTGACACCTTATTTCACATCAAACATGCTGTTGCAATCACACAGTTACAGTTTAGAAATAGACAGGTTTGGGCAGTGGCGCTTGTTTCAAAGCTGAAAGAAATGCGGTACTGATACTTACGAGGCTAGGCGGTACAAAATGTTGTTCAACATCAGTTCTTAAAAGAGTAACCTCTTCTGTTCCTGTGAAAAGCACTTAGTGAAAATGTCAAGACTTTTGAAGTTTTCTAAAGCAGGATTAGAAGCCTGTTTAGCCAGTATTACCTTGTGACTGTGTTGACTGTTGACACTACTGGATGACCGTGCTCCCACCTCATGGGCGTAACGCCAGTTTGCTTTAACTGAGTGATATGACTTATATAACATAAATTTAGCTGGCTATCAATGTTTAAGACTTATTATTTATATATGAGTTATGAAGAAACAGAGGAATATGTAAATACAGTGTAAGATTAAAGGAGAAGTCCACTTCCAGAACAACAATTTACAAATAATTTACTCACCCCTTTGTCATCCAAGATGTTTGTCTTTCTTTCTTCAGTCATAAAGAAATTGTTTTTTGAGAAAAACATATAAGCATTTTTCTTCATATAGTGGACTGATATGGTGCCCCGATTTTGAATTTCCAAAATGCAATTTAAATGCAGCTTCAAACGATCCCAAATGCAGTTTAAATTCACTACATTTTATACATTATTAAATAGTTATTTAATTTATAAAGTATTTTTGTTTTATATTTACTTTTATATTATGACTATAACATGAGCTATACTGCTGAATCTTTAATTATTAATATTTTGTTCTTGCATTTGGTTCCTGATTATCTTTTAATGATCACTTGTAGCAGACTGAAGAGCTTTTTTTCATATTTGTTTTGGTTTGTATTACCACCTGTAAATATTGTCTTATTCTTGTGGTCATGTGTATCACAAAGATCTCATGAGTGATCTGTGTTTATCTATTCAAGCAGATGCACAAGTGTTTATTTATGTTAACGTGTCGTGCAGGGTTGACACATGCATCAGTGTGGGCGGCGTGCATCTCGTATTTGAGCGCTGCTGTTCCTCCAGCTCTGCGCACGTCAGCTCAGGGGATCCTGCAGGGGCTGCACCTGGGTCTGGGGAGAGGCTGTGGAGCCATGCTAGGAGGAGTTTTTGTGAACTTCTTCGGTATGACATCAAGAAAGATCATGTGACGTCACAAACATTCCATTCGTGTGCCTCATGCATGCTTTGATGCTGTCATATATGTAGAAACAGTTACAAAAGAGTCAGACTCTTGTAGTATTGAATTCTACATCACTATATATCAAAAAGATTGAATATATTATTATTGTTTTTTTACCTAAATACTAATAAATTCTTCTACATATATGGGCCATTCTACAGAACTGGTTCAAAGTCTGAGTTGGAAAAGTCTTGAAAAAAATCTGTCTTTTTCCACACATTTTGTATGTATAAAAAATCATGTAATATTCAAGGTACGCATTTCTAGTAATTGCGCAGTTAACAGCACATTTTCGGTAGAGACAGTAATGTTTCAGTAGTGTTCACATTACATTACATACGCATACTAAAACACTTCAGAAGCATACTAAAATAATACGAATTTGCATAACTGTACTAAAATGTAGTTCATTTCCCCTTAATAAATAATTATTTGTTCCTTTTTGTTACTACCGAAACAATGATGACATGTTTCAGTTGTGACTGTTACGATAATGACAATTTTAGGTACTTTTGAGCCTACCTCAAAGATGCTAATCAGCACATGGTTAGCTAGCACAGTTCTGAACAGTTGTACACATATATACAAATTAAATGTTATGGAATAACACCCAAAAAAAAACAATGATTTCCTAACAAAAACTTCACCAGATATTTTGGTTGTGACTGTTACGGTAGTGATAATTTTAGATACTTTTGAGCCTACCTTAAAGATGCTAATCAGCACGTTTAGCTAGCACAGTTCTGAAAAGTTGTACACATATAAAAATCAAATGTTATGGAGTAACACCAAAAAAACAGTGATGACGTTTCAGTCGTGACTGTTTCTGTAGTGACAATTTTAGATCAAAGATGCTAATCATCACATGGTTAGCTAGCACAGTCCTCCAACAGTTGTACACGCATAAAAACGAAATGTTATGAAATAACACCCAAAAAAACTGTGATGTCACTACCAAAACTACATTAAATGTTTCGGTCATGACTGTTTCGGTAGTGACAATTTTAGATGCATGCTAATCAGCACATGATTAGCTAGGTCAGTTCTGAACAGTTGTACACATATAAAAGCTAAATGTTATGGAATAACACCCCCCAAAAAAGACAAAGATGTCACTACCAAAACTTCACCAAATGTGACTGTTACGGTAGTGACAATTTTAGATACTTTTGAGCCCTGCTCAAAGATGCTAATCAGCACATGGTTAGCTAACACAGTTCTGAACAGTTGTACACATAAAAACTAAATGTTATGGAATAACATCAAAAAAACAAAACAAAGATGTCACTACCAAAACTTCACCAAAAGTTTCAGTAGTGACAATTTTAGATACTTTTGAGCCCTGCTCAAAAATGCTAATCAGCACATGGTTAGCTAACACAGTTCTGAACAGTTGTGCACATAGAAAAACTAAATGTTATGGAATACCACCCCAAAAAACAAGGATGTCATTACCGAAACTTCACCAAATATTTTGGTCATGACTGTTACAGTAGTGACAATTTTAGATACTTTTGAACCTAGCTCAAAGATGCTAATCAGCACATGCTTAGCTAGCACAGTTCCGAACAATTGTACATATATAAAGGCTAAATATTATTGAATAACACACACTAAAAAATAAAGATGTCACTACCGAAACTCCACCAAATGTTTCAGTAGTGACTGTCGGTAGTTGAAATTTAGGGGTTAGGGACAGCCACCTCCCAATTGAAAGTGCCAAATATATGATGATTTTTATTTATTCCATGGTCTGTCTGAATACTGGATTCTGATTGGCTGGCACGTATGCAGTAAAACCATTTATTTCATGTTCTGTCTCAATACTGGATTCTGATTACATTGCACTGCACACATAAACTTGTCAATGCTTGTCTGCGATTCTTATAAAAAAAAAAAAAAAACAATAGCTTGGATACTAGATCGCTACATTATATTCCTATATTCCTATTATATAATGCTAGAGATATGTGCCGTAATGGATGAAAATAACTAATTTTTACCTATTCGGTCAAATATTGCACTGCTAAAAACAATACAAGTTTTAACTTGCCTATAAATTTGCAAATGACCATGGAATAACCATGAAATCTGCTTTGTGTCAGGCGGTTCTTAGCCTCCACATCGTGCATTTAAAATCCTTTAATGCACTGCAAACCGTTGATTATCCCTTACATATATTAAGCTTACTGATATGTTAAATATTATTGTGGGTTTCAATAGATAATAGAAGGATTTTAGTAAACATCTAAGATTTGAAAACTTAAATGCTTTTTAAAGGTGTTTTTGGTTGTGCATGAATTTTGTGGAATGGCCTAAATAGAAAATATCCTAAAAGAACAAGAACATGTTTAAATCGTGCTTGCTTTTCAGTGTGAATGACTTTCATCTTACAGTCTCAGGCTTGTTTCCTCTCAAGCTTCCTTTTTCATCTTGCAAATTTCCTGTTTAGGTGCTGCAGAAGCCTTCAGAGGCCTCGGAATGGCCTCTCTGGTCACATTACTCATCTTCTCTCTAATACAGTGGCTGTTAGGTCAGAACGAGGATAAAAGTAAGTATCATCCTGCAGTTTCACAACAAAAATGTCATTTTGCTGCAGTAAAACCCACGACAGCTTATTGATTACGTCTCTGTGCTCTTTTACAGAGGGCTCAATGTTGGCTGAGAACATCCCAGTTCCCTCCAGCCCAGTGCCTATCGCCACTATTGACTTAGTCCAGAGCCAATCAGCATCTCAGACAAACCCTGAATCAAAGACGCCTCCTAAGAAAACCAGGCATAAGGAAGAGCAAGAGGATGCCAACAAGCCGGCCTGGGTAGTGTCTGCTTCCCCCTGGGTCACCATCGCTTTCGCCCTCTATCAGATCAGAGATATGGTCGCTTTGTCAAAGAACGAGCACTGCGGTGAAAGTCAAGCCCCGCAGGTAGGGTGGCACCCTTTGTGATTTGGGATGTGAACGTAAAGAGGTGAAGGTTTCACTCTTGATGTTTATTAACATTTCATGAACTTTTTCCTGCTGATTTTCTTATTTAGATCTGTATTATTTGCCATCTTGGCTTTTTGGTATGTAATTCTTGTGAAACCTAATGTGGAGAAACTTATTTCATACTAATAGAAAATATATTTTATACCTTTTAACTGAATGATTAACTCTTTCTCTTTACATCCATGCTGTCATTTTCTCAGGGGAAAGGTGAGGAAAAATATCTGTTTGCACTTTGACTTTTGTACACAAAAATGCATGCAGTCCTGTCACAGTCTGGTATTGCATTTCCTCTTTCATTCTTATTGTATTCTTGGATCATTTACACAAGTCTTACTAACACTATTGTACAACCTATTTCCTACTGAAAATAAATGCTTTTCTGTTGTCAGTTTTGTTTGTCTTTGTTTGTTCTTAAAACACACTTCTGCGCTTCAGCTCCTTTGTGTCCAAATTTCTCTTCTCTGCATGAGAATGTTACATGTCAAGGCTTTAGCTAAAGCTTTTTATTGTAATATCAACCAACATATTTTGTGTGTTTTGATTTTTGAGCAAATGTTTAAAGTCAGGAAATGCTGTTTATTTTCTATGTAGATGTCTTGGGGGGTGGGTTGTCGTCCCATATGGCAATGTGACTTATTTGTCATCAGGCTGTCCAAATGAACTAAACTGTAAAGTACACATAATGTTTATATTTGAAGTCAAACAAATGCTTAGTCTGTGAATCTCACGAAACATTTCAAGAACAGGGTCATATTTCACCCCATAATAATAATAATAATTATTAATAATAATAATAGTTTATTAAATCTATTTTGGTGACTTTTAAAACTATTTAGATTTATAAAATGTTTTTTTTTACATTATCAATTAATATTTATGACTTTTAAACCAACAGGTTCAGAAAATTTGATTAAGAAAAGATATTATTTAAATTGTGAAATAAGTCTGCCTTTATACTGCCTTTATTTTTATTAAATTAAAATGAATCATTTTATTTAATCTTAAACCTATAGAGAATATTTAAATATTAATTAAAATAATAATTTGTATTATTATTATGTTGAAATAAAATATTTATTATTATTTATTTATTGAATCTATTTTTTGGTGACTATATATATAATTTTTTTGCATTATCAATTAATATTTTTGACTAACAGATTCTGAAAATTCTATTAAGAAAATATATTATTTAAATTACTGCCTTTATTTTTTTAATCATTTTATTTAATATTAACCCTATAGAGAATATTTAAATATTATTTTAAAATAAAAACAAACATCTAAATGCATAAGCAGAATTGAGAGGAAGATGTGAATTTATATATATATATATATATTTTTTTTTAATTTAATTTAATTTTATTTTATTATTAAATTACAAAAAAGGTATTACAGTATTATTTAATTTAGACTTAACCCTATAAAAATAACAAAATAGATGAATAACGTCTAGATGCATTATGATAATAATTAAGAGAGAATAAAAAAAGGAAAAAGTTAATTAAAATACTTTCTTTTCATTTTTATTTAAATTGTGAAAGGTGTAATAATTGTTTATACTGCAATACTGCCTTCATTTTTTTTATTAAATTAAAAGGAATCATTTTATTTTATCTTAACCCTATAGAGAATATTTACATATTATTTTAAAAAAAACATCTAAATGAATTACAGTAATGACAATTGAGAGGAAAATGTGAATTGTAAAGAAAACAGAACCATCATGATCCTAAAATAGGCTTAATTTACATATATATATATATATATATATATATATATATAAAGAGTTTATCTGTTTATGTTATCATTTTTTTATTGTTAGTTAGCTTTATTTTTCTTTAGTTATTTTTACTTAATCAAAATAACCCAACTGCAGTTTGATTAAGATTAATTGGAATGCACAAAAAAAAAACATGAAAAAAAACATGATTTTTGAAAATTGTTAAAAATGGAGTTACCTGTTTTTGCAATGAAGTATTTATATAGGGGTGAAATGTTACTTTTTCATTCATTATAGCACTAGCACGCATTTTAACATATAAAATGTAACTTACCTCAATCCTATATTTGAAATGTTAACCTTTCTGTCCTTCTCTTGTAGGAGACAAATGAGCAAACCTCATCGACGCCACCTGCTGATGAATCCACATCATCACAACCCGATATGTTAAGCCCTGCAGAATATCTTTCCCAAGGACCTACTACCAGTGCATTCGTTCCTCAAATCACACATCCTGTTCGTCCCGCCGAAGACCCACCTCCATCTACAGGGAGAAAAGAACCAGTAGAGAACTCAACTCCATTGCCAGGACATTCCAAACAGCTGCCTGCGAAAGCACAACCACAATTAAAAATCAACTGAACTTCTTTGGGATATAGCCTTATGATTTAGAGACATGGTATGGGGTGTTAAAGATGACAGCTGACTTTGGACCAAAAATACGTTGGCCTACAGGTATTTGTTTGCCGAGGTGATAGAATCAGTATGCTTTGCACTGCCACAGTTGATGTCTTGCCTTAGTCGCAAAAGGCCTGCAAATCTGAAGGTCAGTGCCTATGAAGAGATCTGCACTTTATTGAGCATTTGGTATAATTCCAACAGTTGAGGCGCTTCAGTGTAATTCATGGGAATTGACATTGCAATAGAGAAGCGTAGTTGCTTTGCACTCTGTATGTTATTTTGCTAATCATGCTTCCATCTTTCCTGTGACCAAATATAAATATAAAAACATCTACTCTGTATAAAATAAAATATGTAAAAGCCATGCTCTGTTATGTTAAATATATGCATTTATACAGTATCCATCAGAAGGTATCGATTTGCACTATATGGTGCCTCGCAGCTTTGTGTATAAGTGACCTCTGCTTATGAAATTACATGAAATGTTTACATGATGACACAATACAATATTCTGGTTGAGAATTGATCCATTTGTCTTTTTTATTTAAATTAGGTGGCCATATAAAAGACTCAAACTTGAAATGTTTATAAAAACATACATTCTCTTCTCTGATAAAAGTTCAATAAAAAGAAAAGAGTATGAAATGGCAGCATGTAGATATGTAAACCCGCTTGAGATGATGCAGACCATCCTCTATGAGTTGATTCATTTTAAAAAGGATGGTTCACCCTGAAATCTCTAAAGCAGGAATGAAAGGAGAGTTTTGCCCAACCTCAATTAAACACACTGAACTAAAGTAATCAAGGTGTTTAGGATTACTAGAATCTTTCCAGTATGCTGGGACAAGTTAGAACTTAACGCAGCAGGACGTAGGCCCTCCAAGACCCCTGCACTAAAAGGGACTTGGTGATTAAAAAATATGAGATGGGAGAGGCAGAAAAAAAAAAATTCAATGCTTTTGTGTTCTCTGGCAAAAGTTTTTTGCTCTGCTGAGAAACAAAACTATTGTGTTACCTCGCAAAACCTTTACATTCTCAAGAGAAAACTTGAGAACACAAAAAAAACGTAAACGCAGAAGCACTGAAATATTACTTTTCACTTATAGTGTTCCTTTGAGATTTCCTATAAATGTATCATTTTGTGAGTTCCAAAAATTGTATCAACTTACTTCATGTTGCGCTATATTCCAAGTCTTCTAAAGCCATAAGGGGTAGCGGAATTAAAAAAAATACTAATAAAAATGGAGTGAGTTGCGAGAGCAGCGGTCAAACACATCAGTCTAGTGCATGTTTATATGGAAAAAGCTAGGGAAATCCAGCGCTAAACTCATTTTACATGAATCCTTCCACAAACTTAAGCGTCATATTTTAGAACGCCGTGTGCAAAAGGCGCGAAAAGCCAAATCAACGGTCAAATACGTCTGGCTAGTATGGAAGCCCCTTTCAGCAACAAAAAAAAACAGGTAATTGCGACTTTTTTTCTCAGAATTCTGGTATAAACTCTCAATTGTGCGTTATAAAGTTAGAATTGTGAGATATAAACTTGCAATTCTGAGGAACGAAGCCAGAATTGTGTAACATAAGTCGCAATTCTGAGATATAAACTCACAATTCTGACTTAATAACAGTCAGAATTGATAAATACTCACAATCAAGAACATACAAGTCCTTTTTCAAAGTCCCTCAAAAAAAAACTGTATGACTCACAATTGAGTTTATATCACAGTTCTGAGGGAAAACGTCAGAACTGCGAGACATAAACTTGCATGCACAAGAAAAAAGTCAGAATTGCGAATTAATATCACAATTGTGAGAAAAAAGTCAGAATTGCGAATTAATATCACAACTGTGAGAAAAAAGTCAGAATTGCGAGATATAAAAAACGTCATTGGGAGATATACTCTCGCGACTCCGAGAAAGTCAGAATTGTGAAATTCAAACGTGCTATTGTAAGAAAAAAGAATTGCGAGTTACATTTGCGAGAAAAAAGTAAGAATTTTGAGAAAGTCAACTGCAAGATATAAATTCAATTTGCAAGAAAAAAAAGTCAGAACTGCTAGAAATAAACTCGCAGTTGCAAGAAAAAAGTCAGAATTGTGAGAAATAAAGTCATTGTGAGATATAAACTCGCATTTGCGAGAAAAAAGTCTGAACTGCAAGATTTAAACTTGCAATTGCAAGAAAAAGTCACTGTGAAATAAACTTGTGATTGTAAGAAAAAGCCATAATTGCGAGATATAAACTCGCTATTGTGAGAAAAAAGTCAGAACTGCAAGATATAACTCGAAATTTGCGAGAAAAAAAGTCAGGACTGCTAGAAATAAACTTGGATTTGCAAGAATAAAAGTCAGAATTGCAAGATAAAAACTCGCGATTGCAAGAAAAAGTCATTGTGAGATATAATATATAATAAAAAAGTAAGAATTTTGAGAAGAGTCAGAATTGCAAGATAAAATCTCACAATTGCAGAATTGCAAGTTTTTATCTTGCAATTCTGAGAAAAAAAAGTCAGAATTCTGAGGAAAAAAAAAGTCGCAATAACCTTTTTAATTTTTTATTCAGTGGCGAAAACTGGCTTCCTAGGGCTAGTGCATATTTAAATTTAAAGAAAAAAAATGAAAAGGTAGGAATGTAAAAAATTTTGTTTGAACAGCCACTAAGATAACTTTGTGTGATGAATGGATTTAAATTTAAGCTGTTATTCAATAATAATAATACGTTGTGCAACAATGAACAGCATGACGTCAGAAGACATGGAGTACAACAAGCCATGAAGATGTTTTGATGTCAGTTTTGGACCCTTTGGAAATGGTATGTCCTCGTTTAGTTTAACCATTTCAGGGGTGCCCAAACTCGGTCCTGGAGGGCCGGTGTCCTGCAGAGTTTAGCTCGAACTTGCCTCAACACACCTGTTCTAGCATGCCAGTAAGAGCTTGATTAGCTGCTTCAGGTGTGTCTAATTGGGGTTGAAGCTAAACTCTGCAGGACACCAGCCCTCCAAGACCAAGTTTAGGCACCCCTGAACTATGATAAAGACCTACTTGGAGATTCTGCTAAACGTGCCCTGTTAAACGTTCCACAGAAGACACTGAGTTTGGTTTAAGATGAGGGCGAGCAAACAATAGACAATTTGCACTTATAAGTGAACTGTTCCTTTAACCAACACTAGAGGGCACTGTTTCCTTAAATTACATAAATGCTGTGGTACTGTATGTGTTGAGTCATTGTCTTGAGCAGCTGAGGCAAACGTATTAGCAACTGCAGTGATGTCCTGATGATCTGATATACCTGAGAGCAGCACAGTCACTATCTACAAACTATTAACATACAGTATGTATAATACAGTGTTATTCCCAGCTCCACATCACTTGGGTACGAGAATACAAACTGCTGCTAAAAAAATATATAATAACAGCCCACGCTGCCTGAAAGAGATAATTTAAACACAAATGAGAGAGAACGATTATTTTTACAATCCTTATGGACCTATTAATGTTCCTTAGAGTTGTTTCTTCCTAAAAAAGTCTTTAAAATGAACATCAAATCAGCAGAACAATTTTAAAAGAAATCCTGGTCTTCTGGATCCATGGGTTCCGGCTGAGGGGTGTAGGCGACAGGGGGGTACGGACAGACAGCTGGAGTATATACAGCAGGACTGGGGATGTTATTTAGGATTGGAGGACCGTTTCTATCCAGCTCGTCTTCGCTATCGTCATCTGCTTCTCCTCTGAACGACTGGGTGTCGCTGGAGCTGCTGTTGAAAAGCGCGTTTTCGTAGTACGCCCCACCAACCCCGTACTGATTCTCATGATTCTGAAGCTCCTCTTTAGTAGTGTGGCTGCCACTGCGCAGAAACTCTGCAAACCTGGAAGACGCAGAACTGGTGAGGCACATCATTAAATAAAATGGGATATATACAGTGCATGTGTGTGCCCTTTGAACATGCTTATTTTGATGAATACAAACTGTAATTACTTCTGAGGCGATCTGAGCCTCAACACAGTGTCCCATGCAGGAAAGCCAGGCTTGTTACAGTGCTCCCGTAATTCATCCAGAGAGGCTCTGGTGTGGATCTCTCCCTGCTCTCTGTATTCCTCCTCAGTCAGTAGCCTGACCTTAGTCCTTTTCTTTCTCCAGAACAAGCCCAGGAATGAGTAAAAGAGACTGAAGGCAGAAGGTCAAAGTTAATACATAAAAACATATGACTTGTGACTTATAAATCTACTATTGGTTACGTTTTCACATCATACGCAGGGCAGAGTTCACTAAACGTGAACTTTGGAGTGCAGTGGAATTTGCATGAGCTTGTCTCCTGTCTCCTGCATTCGCTTTTGTGTGAATGGAAGTAAATAAAACAAAAATTGTGGTATCACCAGCTCTTTTTAACCCCTTTTCTTCCAACCACCTGGCTTTAGTTTGGTAAGTAACCATGATCAGTTTTCAAATGCAATTAGGTGGGGGAAAAAAAAAGCGTTTCCCCCAAAAAATTCTCTCCTGTTTCACAGTTTGTGGTGCTTTACTTACCTGCAAATCCACACCAAAAGGCTCCAGACCAAGAGCAGAAGGCTCCAGGCTAAGGGCAGTATCTTCCAGCACAACAGGAACATGATCAGTACGTAGCGGGCGAGTGGAAATGTGATTCCATAATACAACAACACCATGCCCAATGCTTGCATACACCAGGTCATAAAGTTGAGGGTGCGTTTGTTGGTGATGGGACCGTGTTTATAGCATACAGCAAAGCTAACTAAGCCCGCTATTAGCACATAAGCTGCAGAGAAAGAGAAAAGAGAAAATGTCCAATTATTATCTGACAAAAGCAGCCTGTCTGAGCTTGCCTGTCATTCATAAACAGCCCATAAAGCAAAAATAATAATACATATACACAACACAGGTTGCAGCAGTCTACATGCACTGAAACTGAACTAAACATCACACTGAACATTCGTTTTTGGGTGAACTATTTCCTAAAGACAAGCATTCATTTGCTAAAATGTGCATTTGGTGACTGTGGACCATCAATATTAAATAGTGCTGCTGCTGCAACAAGAAAGCATTTGATTGCTATATACTCTAGTATACAATCAAAAGAACAATGGTGAAATATAACTGTAAGAATAATAGTTACACTGATTTACTGGGTCATTATTTACTCACTACAAAGATATCTATCCATGTACGTATGTATGTTTGTATTTATTTATTTATTTAACACGTCAGCAGCAAGTCAAGATAAAAATTAAAATAGAATAAAACAAAACCAAAAAAACAATTACTATGAAGTGATTCCTAAATTTTCCTGTGTTTTGATTTCTTATCAAAAGTCATTATATAGTTATGCTGCTTTTTTGTAAAAATTGTGATTTTTAATTTTTTTTTTTCAGGATGTTCTGATGAATATATAGTTCAAAAGAACAGCATTTTGAATATCTATCTTTTTATGTATTTACTTATTTATTTATTGACAGATGGATGGATGGAAACAAATGTTCTTGAAAAATATCCTGGCCATCATTTCTAGATAATCATAATAGATAGGGATTGGTCTGTCAAAAAAGTCATGATAAATGTTGTCTATAAGGGTTGGCGATATGACCAAAATCTTATATCACGATATTGCAGGTTTTATGAGGGTAAATTTAAGACTTTTTAAAGACCATTTTAAGACCAACTAAAGAAAATTTATGAAAAAAACAAACAAACAAAAAAAAATCGAAGGGAAAACAATACAGCAATACGTTCTCTATACATACAGGATAAATCGCGTTTTACTTTCAAATTAGCAACAATTCAGCATCTATTCAGCGTAATCAATCCCTCATGAAAATTAATGCTATGATCATATAAATTTAAGACTTGCTGCTCTGATTTAAGACGGAAAAGCCATTTAAGACTTTTTTTTAAGACTTTATTTTACAGTAACAATATATAATCACAATATAGCTATTGCTGTAAATAAGGTCTTAATGATATCAAAAAATATTTATATCATAGAAATTTCATAATTCTTTCATAATTCCATTGTCAATATTACAAACTAACACTAGCCTAAATAAAAAAAAAAAACACCAACAACAACTCAAACTCACTTTAGACAATTATACAGTCAGTGATTAAATAAGAATAAGAAAATTACAAGCAATAGAACAAAAAAAAACTACACAGAACAAATAAATAAGAAATGCGGTATACATTGCATAAAGCAATCAAATGTATAAAAACACTGCATATTCGTAACTCTGTAAATTAAATATATATTTCACCTTATTAAAGTTACAAAATTGATTTAGTGAAGAGCAGTGAGAGTTTTTTTCTCTTTTGTTGTTTAATTAACTTGAATGACAGACAGCAGAAATATTAGACTGCTGTCACTTTAAGAGCTGCCTGGATCCAACATAATGTTACACATCTGTTTTCTTTCTCAGCTGTTTGCTTTTACTTAAAAGCTAAATTACTGTGTTTACGAGGATACTTACAAAGATGGGAATTTGGACACATACAAGTGTGTATTTAACCATTCAAGGCCTATAAAGCGGCACAAATAACTCTATAAGCACCGTCTTCATGTGCACGCACCTCTCTGACAGGGCGCGCATATAGCGAAATGAGCTCTCTTTCTCTGCTGATGGCGTTTAAACGGCTTAAAATCACTTGTTTTTTTTAACCACAATGCTTACAAACACATGCAATCGATAAGTTTTAATGACCATGTAGTACAAAAACGCCACATGAGCATGTAACCGCAGTAGAGACGATCGTCCAAAACATTCTACTGGTTACTCGTATCTACCAGTATATCGACCACCCTTAGTTGACTATGTGATTTGTACACTATATTCCAAGTCTTCCTAAGCTATATGTGACCACAGACCACAAAACCAATCGTAAGTAGCATGCGTATTTATAATAACAGCCAAAAAATACATTATGGGTCATAATGATTTTTTTTTTTTTTATGCCAAAAATCATTATAAATAAAGATCATGTTCCATGAAGATATTTTGTAAATTTCCTACCACAAATGTATCAAAATTTTATTTTTGATTAGTAATATAGATTGCTAAGAACTTTTTTTTTAGTCCCTCAGATTTTAAACAGTTGTATCTCAGCCAAATTTTGTCCTATCCTAACATACATCAATGAAAGGAACTTTCAGATTATGTATAAATTTCAATTTTAAAAATTGGCCCTTATGTCTGGTTTTGTGGTCCAGGGTCACATATGAAATCTTTCTGTGAAATCCCTTTCATTGTATAGAATCATATGGAGCCTCATATGGAGCTCTTAAAAACAGAAAACACCTTCTGACAGTAAGTTACAAAATGCTTATTTAAAGGAACTATTCCTTTAATGTCACAGTAGATCTGAGAAGACTAAGAAGAAAAAACAAAGAGGAAATAAAAGGGCCAAAAAAGCAGACATTCACTGGGGCTGTAATCCTCCCAGAGCCTTTTTGTTTTAGGCATAGAAATCAATGTTCCAGCAGCACTGCGGCTTCTTTCCCTTAATCTTAATATGCCTGTGGTTCTCGCATTCAAACACTGATGCATTTACATACTGCGAGTGCTTGAAGAGGGAAATTGATTTGGCAGAGAATAGAGTCTATTGAGCAGTCAAGAGGCAGTCATTTCAGCATTCAAAATACTTGGCCCTCATATTATAACACTAACGGAGCCAAGATATACGATACAAAAGGTGAATCTCAATCTGCTCTAGACTGCTACTATGCGATGCTGGCATGTTCTGATGCGAGCGCTTCAGCTGATGAAACATACAGTGAGAGTGGAGAAGGATAATCTGTCTAAATGACATGTACAGTAATTATTCTATTGTATAAAGAACACGTCAAGCAAATTAACAGACAACACGTGGTATTCGACTGAAACGCAGAACTGTACAAAAGGTACATTTGAAAGGCCATTTATTAACATTAGCGAAGGCTTACTGTCTGATGTAATTGGCTGATGAGATGATTGCAAAGGAAAACAGGGCAAGATGGGTTGTAACAGAAAAAGGTTGCCTAGTTACCCAGTAATTCTATCCAGTGCTCAGTCACGATGTCATCCCATTCATTTAACACCCTCTGGATCCCCATGTAGGACAGACCAGAGCCAGCGCCCAACAACACCAGAAACAGCCCTCGCTGGGGGAAAAAAAGAGCCTTAGTGAATGTGTTTGACCTTCTGACCCTCTCGAAAACTGTGAGCTGCCAATTAATCTGTAATTAATTGCACAGCCCATTTTTTTTCCATACAACTTTACAATGATGTACATGCCCGAGGATGTTTGTGTAGAGGAAAGAGTCTCCACCTCCTTTTATCATTAATCTCATCAGCAGAGACAATGCCAGCATTGACAGGTTTAAACTCATACTACTCATCCAACATGTTGGATCAGTGTGAGGAAACATGTGCTACTATGTATCATGATCATGATAAAGGTTGTGACAGAAGCATTACACACCGTTGGCACGACGTTTCGGAGGACAAGCGTCAGGAAAACAAACGTGCCGATGACTCCCAATGTCATTCCGGTGGTGTAGAAAAACAATGAGCTCCTGAAGAACAAGAGTCAGTTAGCAAAACCAGTTTAAAGTTTCAACCACAAAATTAATAAAGCAACACTTTATAGGGACAAAAAAGCACCATAAAAGCAGTTCATAGATTCAATTCATATACATGTATTTTTTGCATTAGAAAAAAAAAAAAAAAAATTTTGCTTGTTATTCAACAAAAATCTTCCCCAGTTACAACACATGTGAGAAACATTTCCTTTTTGTCATCCAATCTTGTTTGGAATGCACACTATTTTCAATGTTAATTCAGGTGAGACTTCAGAGCATTGGTGGACAGCCAGATTTTCAGCAAACAATTATTAAATTTTATGCATTTATGCAATTTTATGCAAGGCCCCTATTGCTCAAGACAATATTCAGAGGCCCCCCATGTGAGTTTTTATACTTCAGCTGACAAAGCTGATTGATTCAACCCTTTTAATTTACAAAAACTAGGAGTGGCAAGATATTGAATTAATTACTAATAATTCAAATGAATTAAAAAATTAAAACAGGTAAATTCCATATCTCCTGAATGTATTTCAGAGTTCACACTTTTTATGACCAATGAATTTACATGGCGTTTCCAGATGTTCATGATTATAGGATAAGGTTTTTCATTGTTTTTCATCAGATATAGCTACGTCTGTCTGTTATAATATTTTAAAACTTGACATATATTAAAATAAAAAAAAAAATAAATAAAAAAATCACATTAATTACAGAAATATTGATGTCATTTCTGTGTCTGTAAATAACACTGTTTGCTCAGAGTATCCAGGTTTTCCAAGACCATAAAAAATGAACAAATAAAAATAAAAACTCAAAGAGGGCATGAATTAAAATAATAATGACCCTAATTTTAGTTATTTAAAAAATCATTTTAAGCCATTTTGCAGCACTTTGAAGTGTGCAGCCCCCTGGTTGAGAACCACTTTAATAAAGGCTTTATAAATTTTAACTGATACCCAAAATATGAATTAAGGAGACTAAAAGCACATTTTTTTTTCTTTGACAGATGGTCTATATACACTGGCATTCAAAAGTTTAGGATCAGTAAGTTTTTTAAAGTTATTTTAAGAAGTTTCTTACGCTCATCAAGGCTGCATTTATTTAATATTTGTGAAATATTATTGTTATATAATAAACAGTTTTCTATTATAACATACTTTGTTTGATAAATAAAAAGCTAAAAAGAACAGTGTTTACTCAAAATAGAAATTTTGAGTAAATATACACTACTATTCAAAAGTTTGGGGTCAGAACATTTTTTCTTTTTTTAAAAAAAACGAAATTAATACATGGTGTTAAACTGATAAAAAGTAATAGGCAAGGCAAGGCAAGGCAAGTTTATTTATATAGCACATTTCATACACAGAGGTAATTCAAAGTGCTTTACATAAAAGGACGTAGAATAATCATAAAAACAATAAAAACAATCACAAAAAAGGAAGTAGCATAAGAATAAAACAAAAAATGTAAAATGTAAAAACTATATAATAGCAAAGACTTTATATATTGTTAGAAAATATTTCTATTTTAAATAAATGCTGTTCTGTTATCTTATTCATCAAAATATAAAAGAAAAAGTACCACAGTTTGCAAAAAAATATTAAGCAGCACAACTGTTTTAATACTGATAATAAATCAGCACGTTAGAAGGATTTCTGAATGATCATGTGACACTGAAGACTGGAGCAATGGCTGGTGGAAATTCAACGCTGCGTCACAGAAATAAATTATATTTTCAAGTGTATTAAAATAGAAAACCAATATTGATAAAATGCAATAATATTTCACAATATTACTGTTTTTTCTGTATTTTTGATCAAATAAATACAGCCTTAATGAGTTTAAGAGACTCCATTAAAAATATTAAAAATCTTACTGATGCCAAACTTTTAAACAGCTTCATCTTGAAAAAGTCTTTATTTTTGGATGAGCAATTCCTTAAAATGTAGTCTAATTTTTATATTAAACTACTTTATCTTATTCTAATTTAAGGTGGTGTAATTAGTTTGCAAAAAAAAACTTATTCAAAATGAAATCTGACACTCTACTGCAGATTATCTCTAGATGAGAGCATCTAAACTAGAGCTAAATTGCCACTTACCTGCATATGTTTCCCGCTCCGAAAAACAGCACCAGCCCACACACAAAAAGCAGGAAGCACATTCTATTTATCCCTGTAAAACAACATGAACGATTCAGTGCCCAACTATTCTTTAAAAGAATACGGTGTGTGTGATGTACTAGCTCACTCACTTTTGTTGGAGACATGTAGTGTATACTCAGTATTGCTCCTAAGCGATTTGGTCATAAAGCAGACATCTTCACCCACCAGAGGAATGTCCAAAGACTTCTCCCTTTGGATAACGGATGGCCAGTAGTGTTCAACAAAGCAGTTAACAACTGTAAAAAGATCATCTGGATGGTGGCAATTTCCAGTCTCCATGGGGAACACGACAAAGACATCCTCATCACTTGTCACGTTTACCTGTGAACAACATGTCTTGTCAGCATTCAATTTACAAAGAGAGTTAATCCAAAATATATATTTTTTTTTCATTTTTTTTTACCTCATGTCGAATTCAATAAAAAAAACAAAAAACAAAATTGAATAAATAAAAAAAAAACACTATATTAAAAGTTCACAACACATTTTCATGTTTTCCTTTGTCTCTGGAGTGTAACAAGCTGTTTGTGCATATATAAGTAACTGTAAAGTTTCAAAGATTACAGTCTCAAACCCAAAGAGATATTCTTTCTAAAATTTAAGAGTCATTCATGCCTTCCTAAAACACCTTATTCGAACACGCCCCCACAAATCTGCGTCACTGTGTGGGAAGACTTGCATAACACCGCCCAAATGTATACGCAAAGACAGAAGGTGTAACTTTTATACTCGCTGTAGTGTTATTCCCGCCGCCGCCATGTCATGGAGCAAAACTACTTTGTTTGGCCTTCCAAAAGAGGACACAACTAGAAATCAGTGTTTAAGTTGTATTTATAACACTGTTCCAGAACAGTACAACCCAAACATTTGAGTGTGTGCAGCAAACATTACAAAGAACTGTTTCTAAAAAAAAAAAAAATAAAAAATAAGAGGGGGTATATTCCAACTTTGCAAGGACAGTCTGGTGCTTCTGACTCACAGCCCGTAAGTATGTTTTCATATTAAAAGAATTTGCTACTGACTATTCAAACGCAAGTTTTGAGCAGTGTAGATTAGCGCTTGTTGTTTGTCATTTCTACGATCACAAATGCAGACATGGTTTTATGTTTGCATAGTATCGCAACACGTAAAAAGACAGTATAAGTCATTATAATCAGTAATTATGTCCCCACCTGATGCAACAAATGCCTCGTTTATAATTGGTGTCAGTATTGCTTTGGAAGCTAATTTTTCAAATACAGTAAGGGCCATAACATTTCCGTCACATGCTTGAGGTATTCGGCCAATCACAACGTGTTTCAGAAAGTTGGGTCAGAGGAGCAACAATAATGTTTTGTATGTAGAAAATAGTGTGGTTTAGGGCTGCACGATAAATTGCATGTGATTGTGAGGCGCGCTTAGTCAATGAAGCCAGTTCTTTGATTAGTAGTAAAGCTCCATCACGTGCGTTCAGCTGGAGCGGCAATTAATACACAGAGCCAAAATCACTGACAAGCTACGCAAAATCGCGCTCATAATCGAATGCGATTCATCTGCAATTATGAGTGCGATTTTGCGTAGCTTGTCAGTGATTTACGACCCTGTGTAATAATTGCCGCTCCAGCTGAACGCACATGATGGAGCTTTACTACTAATCAAAGTACTGGCTTTACTGACTAAGCGCGTCTCACAATCGCATGCGATTTATCGTGCAGCCCTAGTGTGGTTTTTCAACTTTAAACTGAGTAAATACTAGGGCTGTCCCCTAATAGTCAACTAACTGTTAGTCGACAAGAAGAGGCTTTTATTAGTCGCTTAATTGCAGAAGTAAAAAAAACCCCATAGGAGGTGGCGAAATCACGCAGTCTGTGACGGACAGATTGTTAACGGCTGGCTGATCTATGTGGTAATATAGTACATCGAGCAGAACATACAACGCTCATCTATCATTCAACAACCTCACATATGGCTCTTCATCAGGAATATGTTAGTGGCAGCAACTTTATATGGCAGCTCAATCTAGAGCTGCACGATAAATCGCGACAATATCGCAATCGATATTAAGAAAAGCTGCGATATTCATGTGCGCATCTTGTCAGTGATACACGGTTCTATGATCAGTTGTAAATCACCATCCGAAGGTCAGAGGGCGCTCTCGCGCGAAATCTCCAAATATGCCCCGAAGAAGAATCCAGAAAATAACGATCACTGCAGCTGAATAAACATTAGATTTAACTGCTTTCATTGATTTAACGTGACTAATAAACACACAACTACGACAATATATGGTTTATCTGACTTCTTATTATAATTTTCATTATAATACAGTATAATAATGCAGTGTTATTTGACATTGCTTGTATTACTGCTTAGAATGCTATAAAATATTTTGCGTGCCTTATTCTGTGTAAGAAGCCATATCATCTCACAGAAGGATTTATTTGAATCACTCGACTGAAGTTATGAAGTGAGTTTTAAGTAAAAAAAAAAAACATGTTATTAAATTTGGTATTTACACGTGCTTTCAGATTTAGCAGCATTTACGCCGTAGTTCACCTAGAAGCTACGCAAGCAACTTTATTATCGCAGCCTGATTTGATAATATCGATGTATAATATCGATGATATAGTCTGTGTGGTTTTGCGCAGCTTGTCGAGATTTACTGCTGATTACAGAACTGGCTTTAATGACAAAATACGCAAGGATATCGCATGCGATATATCGTGCAGCCCTAAAAAATATGCATTTAAGTGTCTGTGCGGAGTGTGGAAACTGAACAGTAGCGCGCTCACTGCATGACAGATGGAGGCACCGGTGCGGTCACTTGCTCTTAAAATACTCTGTACTTTTTGATCATACAGATAAAAGTAATACATCTTTTGAATCTGTAAAGTCTACGTCTATTTGTGTGCACTCACAATAGCAACAAAACGTTGCACTTTTGTAATATAACTAAAACAAACAGAATGCTTTCTGCCAAGATCTGTGTATAAAATGACTGACTAGAATAATCTTTAGTCGAGGGCAGCCCTAGTAAAAACACAAAATACACAAAATAATGTTCTTTTTAGCAACATCACATGACCCCTTTAAGAGAAAATAGTATTACCGTAGGATGTAACATTACCTTGAAGGTGGACCAGATGTCCTTCCATTTGATTACTGTACCAGGACTGTAACAGAAGCATCGACTCCCAGAATACTTGTGGGCACTGTCTCCTTTCACATAGGTGCAATCTGTCAGAATCAGGAAATGACCACAGTTAACAATCCCCATCATACATCTTCTACTTTTCTATGTATAAAACAGTACAAAAGCATCCTGGAAAAGAACAACTGGCTACAAAAGAGCTTCTGCCCACAGACTAAATTCACCCTAATCGCTGTACTAATACAACTACAGCATCCTCACTTTCTAAAATCTGACATGCTCATGTCAGGTTGCTTAATAAATAAATAAATAATAGAGATGTACAATTAATATGAATTTTAAAATAAAAACAATGAACAAAAATAAACATTTACTAAAAAAAAAAAGATCAAATATTTTATTTGATCTAAAGTACATTTGTAACATTAAGGTTAAGGAATGCTGTAGAAGCATTGTTAGTTTGTAATTTTAACGTTTTTCAACTAATATTTAGGGCTGTCAAACGATTCAACGCGAATAATCGCATACAAAATAAAAGTTTGAGTTCGCCTAATATACGTGTGTGTACTGTGTGTAATTATTATGTATATAGAAATACACACAAATTACTGTATATATAAGAGAAATATGTTATTTATGTACAATTTTTTTATATAGACCATTTCGCTAGATGTAAACAACCCTGGTCCAGAAGCGCTGCCTGTTTTTTTGGGGTTTTTTTATTTTTTTTTATTTCACATATAAAAATACATCTTAAAGGTGCTAATGTAACATTTTCATCCAGTCAAATGTTATGTTGGTTGTATTTTTTTGTGATGTTTGTGTAAAGTAAAAAAAAAAGAAAAAGAAACAGGAAGTGTATCGGGACCAGTATGTTTACATCTAGCGAAATGGTCTATATAATATAAATTCTATAAAAATTATAATAAAAACATATATTTGTAAATATTTCTTACATATATACATGAATGTGCTTGTATTTATATATACATAATAATTACACACAGTACACACACACATACACTACCGTTCAAAAGTTTGGGGTCAGTAAGACTTGTAATAGTCTTTAAAGAAGTCTCTTATGCTCATCAAGGCTGCATTTATTTGATTAAAAATATAGAAAAAAAACAGTAATATTGCAAAATGTTTTTACAATATAAAATAATGTTTTTTATTTTAACATACTTTAAAATAGAATTTATTCCTGTGATGAAAAGCTGAATTTTTATCAGCTGTTACTCCAGTCTTAAGTGTCACATGATCCTTCAGAAATCATTCTAATATGCGGATTTATTATTAGAATGATCAATGTTGGATAATATCAACAGTTGTGCTGCCAAATATTTTTTGGAACCTGTGATTTTTTTTTTTCAGGATTCTTTCATGAATAACAAGTTTAAAAAGTACAGTGTTTATTCAAAATATAAATATTTTATAACAATGTAAATTATTTATTATTAACTTTTAATAAACTTTTAATTATTAACTTAATACATCCTTGGTGAATAAAAGTATTAATTTCTTTAAAAAAAACAAAAAACAAACAAACAATAAAAATGTACTGACCCCAAACTTTTGAACGGTAGTGTATATTAGGCAAACTCAAACTTTTATTTTGTATGTGATTAATTGTTTGCCAGCCCTAATAATTTTAACAATTTACAGTTTTATATGTTATGATTAGTTAATGCACTATGAACTAACATGACTGATCAAGGTATAGGCTTAATTACTATATTAATATTTCTATTTAAAGAGTACAGTACATTTTTATGATTTTTATTTTTGTATTAAAGTTCAGCACTGTTTTACTTGGAGAATTATGTTTTTTTAGTTTAGTATCTATTTTAAAAATTATCGATTAGTTATTGTTATTTGTAAAATCCAGTATCGGTCGAACTTGTCAAGTGAGCTTATTTGGAACGCCTCAACTGTCCACTATTGTTCAAAATAAAATTGGATGAAGAAGAAAAAAAATGTTGCGCTAAGAACACAGCCATTTAATTCATAAACATTTCCCACACTGTTTTCATCATTGAAACCTTGGCACAATGAGGAAAACCAGACACCATAAATGACTACAGGGCCTAAAATAAGGCCTTACAACCAAAATAATATGAAACTGATATGAAGAACCTGAAGCAGGGGGTCTTGAGAGATGCTCAATTGGAGAAAACTCTGAGAAATTGGAGACCATCTTAAGGTAAGATAAGAACAGTTTAGAAGAACCATGATAAGATTACAGATATATGCAGACGAACCAGTTATGTTTACTTATTGTTGTTTGGATGTTGAAAATCTAAGATACTAAAACTGTAATCCATATTGCTTTTCTAAACTTAAATAGACAGGAAAACAATAGAAATTACCTACGTTATATTTCCTTATATTCTTTTTTACTTCCGTAATATTGTTCTTATATAACTATTTTTTTTACAGGAACAGTGTACTTTCCTTCAAAACTTTTTCCTCCAAAACCAAAACAAGACTTTATAAATAGACTTTAAAATCATAATAATAACAACAAAGTCCCTATCTAGCAAGCATTACGAGTTTAAAATTGTTGTCCAAGTAAAGACTTCACTAGGTTTTGACATACATTATTTGTGTCCAGCTCACACATTTCAAGACACAAATAAATAGTTTATCAGCACTCGGTGATTTTATCACATTCAAAATCCCATAGATCAAGCTATGTCGACTAACATCTACACACAGTGTAACTGTTTTGTAATGTTAGTGATGTTTGTTTATGCTCCTGTCTGTTTAGCATATCACTCAAATCATTTACCTGCGTATGAATAGCCTCTGTTTCCCTCTGCACTTTGCCAGGAAGCACACAAAAGAGTTAAAACAGGTATAAAAGCAGCTAACTTCTCCATGTTTTGTGGTGTATTGTGTTAAATGAATGAATTTAGACAGACACAGCAGGCTAATGATTGACCTGCTAAGCTAACACGAGCTAAGCTAATGTTTTCGGTTTCAAATTCGGTGGGCTTCGTGTAACCCAGACCAGACTAACCGTTTCAGAGTGCATGATGGGTCCTGATATTTAATTTACTCATTTATCAAATAGAATTTATCGTGTAGAATGCTAAATGACAAAAAAGTCGTTATATAAACAAAAGATAATATTAAAAGCTTTTTCGCATTTTAAATATTCTTAATGGAGTCTGTTTGGGCGTGTAATATTCGATTAGTCCGGCCTTAATCCGCATTCAAACGTTTGAAAGTAAACAACAGTATTTTTTAAAGTTAGATTTATGTACTATTGTAGTTTTTATGAATATTTTGAGTTCGCTTCTATTTTTATCAAACTTATTTTAAGTTTAACATACGTTTTAGTAATTTTGTTATGTTTTTCTCAAAATGTAAAATTTTACTATTTATGTTTCATTTATTATTATATTAGGCTAGTCTTCATTTGTTTCGTAGTAATGTTAGTGCTTTAACGTTTCAAGTAGTTGCCAAAGAAACATTTCTAATTTTTGTTTATTTTGTCCATCTAATATTTAGGTTTTATTTTATTTTTAGCATTTCTTAAATTAACAAAAATGTTTTAATAGTTTTAGTTGGAAAATTCAGAACAGAATAGATTTGTACTGCTTACGGCAAAATATACAAAGATACTGCATGCATTATGCAACAATAAATGTGTATATATATACATTTTGTGTAAAAATGCAAGCTGATGCCATTCTGATATTAAGATGATATTAAATCCATTTGTTCACTAGAACTGGAAGAAGTTTGAGCACATGCATTGACTCTCTGTCTGTTAAAATCTTAAAAATCATGAAAATTTCTATATTAAATATATATATATATATTTAGATATGCTCAGGTCTAATGCTCTTTGTGAGTGCAGCCTTTCAAGTTATTCTAATTAAAAAATCATTGATCAGAATACGGGAGCCCTGCATGCCCAAACATATTTAATTGTTACTATCTAGTAATAACTGTATAAAACATTGAAGATCCGTTGTCTATCTGCAATTTTAAGCAAGCTTAAAATGTCTAATCCTGCAAATGCCGTCTTGAAGCAAACGCAAAGACAAGCTGTGGGAAGAAAAACGTTAAACCAAAATCTAGAGGAGACCAGATGAAAATGTCATCTCTGTGCAGTCTTCGCCCTTTGAAATGGAAGGGGGATTTTTGTGGTGGGCGTAGACACAGCAGGCGGCTGCTTTCTCATTTCTCTAGGATGCAGAGACAACAGCGGCTTTTCCTGACAGGCACACCCACGCCAGGCTGAGACCCACTGTCACTTACGCTTGCATGGAGTCAGCAAGCATCTGACTAATGCAGATGCTGTCATTTTGGTTTCTAGGAAGAATCCTAACCTTGTTGGCCCAGAAAGAGAGCATTTCTTTTCTCAGTCAACCTGTCAAATGACAAAAATCTAGTCATTTTGCTGGTTGCACTCAACAATAACATTTAGTTCTAATAAGGCTTATCTTCAGTTACTGTAGCAGACTGTCACAGGGTTATGTCCCACAGGGGAAAGTATTAAGAAAAAAAAGTGTTGGTTAGAGGAAGGCTTTGTGGTTTTTCTTAAGGTACAGAAAGTCCCTTTTTTGACGCAGAGTCAGTTAAGGGCCTTTTAACGAAAGAACTCAGTTGGTTTCATGACCATTGCATGACGCTGGTTCAGAATGTTAAGAGATAATGGTAAATAAGATGCAAAAATAGATTATTTCAGCAAAATCTGAGCTACATTTATGATACCATTGTTGATTTTTTTTTTCATTAGGAGTTCAAGCACATAGCGCTGAAACCCTATTGTAATTGTTAGAGTTGCCAAGGATCAGCAATCTCCACTTAAAAATAATCATGTAGAGTAAACTGTAAGTTGTAGAGACTTGATTCTTCACGCCATCTGCAACGTCACCAAGGCTAGTCCCAATTGGCCTGATAGGGGCGCTACAGTGATCAAAAGTAAAAAATCCCTCATAACCCTAAACTGTTCACCATTATGTCGTTGGAATCCTTGGCTCATGCTCAATCCTTGTATTTTGCATTTTTTGAAAAATCTACTTTTGCAACCAATTAGTCCAAACCAGGGACCAAACCATTGGAAGGTTCTCTGTAGAGTGATTATCAATAATTATCAAAAAAAAAAAATCGCAAAATGCTTGCAAGTGGCAATGCTGCTTTTACTAAAATGGCTAGAACTTTTGAACGAAATGAGATATCTCTGCCAAACTCAAATGCATATGTAAGAACTGAAACTGAGGTCACATGAAAAAAAGTTGTGGAGCTTGGCCACTTGGTGGTGCTATAGGAGGGGGAAAAAAAAACTTAAAAACAGTCATAACTACGCAACCGTTTGTCCTATCCATGTGAAAATCAGCATGTACAGTCTTGATCCAAAGTGCCACAAGCTTCTATAAGGACATTTGTGTATCTCAAAAAACATGGCCGCCATAGGTTGATGAACTTTGAGCACCTATTAGACATTGTTAACGGAGGTCGATCAAAAAAACCCGGTGCGCCTGTTTGACTCACGGCCCCAAAGGTCTGTGAGAATGTGAAAGAAATCAGCCACTGTTGGGTGATAACGCATTTTTTAAGGGTGTAAACGATTGTATATTGCGTGTTTTTTCAAACATACGTAATATATTCATATCAGACGAAAGACCTCCTCATTCTGAACAACTATGCCTCTAGAGAAAACGCTGTCAATCAAACCGTTAGTTAAATAATTGAGAAAATGTGAAAAAAATACTTTTGCTTACTAGTCTTGGGTTTTTTCTTAATCTGGAAAAAACTAATGCAGTACAATTCTCTGGACTCTCTAGGTCAATAGTTATCAAAAATGTTGAAATTTACCCTTTGGGAAGCTATAACAGGGTCGTTTAGAAAAGGGGCCTGTCTAAATTTAACCAAAATCCTGTAAAGCCTAAAGGAAAACTCAAAACTTCACAAAACCTGGTGGGCACATGCGACAGGTAATTCTAAAAAAGCATGCAACACTTTATGGAAAATCAAACATAGGTGCCGCTATAACAGTCATGTATGTTAAAAATCATCATAAATTACCTGGATTTGCCAAAAATGCTCTCTTCAATCATTGATTTACCTGGTTACAGCCATGTTAACACAATATCTTTTTGCTTATGTGCTGAAATGCCTTAAGTGCTTGAACTCTGGTAATCGCTGCTTGCAACTATATTTATTTTAATTTTTTTTTAAATATAAGCCTTTTCACCACACATTAACTAGAAATATGCATTAATAGAAACTAAATTATTGTAAATTAATTGTTAATATGCATTAAAGGAATAGTTCACCTAAAAACAAAAAGTTTTTGACCCTCAGGCCATCCAAGACGTAGATTCATTTGTTTCTTCATCAGAACAGATTTGGAGAAAGTTAACATTACATCACTTGCTCACCAATGGATCGTCTGCAGTGAATGGGTGCCATCAGAATGAGAGTCCAAACAGCTGATAAAAACATCACAAGTAATCCACACGACTCCAGTCCAGCAATTAATGTCTTGTGAAGCGAAAACTTGCATGTTCTGGCCAAAATACATAGTACAATCCATAATAACGCTTCCTTCAGTGAAAAGTCTATCTTCTATTTTTGCATTTGATTTGCTGGGTGTGTGCATATTTCTCTCCTGAATCAGACAAGATAACTTTTTCATCAGAGAATGCAATATTATGGATAGACAACTTGGATAGAGCAATGGTTTGAAATTAAAAATGTATATAAATGTCTGTTCATTACAAACATTCAGCTTTTTTACATAACAAGACATCAATTGATGGACTGGATTTGTGTGATTACTGGTGATTATTATTGTATTTATCAGCTGTTTGAACTCTCATTATGCCAGTGAAGAGATGCAAAATTTTTTCAAATTTGGGAAGAAACAAGCTCATGCATCTTAAATCTAAATCTTAAGTAGATTTTTGGGTGAACTATTAATTTTATTGTAAATATGCATTAATGAACACTAAGGCTGTAAATTTCCTGTTTGTTTTGCATTTGTTTCTTATTTCTCCTTATTTGATGTCACAGAATGAGACACAAGTTTCAAAATGAGACACAAGTTTCATCTTAACGGCTGCGGTCTACTTCAAAAAGAGGTTTTGGCAATGAGCACATTCCATGGACGAACGCCTCTCCAAAACAGAGAAGGACTTCTGAGCTTGTGATTAGTGGGCTAAAATCTGACACCCACAGAGCTGGGCCTTATGTTGGTGCACTTAAGCCCGTCCCACACCCAGGATGGCTGGAGGACTTTGAAGGCAAATAAGGCCTCAAAAAGCTTTCACAAGACTTTCTGTCCCATGAAAGTGCTCAATGTTGCTGACTTTTTTCTTGATCTTTCTGTTCCTTTGTTGTTACGATCATTCAAGAGGTGAAGGTCACATGCTCCGCAGTCGCATTTTTATAATAGCGGCATTTTTGTGATGTTGTGATCTTTGTTTTTGCGAGCTGGAAGATTGGCAGTTTCTTCTTTATGTTTTTTCTTACACTTGCTTATGCTTTTTTTCCGTTGTGTTTCCTAAAGGAGGATAGGGTGGTAGGCTGCTGCTAGGCTGCAGAGAGCAAGAACGGTGATTGACATGAGCAGAGAGCTGAAAAAATCAGTTGAGGCTGAGTCTTTCTGAAGGTAGGCGGATGAGTGGGGCGAACCAATCCTCAGCAGAGCTTGTTTTTAATTGCCGTCTGGTAAACATCAAACGTGAAAAAAACAGACGATTCCATCTTAAGACACAGGGTGTTTTGGAAAATATGTTACGCTGTGTGATTTCATCTATTGCTTTATGCCGAACATATTGTGAGTTATTATATTCCTGAGATGCTCACTGTCTCGGGTCATTAAAAACTCTTGTTTGCTTTGTTGTCAGAATTCTAAGTAGTGCAGATGCTGAGGAGGAGTTTTTACTTGAGGGAACACTTGAATGTTTTAATGCTTTTCTTTGTGGTAAATGTTGTTTATTTTAATTAAAGCTCACCCAAAAATAAAAACTCTCTCATAAGTTTCTCATCATCATGTCGTTCTAAAGCATACGCTGTTGCTAGAGCACAAAATGAGATTTTTTGAAGAATGTTCATGCAGCTCTTTTGCATACAATGACAGTTGAAAGTTACCATGAATGTGGTCCAATAAAAATCTTGAGGATAATAGGCCATACTTTTGGTCATGCATGCTCCTTTTTTTTGCACATAACTACTGTATGGCTTCAGAAGATTTTTTATATAATGCCCAAATCATATGGCTATATTTATGGTTTGATGTCTTTGGAGCTCATAACATCACTATAAACAGTCATGAAGATCATTATTAATGATTATATTTTGATGCACAGAAGAAAATTAATCGGAAGTTAATTGCAAATAATGCATAAATAATGGAAGGAATTATTTTTATTTAATTTAACAAATTATTTTTTTTTATTAATTTTTTTTATTTAAATAAATATATATATATTATTTATTACTAAGGTATTTTTTTCTCAACAAGGCTGCATTATTTAATAAAAAATAATAGAATATTATTACAATTTAAAATAACTGTTTTCTACTGTAATATATTTTATAATGGAATTTTTTCCTGTAATAACAGGCTAAAATTTCAGCAGCCATTACTGCAGTCTTCAGTGTCCCATGATCCTTCAGAAATCATTTAATACACTCATTAAACATTTCTTATAATCAGTGTTAAGAACAGTTTTGCTACTTAATTTGTGTTTCATTTGTTTCTGTTTTTAATGGAAATTCTTAGATCAATAGAAAGTTCAAAAGAACAGCATTTATTTGTGTGTGTGTGTGTGTACTCACAATACCATACGATTCGCAATATTGATTTCACAATACGATTTATTTATTTTTTAAATGAGATTTAAGACAAATTCTAAACGTAAAAAGTGTCCTTTAATTATTGCTTGGACAAAATGCTGCATATTTCTTTGTGAAATTGTGAAACAAACCCCAAACCAAAAAATAACACACACACACAAAAGAAATATCTTCATATAAACAAACCAAGGCTTTGTCTGTGGTCTTTCCATTTAAATTTAGCGACAAACATTGTATTTTAATCACAATCCAAACAAAATGAGCCGTTTTTAATCTAAATTAGATTTAAATTAGATAATTCCTACATTTGAAGCAAAAACAAAATGGTCTGGCTTTAATTTTGTGAAATCCACCTTTTTCTTCAACACGTTAGCAAAAAGAATAACAAAGTGCAGTGAACGGTAAAACTATTTGCACTACAAACCACTCTGTTCATAATTAAGATAATACATTAAAATAATACGGTAAGACAGGCCAACTCGCAATATCAAGAAGCAAAACGAGCTGTTTTGTACTAAAAATAGCTGGAGAGGATGAGACCGGAAGCCAGACCCACAAAATGTACAAACAGCCACTATAGTTCTTACGGAAAAGGTAGATACTACATAAAACATTTCTGCACGAAATAAAAACAGCAGACGGGCTAAATTAAATCGCAAATTCATTTTCTGACAGCAGGTGGCAAAATACAGCGTTTCATTGTTTATTGTTGTAAACATAACAGCGCTGCGCTTTTGAACTCTACTGTAATATGCATTATATGAAGGTAAGATGAAAAGAAAATGCCATCTAAACTTTTCTGAAGACTTTAAGTTGATTACCCTAAGAGGTACATTTAATTGCCACATATTTGTATTGATTTTTATAGTTAAATCCCAATACATTAATGAGAGTATCCAGAATTGATCAATTTTATGCATCCTTGTTGAAGAAAAGCAATTAATATCTTTCAAAAATAATATACCTTTCTGTTTTGGGGACTGTGACCCATACAACCAGGCATTTTTCTTATATAATGTGTATCTAAAACCACTGTTTTTCATCTCACATCACATAATGATCCAAACAACTAGGCTGGAGATGTCAGAACTGCATGACCCTCGATTAATCCTTTTATTTTCATTTCTGTATTTAAGGTTGCACATTGATTGGTCGGACCATTGCTCATTAGCCATGCTGTGCAGAAAATGGATGGAAGGGGTGGGCGGCAATCAGACTCTGCTAGTGGTAGAAGCCCCACCCACACAACCAGGTCCACCAGGGGCCCAGAGATGTGATTACAGTTCATTAACGTGGTGTGTGTACAGGGGGTGGGAAGGACACTGGTCATTATTGTGTTCAAATGTAGGTGGTGCCCTGAAACACACAGGAAGACGTGGGCAGCACACACACCCATGCTGCAGCCCTTAAGTCCTTTGTGAGGAATATTGGATGCAGAGTTTGACTCTAGGGAGTTGGCAGTGCATAATTACTTGGACGTGCAGACAGAAATTTGTGTTTGGTGCAGTGGCACTTTGCATTTGACAGGGCTATTTGGAGGACTAGCTCATATTCTAAATACAGCCAGCGGTATTTAAGCACCTACAAATTAACCACAGGTGTAATTCGCAAGGCTTCGTTCCTGCATGATGGGATTTGTTTATAGTGTAACTGATTCCTCAAGCATGTATAGAGAGACACATTTACTGTAGAGCGATACCATTAATGCATTTGGAAATGTAAAAAGCAGAAATGTGCTAATGACACACCCTTAAAAAATGAGAGAAAGGGAATGAATCTGTTAAAACTGTATGGCTATATTTCATTCCCAAATCAAAGGAAATAAGAAATTACTTTTTAAATGAACATTTAACATTTTGCTTTGACATTAATTTCATTTTAGTTACAAAATGTTTAAATGAAGAACGTCACAAGCAATTTGTCTTAATTAAGAAAATGTATCCCTTAAATTCCTCATTCAAATTTTGACGTTTTGTTTATATATACATAATAAATACACACAGTTTACACACAAATATTATGCAAACAAAAACTTTTCTTTTGGATGCGATTAATCACGATTAATCATTTGCCAGCACTAAAATAAATAAATAAGCACCAATGAAAGACATATATTTTTTGAAAAAATATTTACCACAATTTAAACAATAAGTAAAAAATAAAAATAGTTTTATTTGCAACTATTATTTTAAAATATTTTTAAATTATTATGTAATTATTTTAATTTTAAAGTAAAATAATAATAATAATAATAATAATAATAATCACTGCTAATACTGTAATTTTTTGTACAAAAACATTTAAAGAAATAACAAATATATGAAATATATTGTTATTTCTATATTATTATTTAAATTGTAAAGTATTTCATGAGAATCACTAATGCAAATGCTGAAAATAGAAAGTTATTTTTTACAAAAAAGTGCTATTTTAGTATCATTAACATACTATTATAGTTTTTAGTAACTGAGTCTGTTTTCATTTTACATCTGCTTTCATTTTAACTATAATTTTTTGAGTGTTCTTTTTTGGCATCTTTATTAATAGTTTTTGTTTTTTTTATACATGTTTAAAGGTTTATAGCTTTATAGTATTTATAGCATTTCAATTTTAATTTTAGTTATTTTAGTAAATGAATTAAATGAGAAATATTGCCTTGGAAAGACAGAAAGCGAAGTGGCAGTGAAAAGGGATCAGGAAAAGTCCTTGAGCTGGGATTCGAACTTGGGATGCCCATAGCACAACGATGTCTCTGCACTTCCCCACAAGGCTGTTGGCACTGATGGTAACAAGAAATTGGTGGGTGAAAACATGTTTAGCAGTCATTAAAACAAATAATTTTGCAATGCAAAAATGTATAACATAATTCCTATAGAAATTTCTTCTTTTGCTTATTTTTTTTTCTCTTGTAAGCTGACAGCGTAAGTAGGTTTATCTACTCCACGCTCTGATGCAGTGAACATAGCTATCGCAAAAGCAAAGCTACCTTGATGTGTGACAAGAGTTCCCTGGGGCAAAGCACTCTGGGAGCCATCTGTGTTCAAACTGCAGGGATTACACTGCTCAATCCCCGTGGCAAATAAGGGAATTAGGGTGAAATTTAATCATATACCAAATTATAGTCACTGACACGATATTACAGCCCCCCATGAGCTCTGTGTGAATGCAGCTCAGACTGATTGACTTAATCTCATTCCTCAACCTGATTTCGCGATCACGGTATCTCCCTTGCTTGGTATTCAGTCTCATTTCGGCTGGATTTCCCTGTGAGCATTTCACATTCAGATTCTTGAGTGCTTACGGTCCTTTCATTGGGACTGTCAGGATGTCACTTGCTTTATTTATTCATTAACTGGCTAGATATGCTTGTAATGCTTTCATGTGATTCCCTGTCTTGAGTCAAGAGCGCTGTTGAACCAGTTTGATGTGAGTTATTGATCTTACATAGATTTTTCAGAGCCTGCGTGGCCACTCATTTCGATACTCTCAGTACTTTTTTCATTTACTGTATTTCTCATTGTGGATTGGAATATCATGTACAGTGCTTATTCTCAAAGTCATATTGAATTAAATGAGCTGGCACGTTCTTGTCTTATTTGTTGTCTCTTGGCAGGTTTCCCTGTTCCTCCAAAGATATTAAGTTATTTTCAAATGGCACTCTGCCGAGCCACTTCTGAAACACTTGGTTTTTGGAAACGTACTGGTAAATGTAATTAGTTTTATCATTGTATTAAAAATAGATACTGTATCACTGGACGATACTGTGCCTGATGACAAATAGCCATACTGTTTCCACTTTGAGAGATACAGGAGATAACCAAAAGTTGCAGACGGAAATTAAAAAACGTTTACTTGTAAGCCATTAGAAAGTTGACATGCTTACCTCCTGATCATTTGTGTCAGTAAGATGAATTTCAGATGATAAACTTTTGGAATTTCAAGTTGTTCTAGGGCTGGGCGATAAATCAATAACGATAATTATAGCGCGATATAAATTTACAATAACAAGTTCGATAAATGTTCGATTTAATGTTTATGCGGCAAAGGCGGAACAAAAGAGCGCTACGCAAAGCGCGCCATTCGGACAGTTTATCCGCTCGGATCAAAGTTCAAACGGCGACACTTAATAGTGCTTACTAGAGTCTTGGTCACTAAACAGCGCTTGAATTCAGTAAAGAACACAAATAACTCGATTTATAGCCAAATGAAACGGCGCTGACAAACAGGAGAAACACTGTGCGCAACGATACAGTCAGAAGGATTTTTAATCTACAAATCGCCATCATTTACCATAGATTTACTGTAGTAGCACTAACTGCACAGTGGTGTTGTGTCAGAAATGTGGGTATATTTGTGTCGAATTTTGTTATATTATTAATGTAGACATGTATTAAATGTATTGAAGGAGTAGCAACGGAATATAATTTCAGTACTTTTTTATGATTAAGCTATTGCGTTTATGCATTTATACTAAATGTATTTAGACTACTTTTTCATACAAATACCTAGGAACCATTTTTACCATGGTATTGAGGTGCTACATTTGTGGTTTTAACTGTTGTTATGATCTATGGATGATACTCTGGAAGAGCAAAAGTTAAAAAAAAAAAAAAAAACCTCAGTCGGAATAATTAAATTTCACTATATAAAAATGAGGTTGCCAATTTGTACAGATATTACTGAATTTGATAATGAACATAAATCTATATCTGCATCCTAACTCAAGCTACTTTCAAATGTGTATTTATAACACAAAAAATGTTATATTATTATTAATATTATCAGGTAACACAAACCTGTTTCTTGATTTGAAACAATATTACTCATTAAAACATGCAGAACTAAGAGATTATAATTTTTTTTCTATTTAGATATTTATTTTGTTAAGGAAAAATGACTGGAAAAAGTGTAAAGTGCTTGTCATGTTCTGACCATAACTGTCTGGGTTTTACAACTTCCACAATGTAGCAAAAATCTGCCTTTAAACTTGGAAAAAAAAAAAATTGACATTTATCATGATAATTATCGATATCAACTGATATGAAAAAAAATTATCATAATAATTTTTGGGCATATCGCCCAGCCCTAGTTTTACTTTTAATGCATGATGAAATATTTAGTTTTAGAACCTTAAACTGTTTTATAATATTGATATTTTTACCTTAAAGAGATGTTAACTTGAATGTGGTAGTTGCGTTGCTGTCTATGCAGGGTCAGAAAGCTCTCCGATTTCATCAAAAATATCTTAATTTTTGTCCTGAAGATGAACAAAGGTCTTACAGGTTTGGAACTACATAAGGGTGAAAAATTAATGACAAATTTTTGGGTGAACTATCACTTTAAATGTACATAGAACCTTAAATGTACCTTTTGAAACGGTACCATCCCAGTGACGGCTTTTTGGCCTTTTTTTTCTGAGTGTGTATGATGGAAATGCTCATGACAGATAATAAGAAAAAAAAACGTTTTTATTTTCTTAAACTACATATAGTCAAAAGCACTTATAGTTCAAGAAACAGCCATTATCATACATATTTGTGCTGAATCACTCTAAATGCACCTACAGATATTGCAGAACTGTTAAAAACCAGCTCAACTTCTGAAATGTTTTAGCGAATACTTTACTTGTTGAGGCACTTCAAGGGTTGATACCAGACATCCGTTCACAGTCCCTCTTCCTCTTTGCTCTTCATACAGGTCAATGATTCTCCAGCGTATATACAACTGTGTATGTGAGTGTGTGGCTCTGGGGTCACAGCACTCCACTCCACGTCCCACGCCAAGCTTGTTTTTTTAGAATTCTCTTCTCAGTTCCCTTCTCACATACATATACGCCCATTCATGAACAAACACACACAATAAACATTTACTTTCTTACACAGGAAGTTTGTGCTCTATTTAAACTGTCATCGGTCATGAGGGGACATGCTTAAAAAATCCACAAAATGTTACAGGATATTTGAGTGAGCTATAACTCAAATCTCAGATCCTTTAGTCAGTCATTTTCAGGTTTGCCTTTCAGTTAGCACATGATCATTGTAAGTGTACTGTTGAATGCTACACTACCAGTCAAAATTTTCATGTTTTTTTAAGAAGTCTCTTCTGCTCACCAAGCCTGCATTTATTTGCAAAAGCAGTATTATTGTGAAATATTTTTACTATTTGAAAGAACTGCTTTCTGTTTAAATATTTTATTATGTAATTTATTCCTGTGATCAAAGCTGAATTTTCAGCACCATTACTTCAGTCTTCAGTGTCACATGATCCTTCAGAAATCATTCTAATGTGCTGATTTGCTGTTCAAAACACATTTATACTGTTACAAAAGATTTCCATTTCAGATAAATGCTGTGTTACTGAACTTCTGAAATTCTACTCAGCTGTTTTCAACATAATAACAATAATAAATGTTTTTTGAGCAGCAAATCAGAATATTACAAGGATTTTTGAAGGATCATGTGACTGGAGTAATAATGCTAAAAATCAGCTTTGAAATCACAGGAATAAATTACATTTTTAAATAAATTAGAAACAGAAAACAGCTATTTTAAATAGTACAAATATTTCAAAATGTTACTGTTTTTGCTGTCTGTTGAATCAAATAAATGTAGGCTTGTTTTTCTTTAAAAAACCTGAGAATTCTTACTGTTCAAAAACTTTTGACTGGTAGTGTATGTCAAAATGAAACTGGAAATAAGATTATATTCATACAAGAATACCATTACAAAATGTAAAAGTTTAAGGCAGCACAAACACTTAATTAAGTTTATTCTTATGATGGCAAAACTGAATTTTCAGCATCATTACTCCAGTCTTCAGTGTCACATGATACTTAAAAATCATTCTAATGTGCTGATTTTGTGCTCAGAAAAAAACATTTTAAGGATTCTTTGATGAATAGAAACTCTTTTGTAACATTATAAATGTCTTCATTGTCACTTACTATCAATTTAATGGACCCCTGCTGAAAAAAACATGAATAATTTTTAATAATTTCTTTGTACAGGCCCCAAACTTCTGAATAGTATTTACTTTTCTAATCAACATTTTTATGAAACAATCAGTTCTCTACCAATAATAATAATCCTAAACAAAGTCTAAACAAATTTTCTGCTAATTTCCTCTGTTTTCTATACAGCTAATCATGTGAAAACCACTTTTCATGTCAGCCAAACAGACAAATGTAAATTCGTCTGTTCTTGCCTAGAATAAGTTATAAAGTGGAGCAGACTATTCAGACAGTCAATAGTCAGGCTACATCTGACTAACAGGAATTATACGGCTCAATTTAAATCTTTAATTTTTAATTATATAACTAAAGTCCATGGCAGCAGAGGCCTCAGTCGAGCGTCAGAAGTCTATCTTAGGAAAATAATTTTCACCAAAGTGAGCGATGACCTCTGACTCCACACTGGAGCCATGGGAAAGTTTGCTGGGAAAGCTTGGACAGACAAAGCCAGACAGTTCCAAGTCCCAGTCCCTATCTTTGGATGCCAGATACCCCCCACCCACACCAAAACACACCCAAGCGCTAGAAATCAGCCCACGCTCACGCACACATGCTCTCTCGCAGATACATTCACACACAAAAACACAGATGTGCGCAGCTCACCCACCCACATGCACTCCCAAACACTCGAATGCATAAATACCTGCCCACACTCGCACACGTTTGCGAAGATACGCGAAGACACAAAGTTCGTTCGAATGAATTTCCACGTTCAGCTACTTCCCTGCATGCATGCGCCTAATCCTCGCTTCGCCCTCTCACACATGCGTGCACAAATTCACACACTCTCTGCTTCCCTCACACACATACTTCAAAAAAATTGTGAAATTCTGGTTGTCTTTGTTTGTGTCCACCTCTGTGGACATTCTCTCTCCCTCTCACACTTCCTCTTCTCAAATGCACCCTAACGAGTGAAGAATTCAGCATTTATATGTGTGTGTGTGTGTGTGTGTGAGCGTGGGCGTCGTGGTGTAGAGGGGGAGGTCTTAGATGCTGAATAACAGTAGTGTGTTTCTGGCAGCTGTGTGTGAGTGCGACCGAGTGCAGAGCTGTGTAGGCGTCCTCAGCGCGGCGGCCATGCAGAGACTGTCGGGCTCAGACCGGGCCTTGTGGCTTGTAGCCACCACACTAATTGGGGAGAGTTGAAGTATACGCTCTCCACAGCCTGAAATACATCAGCAGTAAAAGTCAGAAGTATCCCACAATGCTCGGTTCACACAGCGTCTTATGTTACAGGGGATCTTAAGTTTTATTCACCTTGTTTTGCAAGTGGAAGTAAGCATTTATGATGACTTCTGATTCGAAGTCTAAATATAATTTGAAGAACTGAGGTGAAAAGTAAAACTATTTGCACAAGCAATCAGTGTGTTTGTGATATTAAATTAAAACAATATGATAAAATACGCCAGCTACAGGGAACGTTCTTAAAACTAACCGTTCTGGTGAAGGTTCTTTCAAACGTTCTTAAAGTAACATTTTTAGAATGTTCGTTCAAAGTTGTCTAATGTTCTAAAAATGGTATTTAGACAACATTCATGGAACATTTAAGTTGAAACATTTTTTAAATGTTACAGTTTGTTTCAGAAGGTTCAGAGAACATTCAAAAGTAACTCTCCCATAATGTTTGCAAAGTAATAAAATTGTAGGTTATACTTTATTTTGATTGTCCACTTTAGACATTCTACTAATTATACACTACAAGTCAAAAGTCACTTCTGCTCACCAAGCCTGCATTTATTTGATCCAAAGCACAGCAACAACAGTCAAATTTTGAAATATTTTTGGTATTTAACATAACTGTTTTCTGTTTGAATATATTTTAGAATGTAATTTATTCCTTGATTTCAAACCTGAATTTTTAGCATCATAACTCCAGTCACATGATCCTTCAGAAATCGTTCTGACTTCAGTTTCTTTGGTGAATAGAAAGTTCAGAAGAACAGCATTTATCTGAAATAGAAATCTTTTGTAACATTATAAATGTCTTTATTATTACTTTTGATCAATTTAAAGCATCCTTGCAAAATAAAAGTATTCATTTTTATCATTTCTTTCCAAAAAAAAAAAGAAAAATAAATTATATTGACGCAATGCTTTTGAATGGTATAGTGTATAATGTTACAAAAGCTTTTTATTTCAGATAAAAACTGATCTTCGGATGTTTCTATTCATCAAAAAATCCTGAATAGAATGTACTCAACTGTTTTAAATACTGATAATAATAATACAAATGTTTTTGAACAGCAAATCAGCATATTAGAATGATTTCTGAAGGATCATGTGACACTAAAGACTGAAGTAATGATGCTGAAAATTTAGCTTTGATCACAAGAATAAATTACATTTTAAAATATATTTAAATAGAAAGCAGTTATTTTAAATAGTAAATATATTTCACAGTATTATTGCTTTTGCTGTATTTTGATCAAATAAATGCAGGCTTTGTGAGCAGAAGAGAATTCTTTAAAAAACAAAAAATCTTTGACTGTAAGTAACTTTGTAACTACAAGTCAGTTAACTCTTAAACTGTTTAAGTTAGGTTTAGTAGAATATGTTGATGTACCTAAAGTGTTGCTAAATGGAATGTTCCCTTCGTTCGTATAACTAAGAAAAAATGTTTTTAAAACATTTTCAAAAAATAGATGTTTTGAACATTCAGCAAACATGCAGAAATAATTTTCTGTTAGCTGCAATCACTTTGCAATATAAAGCAGCATAATAGTCTGTTTTTTTACAGGTAAAATAACTGGAAGTGAATGACATCAGAAGATTTGCACATTCAAGTTACAATTGGCCGCTCTTACGATAAAAACGTGGCGGATGAAATGCATTTTGATGTGAATATGGCCTTACAGGTACAACGAAATTTGATTTCAATATTTTGAAACTCCTCAATAGAATGATTTGATGCATATTTCAATCCCACAACAAGATTTCTCCAATGATTGAATCAGAATATAGCTCTGTCATAAACAGATAAAAAGATTTGAATGAGAATGAAGCAATAAGCCATGAGAGGCCGTGAGGGATGCTCTTGGGCACGGCGTGAAGCAATGCAGTTTGAGCAAAAAAACTGAAATATGAAAAAGACAAAAATATATAAATCAATGTTCAATTGTCTAGTTACATTTAATACTGATCATGATTGGAATTGTAAGTTTTGACAAGAACAAACATATAAAAAAGTTGTCTGTATGATTTTTGTGCTATATATTCCGAGTTTGATTAGAATAAATAATTTGTACACAAGCCAACAAAGTTCGAAACAAGACCTTAAACCAGCCTAAGATCTAGTCTGATGGTTATTTTTTTTTAATAGAGTACAGCGGTGATGACTTATGTTTGTAAAAAATAGTGAGTTTACCTGTTTGGCGTGATGATGTTTAATGTCCTCGACAACCTCTGTCATCCCATATAGAGTGTTTTCACAACGTGTCATCAGTCGACCACTGAACTGAACGAAACTCGCATGTTTTGCTGATTATTGTTGATTAAAATGGTCATTTATTGTCATGTTTTGGGCTGTACTAATCGGTCAGACCGGGAAAAACATTAGGAGTACTATAGACTGCCAAATGTAATAGCAAATCAAGGAGAAGAGTGCAAAAAACTGTCTGAGGAACAAAAGGCATTTGTGGTTGGCCAAACTGAACCAGGATTTCCAGGGCAAGAATCTTGACCAGATTCGTGTTTGTTCTTATCATTTCCAGTCAGGTAGGGAAAATATTTGGCTACTACCTTAATTAATACTGCTTGTACGTTTCTTTACCAACTATTACCTTTAGTTTGTCAAAATGTTGCGTTCTTTCCTGCTTACTAAGTACTTCTCTATATGATTTAGCAGCTTCCACATGCTTTTTCTATGGTTTAGACAGCATAAATTAGCAGAACAACATGTTCAGTAGAACATTAACCATGCAATCCATGCTGTTGTTTACATCCGAGTTTCACCAATATGGCCGCACATCCGGGTAACTGACCAAACTGTGAAGTATAGCCAGCTGTTAGCCACCGGCTATGTGAAAATATTTTGAGCTTGTGTTAACTGCAGACCATATTGTAGGCATTTATCCAAAAAAAAAAAAAGTGAAAAACCGTTGACTTGAAGACGATACAATCAGACATGCTAAAATGCTTTTTTTTGTTTTTACACCATCCCTGCAGCATTCTAGTGTTGTGGAACAGGAATGCATAGCTGTTTCCCCATTATAAGTCAGTAAAAGAAACCACTTAAGATGTTTTGCCTGAATTGCATTGAATGTTGTTGAAAACAATACTAGACTGGATTACGTTGAACAAAAGTCTATACATTCCATGCAGACCTGTCCCTGCTGAAAAAAACAGCTAAAAAAACAGATTTAGAGGGGTTTTGGCCACTTCCAGGTAAAACCAGCTACTTCCAGCTTAAACCAGCTAAATCCTGCAAACCACCCTAGGCTGGTTTTAGCTGGGGGGTTTTTTCAGCAGGGGTGCAAAAGGTGAAGGCTGAGGCTAAAGTGTTTCAAACTGAAGTACAGCCAGCTGTTATATGGTCGCGACAAAATCCAGTCTAGTATTGTTTTCAACAACATTCAATGCAATTCAGGCAAAACATCTGACGTGGTTTCTTTTACTGACTTTTGATGGGGAAACAGCTATACATTCCTGTTCCACAACACTAGAATGCTGCAGGGATGGTGTAAAAACAAAAACAAAAAAATGCATTTTAGTACGTCTCATTCCATCATCTTGAAGTCAATGGCTTTAAAAAAAAAAAAACTTTTTTTTTTTGGATAAATGCCTAAAATATGGTCTGCTAAAAAAAGCTAAAACCAGCCTAGGCTGGTTTGCTGGATTTAGCTGGTTTAAGCTGGAAGTAGCTTGTTCCTGAACAGCTAAGACCTGCCTTTAAGTGGCCAAAACCCCTCTAAAACCAGCCTGCTGACCAGCTAAGACCAGCCAACAGCTTAGGCTGGTTTTACCTGTTATTTCAGCAGGGACAGGCTGCATGGCTAAGGCTAAAGGGTTTCAAACTTCAGCAAGAACAAACGTATCGTATAAGTTGCCCATATGACTTGTGTGCTATATATTCCTAGTCTTATGAAGCAAGATGATGTGACGGCTTTGTGTGAGGAAGAAACTGGAAGACATTATTTACTTTATTAATCACTGTCGCGTTGACATGCTCATGTTTGATTCGTAAACAAATCGATTCTTCTCAGTGAATCATTTGATCCCGTGCACAAAACAGTCTGAATGACTCATTCATAACTCTCATCGATCTCGTGTGCGTTCCCAAAAGTATATATGGTCGCAAGTTCCGTCATTACCGTTCAATGGAACTTGCTACCATAGTTAGCTAACGATGCTTTTGGGAAACGCAGCCCTGTTTGTTTACTTCGACTCGAGTGAATGATCCGCTTGCAGCGGTTAACAGAATAAACTTTCGGTCTGTTCCTCACACAAAGCCAACGTACGACTTCAGAAGACATAGAGTGTAGTGCAAAAGACTACATTTATCATATTTTTATGTTATATTATTGGTGCGTGAAAACTTAAATCCCCAAACAGCGATCAACGAAGACGTTAAAAATGTAGCCTTTTAGCGTTTGCAGGAGGGTGAGTCATACCTTTTTATTTTTTGGCCAACTATTAATTTAAAATTTTTATTTGCTATTTATTTTATATAGCACTACATCAGCTGTGTGTTTGTTTACATGCTCTGCAAGTCCGATTTTAGTTAGGCTATCGCAATAATTCTTTAGGTCTAATAAAATCCTGCTTCATTCATTCAGTGTGTTTATTCTTGCTAAATGTTAAATGCTAAATGTGTATAAAATGAACCTTACATTATGATTTTCTGGCATCTGTTTTTATCAGCAGCTGACAAATATAGACTAATGCATGCAGTCTGGATACCTCATGAAATGCCAGTTCAATACATACACAGATAAAAGAAGAGAAGAGTATGTATTTCTGTGTATGCAGCAAGCACTCATTCTTTTAAGGAAAAAGGTCTGTGTGGTTTAATTGGCTGAATCTCCTCCAGACCCTTTGCTCTTGTGTATATTGGCCTCACAGGACAAAAGGATCTTTTATCTGATCACTGGCTGGAGAACTAATGGAGCAGCTGTCAGATCTGTGTGCCCAGACCGTAATGACATCGGCTTCAGCAGAACAGAACAGGTAGCCCACTCGCTCTCAACGCCCACAGCCTGTGGCTCATTTCCCCTGGGCTTTGAACTGCCCTCACTTTGACCTCTCTCTTTATTTCCCTGTGTTCCCTTTCTCTCTCTCTGCTTTTCCGAACTTAACAGGGTATGTTTGGCTTTGCGCTTTCTCCTTACATTTCTCCTTTTGTTTTCTATGTCTCACTAGATGATGACCAATTGGTTTATCATCCTGTCTAAACCATTGAATCAATCTTTCCGTTGCTTTCATTAAACAAATAATTTCCACTCTGTATTCTGGTTGGATGTGCATTACAAGATTTTTCTGTGTTAAGCAGCTTTTAGTTAGGTTTCACATTTCTCCATTGGTAGAGCATGGTGCAAGCAACACTGTTGTCATAGGTTTGAATCCCACAGATTGCATGTATTGATAAAATATGTAGCTTGAATGCACTAAAAGCCACCGACATTGGTTTTCAGTGGTTATGTTAACAAAACAAATTTTTAATCCTTGATTTAATATATTTAAGCATTGAGATTTATAAATCAGAATGCTTAATTGTAGAGTTTAGATTACGTTCTGTTTAAATGGAGAGTAAACAAACAAAAAATCTCATATAAAATACTTTTATATGATATACACTACCAATTAAAAGTTTTTTTTTTTTTAAAAGTCCCTTCTGTTTGCATTTATTTTCAAAGTACAGCAAAAATGGTCAAATTGAAATATTTGTACTATTTAAAATAACGGTTTTCTATATGAATATATTTTAAAATGTAATTTATTCATGTGATTTCAAAGCTGAATTTTCAGTCACATGATCCTTCGGAAATCATTCTAATATTCTGATTTGCTGCTCAAAAACATTTATTATTATTATTATTATTAGAATTACTAGAAAAAAAGACCTGATTTTAAATGATATAGTGTATAAAGCTTTTTATTTCAGATAAACGCTGATCTTTGGATCTTTCTATTTATCAAAGAATCCTGAAAAAAATGTACTCATCTGTTTTAAATATTGATGATAATAATAATAAATAATAATAATAATAATAATGAAAAATGTTTCTTGAACAGCAAATCAGCATATTAGAATGATCATGTGACATTGAAGACTGGAGTAATGATGCTGAAAATTAGGAATAAATTATACAGGAATAAATTACATGTTAAAATATATTCAAATAGAAAGCAGTTATTTTAAATGATAAACATATTTCAAAATGTTACTGTTTTTGCTGTACTTTGGATCAAATAAATGCAGGCTTGGTGAGCAAAAGCGACGTCTTTAAAAAAAACGTTACAAATCTTACTGTTGAAAACCTTTTCACTAGTAGAGTATTCATTTTTAGGATATATGATATAGGCTACA
The DNA here is from genome assembly GCA_012976165.1 of Labeo catla. Taxonomy (NCBI): domain Eukaryota; kingdom Metazoa; phylum Chordata; class Actinopteri; order Cypriniformes; family Cyprinidae; genus Labeo; species Labeo catla. The sequence goes on from VONZ01000363.1 coordinate 133,931, forward strand.
AATCCATGGAAGCTTGTTTCAGCTGCGGGATAAAAAATAAAAAGGTAATTGAAACTTTTTATCTCACAATTCTGCCCTATTTAGAATTGTAAGATACAGTATAAACTCACAATTGCAGGACAAAAGTCAGAATTGTGAAATATATCTTGCAATTCTGATGTTATATATCACAATTCTTTTTTTCCTCAGAATTGAATAAAATGAAAAAAGTCTGAATGGCAAGATAAGAAGTCACAATTACCAATTATATATATGGTATATATAAATGGGCTCCCTTACAAATCAGATGGTAGAATCGCTATCAACCCGTTGCTGTTTTTGTGGATGAATTATGCAGCTGCTCCTTGGAAACTAAACAAGTGTAATCGGATCAAATCAAATGTTTCTATTGCTTCTATATATGAGGTGAAGCAATTATAAGACCCTTTGTGCAGGGAGTAAATTATATTAATTGAGACTGCAGCTGAGGGGAAACACTTGACAGTACCCACTCACCTGCTCCTGAATGTAATTTACCTTGTTGGAGCCCTTTCTGACATACCCTGTTTCGACAAGTGTCATTCACTTTAATTTCAATGTAACTCTGACACCCAGAACTAGTATTTAAGCACTGCATGTGTACCAATTCATTTTCATTAGCTGAGAATCATACAAAAGCAGAGATGTCATGTTGATGATAAAATCATCCAGCTATAATGGGAAGATATAGACATAGATACAGATTTAACAGATGTAACAAGAAGTGTTTCTTGAGTAGCAAATCAGCATCTTAGAATGATTCTGAAGGATCAGGTGACATTGAAAAATGGAGTAATATTTTAGTAAGTCATTTAATATAATATTCTGTAACAAATTTTAAAAATCATGTTATGGCAAAACCTATCAGCTGTTTTGAAAAATTCATGGAAAATATGAACATGTATGCACTTGCCAAAAGCTTTTATCCAAAGTGGCTCACATTGCAGTCATAGGGTTCAATAAAAAAACAGTGAAAGCATGACTTTCCCCACACATCCTGTGAATCGTTTGTGTTGCTTTTGGTTTGTTTTCAAGCTAAATTCATTGTCAACTGCACAGTTGTCATTTTTAGGATCAATGTGGTAGCCATCTGTCAATCAGCTGTCAAAACAGAGACGTCTCATATTTTTTCCTGGCATCTTTCGTTGGAATTTTGGCACACTATTGTTACATTTATCAGTACCCGAAATCGTCTCAGTTCATCTCTATCTGTCAGAGAAAAAAAGAAGGAAAAAAAAATAATCAAGCATGCATGGCACCTTCGCCAGGCTGCTAGCTGTTGCTGGCCTACTTCCTAAAAATAGCATCTAATACCAAGGCAGATTCGAAGACTTTTACTGTACTGCTCTCTCTCTCTCTCTTTCTTTTTCACTGTCTCTCTCACCCTTTCTGGCACCCCAAACCAACCCAACCTCCACTTTCTCTCTTTGTCTCCCCTTCTGTCTGATATCTCTCTTTGCTCACACCCTCCTTTATTAATGGGCACACTCAAAGTGTTGTTTAGTTATTTATATCAGCTGTGACATGTAAGTATATCAAACAAATTCTGTTGAGTATTTACATATGTATTAATGTGTGAATTGAAATTGCACGCACATTTATTTATAAAATGCGGTTTAAAGCCTATTTCCTCTGTTTTAACACATTGTTTACAATTTGACTCACATATGCTGCTTTCACACAAATAATTAAACCATTCACTTACAGCATTTTATGCTCATTAATGCTTATTAAAATCGCTCTTTCTCTCACAGCACAGGACTGAAGACATTAGCATGGAAGTAGTGTCGTGGAAAGTTATACACTTAATAGAGAAGGTAACACTCTCTCTCTTCTTAGTCTCTGCCTAAGGCAGCATATGCATGGACACTTCACTGACCGCCTGTTGCATATTGCACTCAACTTTCTGCATCTTCTTGATCTAAAAAGCTTTTATCTGATTGGCTGTCTTTACACAACTTTTTAAAACAGAGCAACAGTTGGGTTCTGGAAGTAAAAATCCCATTCATTTAGGGGAGTTAACCCACAATATTTCAATGTATTTTTCAACGTATTTAAAAAAAAAAATTGTGATCAAAATAATTGTTTTTAAAAACATTGTAGGATTTTCTTCGTATAGTGGACTATAGTGGGGATCAACAAGTTGAAGATCCAAATTGCAGTTTCAATGCAGCTTCAAAGGGATCCCAGCCGAGGGTCTCTTCTAGTGAAATGTTCGGCCATTTTCGAAAAAAAATAAAAATGTATAAACTTTTTAACCCCAAATGCTTGTCTTCCACCAGCCCAACCTCACGCATTACGGAATCATTTTGGAAAGGTAACGCATGACGTAGGCAGAAGTTACATAGCGAACATGCAAACCAAGTCAAACGCCTTTTACGAAAAAGCTAAAACAACATTGCACAATTTTTAAGTTGGAGGAGAAAATGAGATGGAGTTTTTCACCCAACCCATACTTTTTTGAACCGAAGTACACCAACGAAGAACTAACTTCGTGTGACTTTTCCATTGTGATTATGTAATGTGTCAAGTTGTGCATGTGCATTGCACAGCTAGTGCAAAATGAGCATTTGTGGTTAAAAAGTATATAAATTTTCTTTTTTTTTTTTTTTTAGAAAATGACACATAGTTTCGCTAGACAATACTCTTATTCCTCGGCTGCAGTGTTGCCAGATTGGGCGGTTTTGAATTTGATTATGCGGGTAAAAATTGGCTTGGGCAGGTGGACAAAATTTGGGCTGGTTTTGGGTCAGTTTGGTGTTTTTTTTTTAAACATCTAAAATGGCTAATTGGTTAACAAACAAACCCAAGTGTGCTTGTACTGGATCCATAGTCATCACAGCGTTACTGAACTCACACACACACTGTAGAGGCTGCTGATGCTGACGTTGACAGCTGCACTTATAGCCAATGACTAGGGATCAGTAGGGAGACGTGATTCGAAAGGCTTCCTGTTGTTCACTGAAGTTAAAGTGCAACATGAAGGCAAGCGCATTATTGTTGTTGTTAATTTTTTATTGTCAGATTACCATACAGTATATATCAATAAATGACACAACCACCCTATAATGATACAAATCCACTCGGTGGTTTTTATTTAATCCCTATAATTAATGTGCCTTTCTCAACATCTTGGCTATGTGATGCCACACATACCAAAGCCGCTCCCACGATAGTTGATTGACACTGCTGTCTTACCTTAGACCCGCCCTGAGTGAGTTGTGAACAGTCCGCCATTGTTTCGACTCTGGTGCAGGTGTAGACGAGAATGTCTGCAATTGAGTTGTTCTGTTGTTGGATGTAATAATGAACATAGCAGTCATCATTTACTCCATATATCTGAGTCACTGAAGACACAGAAGATTATCGTTACTTTCGTTTTTAAAGGTAATGCGGCAATGCCGATCTGCCAAAATGCATTTATGTTTGTGCAAATAATTTGTGATGCAGCTTCACAGTGAGTATAAGGGTTTTTTATGAATCTTTGCAAATCGCTTTTCCTAATAATGCGCTTGTTAGCAAGTTTCGCAGCTAAATGTGGCTAAAGTAAGCATTACGGCTCATCACCCCACTGAAGAGGAAGAAAAAGGAAAGGAGGAAAGGAAAGGACGTGACATGTGGCCAAGTATGGTGACCCATACTTGGAATTTTTGCTCTGCATTTAACCCATCCAAGTGCACACACACAGAAGTGAACACACACCCAGAGCAGTGGGCAGCCATATTGCTATATCAATCCCTGCCGGACCTGGGACTTGAACCCGCAACCTTTCGGTTACAAGCCCAACTCCCTAACCATTAGGCCACAGGTGGGCAGAGCTCATTAGCATTTAAAGGAACATGCAACAAAACAAGTTGCTGTGAACAGAGCTGATTTTGAGAAGGTAAAAGGGTTGTTTTTTTTACACTACCATTGAAAAATTTTAACCAAAGCATGTTATAGACTTCATTAAGACCCTAAAGAACCATATCAACTCATATCAGCCGCATGCACCGCCTCATATATATATACATGGACATTTATCATGTTTGTTGACTTTACTGAAAATACGCCAGCATACAACCATATCTGATGACCCCTTTAACTGTCATGGTGTGAACGAGTGTGAAATACATGATCATTATGTTGCTTTTCCATTATATTAGGCACTTTTCCCATTTAAATTGGCTTTTGACATTGAAAATGATGCATGTGTTTTTTCAAGGGTATCAGTTATGGTTGCCGTTTTGACAGTGTCTGCTTGCATAGGCAATTTCAATCATATTTGGTCATTTTCTTTAATGTATTTACTTTTTGAAACATATATTGAAACGTTTGCTTTTTTGAAACGATGTATGAATTTTTAAAACGTACACATATGATTGGTTTTGTGGTCCAGGGTCACATATGGAGATAAAGTGGATTTCAGTGGTGTCCCCAAGTTTGAATTTCCAAAATGCACCTTCAAATGGCTCTAAATGATCCCAGCTGAGAAAGAAGGGTCTTAACTAGCGAAACAATCTGTCATTTTCGGAAGAAATTGACTATTTATGTTCTTTTTAACCTCAAATGCTCATCTCGTCTCTGTGATGCGCATGCATACTCTGTGTAATCCGGTTCAATACAGTTAAGGTATGTTGAAAAACTCCCATCTTGCCTTTTTTTTTCAACTTTAAAACTGTCCTATATTGGTGTTTTACCTTTTTCTGTAAGGGGTGTTTGATCTTCTTTGCATGTTCACTTTGTAAACACTGGGTCGGTACTTCTGCAGCGATGTAGGATGATTTTGAAGCTGGGGAAGAAAACAAGATGGCAGTTTTTTTCGACATACCCTAACTGTATTGACTCAGAAAAAACAGAGTTCATGCAGACATAGACAAGACGAGTGTTTGAGGTTAAAAAGTATATAAATGGTCAATTTGTTTGGAAAATGGCCGATTGTTTCGCTGTTTTTTTTTATCAGTCTACTTGGAAACAGTGTTGTGCTTATTAGGTACCAAGCTGTTGCAACAACCACTTGTGAAGAAGAATTAATCAAACTGCCATTGATTTTTCTTTGAGGCACTCGGTAGAAGTAAACTAGCAAAGGTTTGACTCATCTTAACCTAAAATGGCTGATTTCAGAATAGCCTACTCTTACTATTTCTGCCATCTTTATATGCCAAAAATAAGAGTGGTGTGCTATTCTGAGTCATATTTACTTCCTGTTAGGGTCCTGATTAACAACATTTTCAAGAGATGTGAGTCATTTGAAAGGACTATATGGTGACAAAGATGTCCTAGATATCTTTCGATTTCATTTGAAGTGATACTTCTATGTTTATGGACAAAATTGGCTGTGATTTAATTTAAGAGGACAAATGATCGACCTTGTGTTTTGAAGCCAGAAGAATTGCATGTCATGTCAGCTGCCCACATACAAGCAGATACGAAATACTCAAAATTCTCAAATTGTTTTGTCAGCCAGCTTGCTCCCTCGGTTTATCTAAAGCACACGCTTTTTTACATGCAGGAGGAGAATCTCAGCCGTAGTCTTTTGGCCATGGGTGTCTTATGCAGCCTAATCCAGCGGCAGTGTGTGTGTGTGTGTGTGTGTGTGTGTGTGTGTGTGTATCTGTGTGTTTGTGAGGAAAGGATTAGAGCCAGCTGAATCACTGTGTGTGGGAGTGTAAATATCCTGAAAGAGGAGTGAGTAGTGGCTGCATACAGGACCACAGCCCCTCCCAGCATCTCCCTTTTCACTCCTCTTCCTGCTGCAGACCCCCAAAACATGTCTGTGAGCACATCTCTCAATGAATCTCCACATCTGACGCTGAGGAGCGATAAGAGAGATGTGCTGAGGGGAGAGGTTTGTTTTGGTTGAGTCACTGTAACAATGAAAGTCTCTCAGTCACAAACCCCTTAGAAGGGTATAGTTCCCAGCGGGTATTCACTACTCGAAGACCACACTCAAAGAAAGCACGAACATCTGTGCATATTCAAAAGTAAGAATGACTGTATTGATATCGCTTAAACATTCAGCTTTGGGTTGGTTCCCAACCCCCACCCTATAGTATTGAAAAGCAAGCACTTAATTTAGCATAAACTGCTAGATAATTTTAGCCTTAGGTGTTGGTTCTCGAAAATGTGATATTTTTTAAAGAAATTGAAGATTACAGTTTGAAAATCTCCAGTAGACTAATAGAATGTGCAACTACGTTCCTGCTTCTAGTTAGATAAACCCTGACAATATTCTACAACCAAATCTGTTTAGAACTGCTTTTACTGATTTAGTCTGGTTAGAAAATGTTTTTAAAATCATACAGATCAGACTTAAAAGAATGATTTGTTCATGAATCAGACATCCCTGCCATATTAGACCGCCTTGAATTTAACCTCACTGACTGTATTTACATTCACATGATAAATACCCCGATGTGTCATAAACGCCTTAATTTTTTCTTTTTGGTTAAAGGTCATACACTGGTAAGCAAAATATGCATACATAAATCAGAATATGAACATGTATATAACAAGTAAGATTTTAAAAGTTTTTTAGGAAGTCTCTTCGGCTCACCAAGCCTGCATTTACCTGATCCAAAGTAGTACAAAAACAGTACAAATTTGAAATATTTTTACTTTTTAAATAAACTCTTTTCTATTTGAGGATATTTTAAAATGTAATTTATTCCTGTGATTTTAAAGCTGAATTTTTTGCATTATTACTCTATGATCCTTCAGAAATCATTCTAATATTCTGATTTGCTGCTCAAAAACATTATTATTATAACTTTATTACATAATAATATTATTATTATGTTGAAAACAGCTGAGTAGATTTTTTTTTCCAGTTTCTTTGGTGAATAAAAAGTTTAGAAGAACAGCATTTATCTGAAATAGAAATCTTTTGTAACATTATAAATGTCTTTATCATCACTTTTGATCAATTTAAAGCATCCTTGCTAAATAAAAGTATTAATTTCTATGTATAAATACTGACTATATATATATGAAATAATTGTTTTTTTTATAATAAATCCAAATTTTATGATACACACGCACAAAAAACAGCTTAAAACCTGAAACTTAACACTGTGCCTTATGCTTCCTTTGTGGCATTTCCTTCAGGAAATGCAAATCTACAATTTCTTTTTGTTTGTTGTGCAAGTTTTTCTTTTGTACTCTGTTTAATTACAATCCGAAGACCCAGCATTGCAAAAACTTGCACTAGCTAATTAACTCATCTCCGGAAAGTGCGTTTTTAAAAGTAAAAACTAATTATGTTGTTTATGAGCTTGCCTGCATATCTTGTTATTGGCCATCAGCGCAGAACTCTATAAATGGAACAGGTAGAACTAATAAGATATGAAACCGGGCCCACTGGAATGCACAAGGACTCAGTATGTGACAGGCTGTAGGCAGCAGGTGAATTTGCACTGGAGGAGGAGGGGGCAAGAATAGCACCGGTGTGGGCGTACAGGCGGCCACCGAACCGTTATGCTGTATGCTGGCGTATTTTCAGTAAGGTCAACAAACATGATAAATGTCCATGTATATATATATGAGGCGGTGCATGCGGCTGATATGAGGTTTGGTATTCCATGCAGCAGCCTCCCACGCGCCGCTACCGCCCACGCCAGGATCTGCGTCACGCAGGCGCGTGGGAGTGAGAGAGCAATGTAGCAAGCGCGGAATATCCCAATTCTGGCAGTAGGGGAGAGAGCGGAAACCAACTAGTTTGAGAGTCCCTCCGTAGTTCAAACTACAGAGTGTGTGAGAGTTAATTCAATAACAGAGAGCCGAAGGACGCGTCGCTTACCCGCCGAACGCGCGTCACCTCACTGGACGTCAGGTGAAGCGTCGCGTAACTCGCGGAACGTCATATATTTCAAACTTTAATAACAACCATACAACCAGACGCCGCTTTTGGAAGAGTTTTGGTGGAAAAAGACAAAGAAAGAAAACCAAAAGGTACGTTTTTGCCGGTAACTCTTGCTCCGTGTCGCTTGCAAAAGCAGTTGAGCGCTGAATTCATGTTTTGTGTGCAACTTTCCTGCGTGTTTTTGTGATCCATGTGCGCGCCGTGCAGACCGGACAGCTCTCGGTACCGTGTATAAACGCGCCCCCGTGGGCGTCTGGTCGTCGGCAGCTGTGTGTGCACAGCATCCTTAGCGTTTCTTCACTTCCAGTCATAGTTTTCCCAGTGCTTTCCAGTGTGCATTTGCTTTTGTATGTGTGGATTTCAAGAGCTAGCTGTATGATACAGTATGAAATATTATTTGGAATATTCAGTAATCTATATTTAAAGCTATTTATATATTTATATTTACAAAAAATGAAGTTATGTACGGTGATAAAGACAGTAATTAATATAGTGCAAATGCAGATATTACAGGGCCAAAAACACCCTAAATGTGACCCTGGACCACAAAACCAGTCATAAGGGTCAATTTTATTAAAATTGTGATTTATACATCATCTTGTTAGGATAGGACGAACTATTTGAAAATCTGGAGTCTGAGGGTGCAAAATATTGAGATGATCACCTTTAAAGTTGAAGTTCTTAGCATTGCATATTACTAATCAAAAATGTTGAAAGTTTTGATACATTTATGATAGGAAATTTACAAAATATCTTCATGATCTTTACTTGGCATACTTGGCATAAAAGAAAAATCAATAATTTTGACCCATACAATGTATTTTTAGCTATTGCTACAAATATACCCGTGTTACTTAAGACTGGTTTTGTGGTCCAGGGTCACATATTACAGTGTTGTAAGACTAAATTAATTATAATTAATTATTAATTGATGACTGACTTGTAGCTAATATAGCTGCTCATCATTGTTGACCAATACTTGGCACTGTCCAAACATTATGATTGGTGTGACAACTTGTTTGATTAAAAAAAAAATACAATTAATTGCTAGCATGGTCTAAAATGATCTGCCATTTTTAGTGAAAAATGTATGGTGCAGGAAAAGTACAATTTTCAAGAAATTTTAAATTGCAAAACGGCATTGCATTTTTTTTGTCTTGAAAAATATTTTTACCGAACTTTTCAGGTTAAAAGGACACGTTATACTTAATTGTTAGAAACATACAGCATTTTATGTTTAATTTTAAAATGGCCAACACATATGACTGACATTGACACAGTGGGTGCCTTTTTAAATTCTGAAAGACTTAAAATGACTTTAAACTGTATCATTTATTGTTATAAGCAGTAATATGATATATGGCTCCATCTCCAAACAGTTTACTTTATATTAAAACTATAATACATAAAGCTGTTTGATGCTTGGCCCCTACTAATAATGATATAATGCTGTTCTGCCAGAGAAGGTTTATTATTGTTCCCATAAACATTAGTAATAGCTGTTGATGCCTCATATTTGGTGTATCATTTGAATAATAAATTGGAATGAGGTAATGGGAATTTTTGTTTTGAAATGTTGCCTTGTGAATTTTGTGACTCATTGTTTACCACCTCATTGTACACACCGGGCCCCCCGATATATACCAACTCAGATGTTACTAATACTAAGGGCAAAGTGGTGAACTTTCATCATGCCTGTTTCCTTTCCCTGCGTTTCGTACCAATATTTTCCCCTGTTATTGTCAAACGACTTGATGAATCGTACAGTATTTGGGTTAAAGGTGCTGCTATCCAAATGAGTGCATGTTTGCACCCATCTTTTGAAGTGCTTTGAAAAGTAAAGAGCATCAAGGTTGAACTTGAGTCAATGGTTCTCATAATGAAGCGACTCAGAGGTGATGTTGAATTTATTTATATCTTTACAGCTAGTGATATTTGCAGTTAATCACAAATCAATTTTACTAAAAGAATAGTAGACTCAAAAATAAATGGAAATGCTCACCCTTAGTTCATTCTGAACATGACTTTCACTCTTGTATGGAACATAAAAGGAAAAGTGTAGGTTATATTGCTGCTGTTTTCCATTAAGTGAAAGTGAATGGTGACTAGAGGCTGACCAATATACTATTCTGAATCATTTGAAGTCATATAATAGCCTTTGGTGCAGAACACACCAAAATTCAAGTTGCTTTTTATCATTTCTGGAGCTTTTTCATTCAGTTTCAATGGCAAAAAGCAGCATGAACATTATTCTAAACATCTCTTTTGCTGTTCCATTGTAGAAAGTAAGTTATTCCTATTTCTTTAAGAGATCCCTCACTGCTTATGTACACACAAGTCCACTTAAGCAGTGAATCGGTTGTGTTCCTCTTGTAGTGCCTTGTGTTCCTTTCACAAAAGCAGCCCTTATAGCTTTCATATGGAGAGCAGCTGTTCCACAAACATTTAGTCTGATGCACAGGCCTTTTAAGAGAAGCTCCTTTACGACTGCTATTTAGGACAGGTCTCGATGTGAATCCATTATTCATTTAGATTGATAAGAGGCCGCTGTTGGGCAACACGAGTATGCGCTGTGAGTGCTCTCAGTATGTTGCGTGAAGCCCTGGCCTTAGATCTCCAGCATTAGGAAGCCAGCATGCTGCAGGGAGAGAGAGCTTTGGATAAATTGCTGCCTAAGTGCCATCCATGCTGATACTGAATTGGTTTCAACAAGGCACCCTTCACTTGGGTCTAGGCCTCAGTCATCCATTAGAGTGGTGGATCACTCTGCTGTGCAGTGGGGTGTCCTCATTAGACTTCATACACTCACTCATCAGTACTCACTATCGGCCTCGCTGTGTTACTGTTCTTACTCACCTCTAGTACACTAACAGTCATGATGATTTAGCAGCATCTGTCATCTTTTACTGCCACTCGGATAATAATTGAGGTCTGGCATTCACATTGAAATTGTTCTTGATCTTTGAAAGTGGTTATTTTTATTAATTAATTTTTTTTTTTATTTTTGAAATAAACTACCAGTCAAAAGTTTTTGAACGGGGTAAAATTTTGATTTTTTTTTTTTTTAAAGAAGTCTCTTCTGCTCACCAAGCCTTTGTTGCATTTATTTGATTCACAGTACAGCAAAATAAATAAATAAATATTTTTACTACTTAAAATAACAGCTTTCTATTTAAATATATTTTAAAATGTAATTTATTTCTTTCTGTTGCTTTTTTAAGCAAGGATGCTTTAAATTGATCAAAGTGATGATAAAGATATTTATAATGTTACAAAAGATTTATATTCCAGATAAATAATGCTGTTCTTCTGAACTTTCTATTCATCAAAGAAACCTGAAAGAAATCTACTCAGCTGTTTTAAACATATTTTTTTTTTTTTTTTTTGAGTAGCAAATCAGAATATTATAATGATTTCTGAAGGATCATGTGACTGGAGTAATGATGCTAAAAATTCAGCTTTGAAATCACAGGAAAAAATTACATTTTAAAATCTATTCAAATGGAAGATTTTTAAATTTTAAATAATAAAAAATTGCAAAATTTTACTCTCTTCGCTGTACTTTGGATCAAATAAATGCAGGCTTTGTGAGCAGAAGACACTTCTTTAAAAAAGCATAAAAAAATCTTACTGTTCAAAAACTTTTGACTAGTAGTGTATGTTTAATTTTCTTATTTTTTTAAATTAATTTTAAGATTTAAATAACAAATTATTTCGTTTTATTTGATTTTATTTATTGGACAGTTATAAGAATGTTGTTCTCTATAAGCAGTGTCTTTTTAAAGGTTTTATGTATTTAACTGCCCACATTACTTTATAGCAGGCATGTCAGTGCAAGTTTATTTCGAAATCTAAGGTAACAGGACATTATTTAAAAGAAGATTCATTTCTTAAAAAAAAAATAAAGTTGCAGTATTTTTATTGTAGAATACTTTTGTCCGATTACATTAAAACACTGCTTCTTAGCATATCTCTAGGGGTCAAAACCGGCTTAAAGAGAATATATTCACAACATACAATTCACAAATTAGTAGCCTTATTCTTATTCACAAAATGTGATCCACCACTGTAAAATGAAAAGGCTTGTTTGGAGAGCCTCCGACTGCCACACTGGAGGAACCCTCTAAAGAACCTCTAGGCATCATTTTGAACATGCCTCAATTATGCTTTAGTGTACTAAGGAAGTTCAATATATAATTTAAGTGTCTCAATGCCTTTCCCATGTGATGGGGAAGGGAACCATAGACAGTCTTCAGAGTTCATGTAAGAACTTATTGGATCCTTTTGTAAGTTCCACAGGTTCCTTGAGGCTCTCCACAGTGTTCTGCCATTCTGATCTCACGGCACTTCGTACATTTTTTACGAGGTGGCTAATTTGTATGATTTTAGCGAAAATGTATGTATTTTACGATTTGCACAATACGTATGGTATGAATTTGTACGAATGACCTACACCTAAACCCACCCCTAAACCTACTGTCACAAAAATCGTAAAGATTCACTTGTACAAATTTTTACAGATTAGCCACCTCTTAAAATACATAGAATTGGTCATGAGATGCCAGCGAATTTCTAAATTTTGCCTTGATCTTGTCATTCTTACAGTGAAAACAAACCATACCTCAGTGGAAAGATGCCAAATGCAGAACTGAACTTCAAAAAAAAATTGACCCTTATGACTGGTTTTGTGGTCCTGGGCCACATATGACTAATCTAAAATTTAACTGACATTCACATAATTTTTCATTTGAAGATGCAAAACATCATTCACAGTACACAGTTGTGCTCACAAAGTTTTGAACGATTATTCATGCGCATTGTATTTGCATTTGCAAATCATCACTATATGCATCTTATTCACAAATGAGTGTCGGTTTGCAAATGCAGATTCAAAATGTATGAACTTCCCCCCCAAATCTCAGATATATTTTGCATATAATTTCTAAAACACATCGAAAGCGAATGAGCTCGGTTACCACATTAGTATGCATTACAGTCTCTGACAAAGTTTGCAGAGAGCATTATGTGCGCGCGCTTGCATGTTTGTCGTACATTCATAATCCCTGTATCCTTTTAAGGAAGAAGTGGGTGAATTAAAGTAAAACGCAGAGCGCTATCTTCTTAGCACGCACACCTACCGTCCCACTCCCACACGGCTCCATTACCCCACCTCCCTCGCCTGCAGCCAATCTCGCTTTTATCTGTGCTGCTGTGGATCCAGATCCTGACAGTGGCAGCTGTAGAAGCCAGATCCCGGCAGAAACAAATGAGGCCTGTGCTGAGAGAGCCCACCTACGCGTGTTGCAGAGGTGGAGTGTGGTATGTGACTCTCCCAGCAGCCCAGGAGCCTGACAGGCGCTCTCTTATAGTCGCCACTCTTGGATCCAGCCACACATTTCTCTTCCTCCCCCTGCTGTGGCAACCAGTGTCCTCTCCTTCAAGCTGTGCTGCTTTGTTTCCTGTAATTGCTTACTTTGTTCCTTCCTTTGTTCAGGTATGGCAGCGACTTTACCCAGAACCCTTGGGGAGTTGCAGCTCTACCGCATCCTACAGAGGGCCAACCTGCTGTGCTACTACGACGCCTTCATCCAGCAGGGCGGAGATGATGTTCAGCAGCTCTGCGAGGCCGGTGAGGACGAGTTTCTCGAGATCATGGCACTCGTAGGCATGGCCAGCAAGCCGCTGCACGTCAGACGCCTACAGAAAGCTCTGCGAGATTGGGTCACAAACCCTGCCCTGTTCAATCAGCCCCTCACGTCCCTTCCCGTCTGCAGCATTCCCGTCTACAAGCTGCCCGAAGGCTCACCCACACTATTGCCTGGTAATGGCGCCCGTGGAGACACCCAAGTCAAAGTGCCCAAGTGTTTGGCAGCTGCTTGCGTGGATCCTGGAAAAGGAGAATCAGGCAACGGGAACTCTTCGGCCACCGTTTCGCCCCTTCAGAGTGGCAGCGAGCCACGTTTTTGGGCCGGTCACGGCACTGAGAGCGAACACAGCCTGTCCCCGGCAGAACTGGGCTCTCCGTCTTCCCCTCGGGACGGCCTGGAAGCACTAGACGCGGCTGCTGTTCAATCCGTGGCCGAGTGCGTGGAAAGAATCGCTCAGACTTTGCCCAAGAGTGACCCAGGAGAGGTTAAAGAACTGTTGAAGGGAAATAAGAAGCTTGCCAAAATGATCAGCCACATTTTTGATATGAGCGACGAAGATCCGCACAGGGAAGAGGAAATCCGCAAGTATAGTGCTATATATGGTAGATTCGACTCGAAAAGGAAGGATGGGAAGCATCTGACTTTGCACGAGGTGTGTTTTACGGGGCTTTTGCATTTTTTGGGGTTTAAATAAATCATGCACTTTCAAGCCTAGCTGTGCTTTCAGTAAGAAAAGATTCAAAATGTGCTTCATTAAAAAGGCACAGTTCATTCAAAAATTAAAAGTCCGTCATTAATTACGCACCCTCATGTCTTTCCAAACCTGTAAGACCTTCGTTCTTCAGAACACAAGTTAAGATATTTTTTATGAAATCCAAGAGCTTTCTGACCACATGCATGCATGGTACTCTAATAAAGGAATGTCGAAGACTGACAAGGAACAGAAGAAATTGTTAAATAAAGTCAATATGTTTGTTTTCTTTGTGCACAAAAAGTATAGCTTCATAAAATTAAGGTAAACTACTGACGTCACATGGACTATTTTAACAACATCCTTGCTAGCTTTCTGGGCCTTGAACGTGTCAGTTGCATTGCTGTCTGTGCAGGGTCAGAAAGCTCTCGGATTTCATCAAAAATATCTTAATTTGTGCCATGAAGATTAACAAAGGTCTTACGGGTTTGGAATGACATGAGGTTGAGTAATTAATGACAGAATTTCTTCATTTTTGGGTGAACTAACCCTTTAAAAATCATGCTGGTCTGTTTAAGCAGGGTTTTGCTTGCTTGTTGGACTGGTTTAATTCCATGCACATAACAATGTCTATTATTTATTATCAAATTAATAATAAAATCTTCTTTGTTTCTACATAGCTGACAGTGAACGAGGCTGCGGCACAGCTTTGTATGAAGGAGGTGGCATTGCTGACTCGCAGAGATGAGCTTTTTGGACTGGCCCGACAGGTCTCCCGAGAGGTCACCTACAAATACACCTACAGAACCAGCAAGTAAGAATTTTTTGAGGTTGTTTCCCAAACCTGAAACTCCGTGGTTGACTATTTTTGGAACTTTTGGTTAAAACTGAAGCATGCATTTTTTCAGTTTTAAAATAATTTCTCCTCCTATCCAAGCTCATTATGCACAAATTACCCTAGAAAGTGTTAAAGCGGTCCTGTTATGCTCTTTTACAAAGTCTTGATTTTGTTTTTAAGGGTTTACTAGAATATGCTCTCATGCTTGCTGGTTCAGAAAACGCATTATTTTTCATTTAATTTACATGATTACAATACCTTTCTCTCCAGCATGGCACAAATGGCTCGATTAGGTCCGGATTTGATGAAGGTCTGCCTTCCGAAAAACAAAATGTGTTGTGATTGGTTAGCTCTCCCAGTGCGTTGTGATGGGTGAACAGGTTAGGCAGTGTTTCGGTACTGCCACGCTCCTTGCCAAAGCAGCAAGTTCCATCTGCTCCATTATAGTTAAGGATATATTAAACTGTAGTTGACACTACAGTAGTGCTATCATCAGCCTGCCAGATCGCCAGTACATGATATTATCGTGCTAATTTATTTAATTATGTACATACTTAGTTTCAATGCCCGAAACCAGCTCCACCATAAGGCCAAATGTTTTTAATATGACTTAATTTGTATTTAACATGACAACAATTGCATAAAAACATTGTAAGTTACTAATTATAATGCTTACATTTCCTTAGTTATTCAAAAAGCAACTACAGAAAATGAGCAAAGAACAGTAACATTTTCAAAGAACATATTTACTGATTAGCCTAGCCTAGTCTAGTGCAAGTTTATGCATTTTAAAAAACACTCTCGTTATAAGTGAAGCCATGTACACTGTATGATGAATAAATCTCTTACCACACGTCTGCAGTGCATTACAGCTCTGATGCGGCCACCGAGCACTGTGGCTCGTTGAAGCGTCCCAGTAGCGGCTCTCCGCGCTGCACTGATAAACTTAGGCTAATCCCCCACATCGTCCCAACCATTCGAATTTCCGTAGGCGGGATTTACTTTAATGATATTCTAATGGACCGCATTGTGACATCATAACATCCGGAAAACAAACGCTGTAGTCCAAAGGAGCCTATCGTTGTAGTTCTTGAAATGGAATTTTCCCTTTTCGCTTTGGAGTGGACTTTGAGATTTGTAACTTTGTAGATCTTTTTTTATGCCCAAACATACACACCACACACTGACTAAAATTCAATAAGTGAAAAAGCATAATAGGACCCCTTTAACACTAGGTTGTTTTCCATTATAGATTTGCACAAAACTTTTGCAATGTTTTATAAATGTCAATAAAAACTGTTGCGAAATGACAGCTTTTCTATTAACCAATGTTATGCGACTATCTTGCGATAAGTCTTGATGGATGTTGGTATGTCGCCGCACTAGCCGTTAATTTTAATCGTAGGAGACGTAGGCATCTATCTGGGACGCTTTTGAGATTGAAACGAGGTGCGGCGCACCTGGTATAAACACAAGCATTGACTAGAGTGGCTGCAATCAGCTCCGCAAACTTGTGCAATGTAAATAACAGGTTATCGAAGCTTTAATGGCAAAGATTGTGTAGTTAATGCATGTGTAAGCAGCCACATATGAGGTGTTTTTTAAGGTTATAGTACATTAAAGAACGATCATGTGACTTATATGCACTCAGGGTGACCTGTAAATGTTAAAAAGCAGTTTCCATTGCAGTTTTGCGAAATAATATTCCTTTTTTGAATTGCCTGAAAAAACACCTCATGTGGGCGTAAAAAAATGTTTGCGATATATGGGCGTTTTTGCGAAATTTATGTTTTCATTAGGGGTATTTTCAATTCACAATTTCAGTTTGCGCAATTTGAACGGTAAAGGCGATGTAGCTACTGTGTCTCTGTTGGACTGTAAAAACATTGCTCTATTTGAGTGGTTTGGGTAACGAACATCATGAGCTTGCGGCAGGGCTATCTGATCGTCAACCTTGCTCTGTTTAAGAAGTTCGCTTAACCAACGGCACGAGTTTGTGCCTGTTTGTCTGACCATGTCCAGATGCAGGCTCTCAATATGAGTGTTATAATCGGTTTAAAACATTTTACCATTGTTTAAATCTTAAAATTCTGAAGATTTCCCCTCTAAATCAGTGCATAAAATCCTGGTAAACAAAAAAATACTAGTTAGTATGAAAAACGCACAATGTAGAGGAGTTGTTTGTTTGCTGTAATGGATGTAAATTCTCTGCATGCATCACTTTTTACACCCTGTGACTGGAGTAATCATTCATGATGTTTAGCCTTTAAGCCAAGAAAGAGATAGCTCATGCTAATGCATTGTGAGCAGCTCAGGATCTGCTCTCTGGTAGTCTGCTTAGAGCCGAGCTGAGATATCAAAGTCGGCTTTGTGCGTGGCATTTGTGTTGAGGTGTGAAGTGCTGCACTGAGGTCTACGGAGAGATGAGAACACTCCCACTCCTTTGCATCTAAAGGCTCACGGGCCTTATCAGACACTCAAAACCTGCCATCCAAAGAGACCGTGCAGGTGTTTCCTGGATTGCCAGGCTTGCGTGTCAGTGGATGGAAAATTCCTTCTGGCGTTACATAATTGCAGTCACTCATTCAAAACTTGAAAGATTGCATCACAATCATGGACTGGGTATTGCGAAAGTTATCTAGGCCAAGTTTTCTTACAATGCTTCCTACGTCATAATGAAATTTGCCAAGGGCACTCCTAAATTAGGTTGCAGGTGAAAAGCTGGTATTACTAAAGCAGATATTGGTACTTTAAGGCCAAGGTTTTCAAGCAGGGTCTATGAAACTATTAAAGAGGATCCATGCAGAAGACAATAAAACATAATAAAACATAATAAAACATCTCTAATTTAATAAGCATAAGTGACTGGGAGTCTCAGGGTTTGTCAAAGTTGAAAACCTTTGCTTTAAGGTATTAATTTCAAGAATTAAAGATAAAAATATCAACATTTTGGGGAAATTGATTGTTCTCTTAGAGGCAAACAAAAGTAAATTACCTACCCTACAATTCAAAAGTTTGGTGTCGTAAGTAAGATTTTAAAAATATTTTTGAAATAAGTTTCTTATGTTCACCAAGACTGAATTTATTTGAATCAAAAAGATAACAAAACAGTACTGGTATGAAATATTATTTCAAAGTAACTTAAAATAACTGTTTTCTGTGATGTCAAAGCTGAATTTTCAGTAGCCATTATTCCAGTCTTTAGTGATCCTTTAGAAATCATTTTAATATGCTGATTTGATTCTCTTTATATAATCAGCGTTGAAAACAGTTGATGATAGATTTTTTTTAGGATTTTTTGATGAATGAAAATTTCATAAGAACAGCATTTATTTGCAATAGAAAACTTCAACATTATAAATATATTCACTGTTATTTTTGTCACTTTAAAGCATCCTTACTGGATTTTTAAAGTCTTACTGACTCCAAACTTTTAAATGCATGTTGAATTAATTAATATTTAATTATTTGTTAAATTATGTGTATATGTGTATGCCAGTCAAAAGTTTTTGCACCAAGCCTGCATGTATTTGATCCAAAGCACAGCAAAAACAGTCAAATTTTAAAATATTTTTACTGTTTAAAATAACTGTTTTCTATTTGAATATATTTTAAAATGTAATTTATTTTTGTGAAGTTCAGAAGAACAGCATTTATCTGAAATAGACATTTTTGTAACATTATAAATCTTTATCATTTTAAAATTTACATTTAAAAGCATCCTTGCTAAATAAAAGTATCAATGAAAGTATCAAACAAATTATTAAAGTATCAAACAAAAAAGAAATATATATATATATATATATATATACTGACTTCAAGCTTTTGAATGGTATATAATATGGTGTATACTGTTACAAAAGCTTTTTATTTCAGATAAATGCTGATCTTTGGATCTTTCTATTCATAAATGTACTCAAGTGTTTTAAATATTGATGATGATAATAATAAAAAAATGTTTCTTGAACAGCAAATCAGCATATTAGAATGATTTCTGAAGGATCATGTGACAGGCTGGAGTAATAATGGTGAAAATTTAGATTTGATCACAGGAATAAATAACATTTTAAAATATATTCAAATGAAAACAGTTATTTTAAATAGTAAAAATATTTTACAATTTTACTATTTTGCTGTACTTTGGAACAAAAAATGCAGGATGGTGAGCAGAACAGACTGCTTTAAAAAAGATAAAAAAATGTAATTTTTTTGTGTAAGAATATTTCATTACTAGTGATTTTACCCAGCATGGTGGGGGCTGAACATTTCATTTTCTTTCCTACAGATCTCGATGTGGTGACAGAGATGAGCCGTCGCCCAAGAGAATTAAAACTGAGGTGAGTAAAATTGCTTCCTGATTTCTCCAACTTGAACTGCAAATAATCTATGTCAAACTTCCAATGCGATTTCACAACTCGGTTTGTTATTAATGTGCGCTGAGGCGCTAACACCAATATGCGAGGAAACTGTTGTAGGAGGCAGGATTGACACTGGGCGGGTCCAGTGGCTTATTGTTTGCATAGCTGCCTGTCAGCATACTGAACTGTGTGGGAGGGCTTTGCAGGAGCATGCGGGGTAGCTCCATCAGGATTGCATGTCATGGTGTAGGGGAAAGTTCAAAGTTCAGCCTGGAGAAGTTACAAAGGACTAATGTTCGCGAGCCCACTCCCTCGATCACACCTTAAATCCATATTTAGCCGGCCCACGGTCATTATTTTTCCATAACCTACATTTCCGTGATCAGTCTGCCCTATACTTAACTGCACACATAGTGTTCTTATTGATGTGGTTTGCTGAAGAGGCCTTTGTGCTCTATGGCAGCTGTCCATTCATGGCTCTCTAGTGACACATTTGATCGTTGTCCAGTCGTTAGATCTGCTGGAAACTTCTAACATCCCACATCAATGCTTATGGGCTGGGCTGGTGTCTGAAGAAGAGCAGGTGTTTGCCCGCTTCACCCCTGCCCTGGTTTCACTGCGCGTACGGGCACAGACATGTGACCGTTTCGGAAAATCAGTGGTTTCTACCCACTCTACCTCTAAGGAGAAATGAGTCCTTTATCATTATCAGACACCGGCAAATTACCAAGTGCCTTCCTTTTCCCCCTAATTTGCATTGTTACTCACTTAATAATCATATTTCACCTCACTTTTACGTCATGTTTCTATACTAGTCATGTGAATAAACAACAGCATTAGAGAGTGTGGTTTCGGGGTCAGAAAGATTTTTGTTTTTGTTTTTGAAAGTCTCTTCCTGTCAGTCTATTCCTTTGATGGCAAAGCTGAATTTTCAGCAGTGATTTCTCATTAATGTCACATGATGCTTCAGAAATCATTTTAATATGCTGATAATTATATAAAAAGGACATCTTATAGTATATTTGTAACATGATAAACGTTTTACTGTCACTTTTGATCAGTTTAATGTGTCCTTGCCTTAATAAAATCAAACAATTATATATAAAAATAAAATCTTACTGACCCCAAATGGTAGCATTTTTATTTTAGTCAATAACGCTACGAGCTACAAAAAAAAAAACTAGTTTTTGTAATCAGAGCCGTGTTTATGACACAAAAACAATGAAGATATAATTTTGGGTTAAAGCATTAAACTTATACATTTGCACCAAATACAACAAAAGAAAACTGTATTTAGTAACATACAAAGGATGTTAAATTTCTTTAATAGAAATTGCGGCACGCCCGTGGTGCATATTTATTTTGGCAGCCATATTTAGCGTACGAGCACTGACGAGAAGTCAGCAGAAATCATGTTGAGAATGTACTATAAGCATATTTATCAAGTCTTTTGCAATAGACTTTCTGTGTGAAGCAACATAAAATAATATAGCTAATTACTCACCCATTGTCCGAAAAAATGACGTCTGCAAGTTTAACAAGCAGTGACAGGCACCCAAACAGCACTTTTTATGCAGATCATTTAAGCAGGTTATAGCTACAATTTGGTGTTTTGTTCTGTGTAAATTAATTCTGTTTGGGTGTAAATATGATGCCTCATGTCATGCTGATTAAAGTTGCCACAATTCTAAATTGCACATGTTAACCATATTATAATTTATGAAATTAATAACTGGAATTTAGAAATGCAGAAATAATTATTTCTTTATAGAGCCACAGATTAATCACATATTCATCCCACTTGCAAATGTAATAACTGAACAAACTGAATATGTCTTTCCTACTACTTTTAAGAGCAAATGCATGTTTTGTAACATTTTTCAACAATTAACCACATTTTCAAGCTTAATTACATTGGTAAATCATTTTTTTATTAGAACATTCACTAAACTGAGTCTGACTACTTTGTTACAAGAGAAAGATTATATATTGTTGCATTTTTGAACAACGTACTGTTTGGTCAGGCTACTCAAATTGGTGAATCTTTTTTTTTAACAAACGAACTGATTCACTAAACTGAATCTGACTTTATTCAGAGTATATTTTGTCACATTTTTTGGCAGCATACCATTTGGTCAAACTAATTGAATTTGTGAATCATTTTGTTAATGAACAAATTGATTCACTAAATTGAATCTGATTTTCTCTGCAAGAGGAAGAAAGGTCATATTTAAATATCACATTTTTGAACAACGTACCATTTGGTCAAGCCATTCTATGTTTTAAAAAAAAGAGGTTATATTTTTTCACATTCTTCTTTGCAACATACTGTTTTGTCAAGATACTTGAATTAGTGAATCAATGACCAAACAAACTGATTCACTAATTCTGACTTTCCTGCATTTAAGATAGAGAGGGTCTATTTTGTCACATTCTTTTAGCAATTTACCAATTGGTCAAACTACTCCATCACTCTGTTTTGCAAAAGTAACTTGTTTGTGGACAGCTGAACTATTGCCTTTGCTATTGAAAATGCCAGTTAAGTTAGTGTCTTGCTGTAAACTCACTCTTGAATGGATTTTCCACATTTAACCATTTCAAAGTGTGTGACAGTTAATAGCATGTGCGTCTGAACTGCAGAAAAAAGCATAAACTTCCCCTCCCCCTCTCGCTGTCCCTGTCTGGCCTCGACTCTGCCCACATTACACTCCCATCCACACCAGTGAGAATAAGCCGCCCGCCCACATGCACCCAGACAAGGTCCAAATGAGATCAGTAGCGCGCCCACCCGTATTCTTGAGGTAGAAGTGACATCATTACGTGGGCGCACTTGGAATCACCCACGCCCATGCATTTGCGCAGATACCACAAAGTGAAAAGGGGCTGAGTCTGAGGACACATGCGTATACATGCAGGCGTATGCTCGCACCTTTGTCTGTGCGCTCTAGAAGACCAGCCTCCGTGTCAAGCAAGAGAAAAGCCATAACTCACAGGAGTGGCTCGATGATTTCATTGTTGCTGCGTGAGTGTTGGCAAATTTGCGTCAGAGCTGTTATTAGCAGTTACCTCTCTGCCTCAAACACCCAACTAGTAGTGAAAAGACTGGAATGTCTGTGGTAGTTTGCATCCATGGCAACCCATGTAAACATTCGAAGTTTTCAGGCTCATCCCTCGTGGAGCAATTTACACGTAGCGGTACGTCGGACAAAATGTTCTGTTTGCTCATCCGCCTGTCAGGTTGAAACTCATCCTGAGGGGATTCTAAAGTGGGATGACATTTTATTAAGTATCTGACCTTTTCGCTCAAGAGGAATGAAGCTTTAGTTAGTGAAAAATTAGTGCCTTCGCTCTGCGAAGTGCTTGAGATTAACAACGTGTCTTGGAATTGTTCAGGTAATCTTCAAATGTCACACTAAGCTCATGGACCTTCAGTAAAAAGTTGATTCATATTGCTATCACTTTGGTTTTTAGTTCTCGGTCCATCGCTGTCATAGTTTGTGGACTTACTGGAGGTGGTCACAGATTCATCGATGAAATATATTGTCTGGTGATGTGATGTGTCATTTTTTTTTTTGGTGTTAATATGCAAAAAAAGGCCCGCACATGATAAAGCTGAATAAAGACAACTGGGAAATTTAATAGGGGAATGGTAGATGTTTTGGCCACAACTTGATCATCTTCAGTGCCTGAAGTCTTGCCATGCCTGGCTGTCTTTGACACATTCATATTGTGCGGGACTTTTTTGCAAATTGTCACTTGTTTGGATAATTGTGGCTTATGCACTTAATATTTGTGGAGTTTAGAGCTGCAACGATGATCCCTGGTGAAAAAAAACAATAGACACCATCACAAAATTTGTAATGGTTTTACTGGTAAGGACCCTTTTCACAAGACTGTGATGACGTGTTTTAACAGTCGTCACCATCATCATAAATCCTTGACATTTTTTCATATTTTCATTTTTTTTTTAAATGTATGTACATTTCTAACACTATACTTTGTATTATATCACCTTTTCTTCAAGTTACAAAAAACTAGTAAACGCTAATGCGAGGGTGTTTCTAATGCCGCGTCTATGGGAGGGACGGTAAATTTTACATCGTTCTCTTTTCTGACCGCCTCACTGTCTTTGTCGCTTTTTTTCCTTTGAATGAAAGACGTTAAAACACTGTCGTGAAGTTTTTCTTTTGTTATTTGAGCAGATAGGAATGCAAAAAATATATATTTGTGGTACACTCCCATTCACTGCTCTCGGATTTTACCCAACTATGACGACTTCCGCTATGAGAAACCCGGAAATGTGAGAAAGGTCCATTGGATTTAATGAAAACTGTAATGGACCCTTTTGGTCTCTTCTAGTAACTGGTCCCCTTCTGTTGGTGGCTTGTCAAAACCAATAAATCCTAATTAATTATGTCCCAAAACACACTACAGAAAACAATTTTTCAATGGTTTTAATGATTAAAAGTTGATGGTTTGTAATGGTTTCTGTAGTGGAAACCATTACAATTTTCTGTAATGGTTCTATTGTTTTTTTTCCAGCGGGTTCGATTCTATTCGAGTATTAGAGTTTTTAAAAATCCTCGATTGCGTTTTGCCCGTGACGAGTAATCGGCAAAATACCGGAAGTGGCGTATTCCACATATTAAACCCATTTAAAAATCATAATACAGCATAATACTATTGTGAATTCACAAATGATACGATTCAGTTAAATAAATATATGCGTTGCAGGTTTAACATATGGACTTTAACCGTTTACATGCGTGTAGGTTAAGTACGTTCGTCTCAGAGCGGCTCCGTTCACAGTCAAAGCTGATATACAAACTGATAGCATTTACATGTGTGGAGCGTCTCAAACTCCATCTCTGCATGTTGTTGTGAGTTTGGGTTTACTATAACGTTCATCTGGGAACGCAACGTGCGCTATTTCAACATATTTGTAAGGTAAATAATTTATAAACTTCCACAAACACCGCTCAATTGTTAAACTTTTCATCGCGATTTAAAAAAAAAAAGTTCACTCTGAGGCACTCTGGCATCATTTTTGATGTCCACATATTCAAGAAATTACAGTGGCTGTAGCTTTTCTGTCATAAAAATGGCGAATTATTAAAGATTAAGTGGACATTTGAATTAAATGTTGTTTAGTCAATATTAAACAAGGATTAGATCGCCAGTAAAGTGTAAAAACAATCGCCAGGCCGTTGGCGCCCTCTGCAGTCATTTGTTATAAAACGTAATAGCTCTGTTGTTTATAATACAGTATGTATTTTAACAGTTTTGTTTAATGAAACCATATGATTACTTGCTTTTGATACTTTATTTGAACTAATTAGTATTGCCTTATTGCTATTATGTATGTATTTTAAGTAATTTTAAAGGCTATTAATCACTTAGGTCTATTTTTATTACTACAAAAAATAATTATAATTATCCAATTACTCGAATAATTGTCAGAATAATCGACAGATTACTAGATTACCAAAAAAATCATTAGTGACAGCCCTAGTGGGCTCAAGTCAGTAGGTTGATTCAAAAAGGTATAGAGCAACGTTTTTGTTTATTTGAGCAGAATTAGGCAACATATATTTGGGCAGGACTGTCTATTTGTCCTCTCAAAATGAGGTGTGGATGCAGGGAAACCAGTTTAAAACTCATCATTTTTGCATAAATGGCGTACTTCATTTTGAAATTGACTGCTCTGAGAGGAAATCTCAATCGAATGTGTATCGATCTGCAGGAGGGCTGTTTTGACCTCCAGGAGGCGCTGCAGGCCATTCACATGCGCCAGGAGACCCTTAAGGAGCAGCTAGCCCACGCCAGATCTAAAGGAGAGGAGACGGTTGGGCGGAACATCCAGGTGACTGACTGCATTATGACAGTGTGTTTATTTGTGTGTGGGAGAGGAATGCTCTTAGGCGCCTCGCTGACTCCGTCTTCATGTCTGTCTACCACCACACGTCTCGCTCTGGTATCCTATCATGCAGGTTTTCAGGTCAGTAGATGCAGGAGATTCACCTGTCCTTCTGACCATGACCTACTTTTGGTCTAAGAATAATCAATGGTTGGGAATATTGTGTAAGAGATGCACTGAGGAAGTGATGAAACTGATAAAACAAGCTTGCGTAAGGAAGTGCTGTAACTTTTTTTTGCTGATTGTTGTTCTTTAGGAAAAATGAATAGGAAAATATCTTAAATATCTCAGTTGTTGTTGTGAGTCCAAGTCCCCTCCAAGTATCCAAGTGTGGTTTTCTAGGCAGAAAGCTTAAAATAAATAAACGCAAAAATATAATCTAAACTGATATATGATAAATTATATATCATATAAAATGATATAAATGAACTAAAACACACTACCAGTCGAAAGTTTTGGAACAGTAAGATTTTTAATGTTTTTTAAAAGAATTTTCTTCTGCTCACCAAGTCTGCAATTATTTGATCCAGAGTACAAAAAAGTACAGTAAAATTGTGAAATATTTTTACTAATTAAAATAACTGCTTTCTATTTGAATATATTTTAAAATGTAATTTATTCCTGTGATCTAAACTAAATTTTCAGCGTCATTAGTCCAGTCTTCAGTGTCACATGATTCTAAAAATTCAGCTTTAAAATCACAGAAATAAATTACATTTTAAAATATATTCAGATAAAAAACAATTATTTTAAACAGTAAAAATATTTCAAAATTGTACTGTTTTTGCTGTACTTTGGATCAAATAAATACCGGCTCGGTGAGCAAAAGAGACTCAATCTTACTGTTCAAAAACTTTTGACTGGTAGTGTATATTTATATAAATTCTAATAAATAAACCCAAAAATGTAAAATAAAATTATATATGACAAATCATTTATTTTAATCAATTATATACATTAAACACATTTTTTTTTAAATATATTTAAATGATAATAATACAGACATAAAATATACTGAGTATAATAATTTAATAGCTAATGTTAAAATAACTAAATTTCGCTAAATTTTATTGAGGCCCCCTAGTGGGCCCCGGCCCCTGGTTGAGAACCAGTGGCATGAAATGGAGAACAAACTGAAAAGTTTCAAGATTCTCTGATTTTTCTTAAGATAATTAAAAAATGTCAACATCTGCATTGAATAATTTAAGATTTTAATATTATTTTGAAAATGTGCCATATTTTCAAAGATAAAATCATGCAAATATGTTTGACTCTTTAAATTTTTGCCCGCCATGACAGTACTTGATTCTAAATGAAAAAAGAAGACTAGATTATGCTAATATCTGCTATAGCACCTGTAGTGGCTACACTGAGAGCTGAGAATGCACTGCATACGTGTTGCATTATAAATTCATTTTTTTTACACACTTTGGCATGCAATGATGCTTACATAGCTAAAAGTGTTCGTTTTCATGTACATTCCTTACTTTTTGTCAACAGTCATCTCGTTTGTGTCTTTTTATGTCCTTTGTGTTTAGGACAAAGTTGATACTTGTCTCCATTATGTCTTTTAAGCTGTTAGAGCAACCTTTGAGCATTTAAAACATGGGCTGGGCTGCTTTTCTCTTTAATTGTTCGGTTTTTTTTTAATGGATAGATTGACAGAATGCATTGTCTCAGAAACATCAGTTAATTATGCTGGTTTTGTGTTTTGAAGTGGAAACGTGTCATTTTGTAACTGTGAATAGCATCTTCCTGTGTTAAAAAAAAGTTTTTGTTTGCCTCTTTTTAGGTAGGATGCTATTGCATATGTAGGAGGGGTGCTACTGGAATCAGTCAAGCTCCACACGTAGTGTGGTTTTAAAAAAGTGTACCACAAAAACATTAATATAATCGCAACAAAATATAGTAATTGCAAATACATGTTTCATGTTCATATGTGATTGAGGAACATTCAAATTGCTAGATATTTGAACTGTAGGAGTTTGTTTATGCATAGTTTTGTTTTGTATCACTACACTTGTGGTATGTTGTGAATGATGAATACTGGAAATCATTTCTGTCACACTGTACGTACGGTGCTATACACATCCGCCTGTCTGACTCCCTGCTGTCTGTGCATATTATAGGTTCAGCTGGAGCGTCTGTTGGCCAAGCAGATGGAGATACTGCATGACGCCGCCGCGCAGGACAGACTGCAGGCTCTAGAGTGGAGGGTTCCACCGGGGCCCTACAAACACAGCACTGACAGGCAGAACAGCAACGGGCTCTCCACTGACAAAAACAATGACCAGCAGGGTGAGATTGTGCATTGTAAAATTTAAGATGATGGGCTATTTGTCACAAGGCGGATGTATTTTATCCAAAGTAACTTGCTGTGCACCAATTGCAAGGACAGTGTCTTGTCTACGAATTTAGGAGTTTTTTAAACTGAGGTCCAACTAGGGAGTTCACAAACATTGAAAAAGGAAAATATTTTTGGGGATGTCAGAGTTAATGTGTGGACTTAAGATTGAGATACTATCTATTTATTTATTTTTTTTTTTCATTTCATTCATTTCATTCTCCTGTATAGAGACTGCTCAAATATTTTATATTTTTTATTATTTTGCACAAGAGCATTAGTGTTTAATAGTAAGAAAAAAAAAAAGTATCCATCTAATTCTAAAGAATTAAAAAAAAATTGTGTTAATCTCAGATTTCAACTTAATAAATAGTATTCATTATAAATGATTTAACATCAAATTATAATATTTATAATAACATTTATAGAATTTTAAAATGTTTTACTATTATTTTATATATATCTTATTAAATATGTTTACGTTTGTATGTACAGGGGTTGGACAATGAAACTGAAACACTGGCCAATATAGTGTTGGAGGTTTCATGGCTATATTTATGCAGCCTGGTGGCCAGTCTTTACTGATCGCACATTCCACCAATAAGAGCAGAGTGTGAAGGTTGACTTTGTGCACCCAATAGCTCAAACATTGTACCCTGAAGGTGGTGCCGTGTATTAGGATGATAATGCACCAATACACACAGCAAGACTGGTGACAAGAGTGATTTGATGAACATGAAAGTAAAGTTAAACATCTCCCATGGCCTGCACAGTCACCAGATCTGAATATTATTGAGCCACTTTGGGGTGTTTTGGAGGAGCGAGTCAGGAAATGTTTTCATACACCAACATCACATAGCGACCTGGCCACTGTTCTGCGAAAGGAATGGCTCAAAATCCTTCTGGCTACTGTGCAGGACTTGTATTTGTCATTCCCAAGATGAAATAATGCTGTATTGGCTGCAAAAGGAGGCCAAACGGCATACTAATTGTGGTCTAAACCCAGGTGTTTCAGTTTCACTGTCCAACCCCTGTATGTGTGTGTTAATTATAGAATTATTATATAATAATATATAATTATATATTATTTATATAATAATATTTATAAAAATATTTCATATTGTATTGGCAAATATTTTTGTACAATCAAAATATAAAAGCAAAGTATTTAATTTCAATAATATTTATATAATATAATTTTTAAAGGTTTTTCTATTGTATTACATTGTTTACATGTTCACATTTATGTGTCTATATTATAAAACTATGAATATTTATATAATATAATAATAATAATTTATATTTATATTTATAAATAATGTATTAGCAAATATTTTTGTACAATTAGAATATAAAATCAAATGATTTAATTTTAATAATATGTATGATATAATTTAAAAATGTTTTACTATTGTTGTATATATAATATATATCTTATTAAATTTGTTTACAATAATTCATAATCTTAATTAATTTAATAATATTTATATAATATAATTTAAAAGGTTTTACTACTATTAAGGTATATATAGTATTTATTTTACTAAATGTATGTTTACTTGTGTGTGTGTGTGTGTGTGTGTCTGTATTATAAAATTGTTAACCTTAATATAATAATAATTTTATATTTATAAATATTGTAGTAGCAAATATTTTTGTTACTATATAAAATATATAAAATCAAATTATTTAATTTTAATAACGTTATATATAATATATAATTATATATAATAATATACATATTATATAATTTAAAAATGTTTTACTATTACTGTGTATTTAATATAAGGTTTTACTGTTATTGTATATATATCTTATTAAATGTATATGTTTACATTTATATGTATGTGTGTATATGTATGTATATTATTATATAATTGTTAATCTTTCTATAATAATAATTATATATATATATATATATATATATATATAAATGTTTTATTACATAATACATTACATAATTTTATAGTTAAACAGTTTTGGAAGTCCTTTACATCAAGACATTTAAAAACCCCTGAACATTTGAATCCTAAAGCAAAACTATTTGAAAACCACATTGCACTACCTAGAATACATTTTCACGATCCTAGACCAAAAAAACTAACAAAACAACTATTATTATTATTATTACTATCAAAAAAGCATACAATCTGTCTTTTACTCTTGACTGACCATCCAGATTATTTTTGTACACTATAGACAGTACCGAAAACCAGTGAAGTGTTTCAGTTGTTGTTTCTCAGATAATTCAGTAGCTTGCATCACCTGTTCCAGACTCTTTTTCTCGTTTCTTGTTGGCACTCTCATTTCTGGGGCTCATCTGGCAGCTGCAGGCGGAGGCGGGGTGGTGGGTGTCAGAAAGGGGAGGGGGACGTCGGGTGGAAATATGAACACAGCTCTGCGTTCTGCTACTAATCTTGTGCCTTAGAATGCCACCCGTCTGGAGTTCGTTCTGACCCTCGTGTTGGTACATGATGATAATTACTGCGCATATACCCAATCTGAGCACTCATTATCTGCATCACAGCACAAGCACAAATGTTTACACGTTTACAAGGGCTTTTGCATTACAAAGTAGTGCCCAACCACCATGGGCTTTTTAGGTATAATATAATTAGATAATAGCAAATAAGAAGAACTCAGATTTGATTTAAAAAGGTTACTTTTAGTGCTGTCAAATCGATTATTTACAATTAATCACATCTAAAATAAAAGTTTGTGTATTTATGTGTGTCTTTTTGTGTATTTATATACAGATATCAGCCAATACATGAGCTATAAGTGTTTCAAGGTCACATAATTCTTTATTTTATGCTCCAGCCAGGCAACTACCATTGATAGCTTTCTTTAGCTATTATAGACCTCTTTTGATAAACCGCATAATTAGCCTTAATTTCTCTTCTGCTTTAATGAGACACTCTGTTCATTATTTATGATAATTATTTGTGGTTGTTCACACTGTGCTGAACACAACAGTGTTTTCTCTCTCCTCAGCTCTGAGAATAACTCCTTCATGAACTCTCTGAGTACATGATCCCTCTCAGCTTCCTAATATCCCATGTGTTCTCAGAACTCCGGAGTGGGCGTATGGGATCTGCGGAGAGAGAGAGAGAGAGAGAGAGAAAAGCAGAGGTAGAAAGTGAGAATTAGATGAGAACTAAATATGTTCATCTTTAGCCTTGACTGTCCCTTTGCAGGTAGGCCTTTAATGAAATGAGTCAGTGCTGTTGGGGTTACAAGTATATCAACTGTAATAGCATTTCAGCCGCAACAGCAATTTCATTCTGGAATTAGAATTGAGTGTAAATAGACATAGTGTTGTTCAAACGTTGGGGGTCGGTAAGATTTTTAAAATGTGTTTAAAATAAGTCTCTTATACTCACTGAGGCTCTAATTGATCAAAAATAAATTATATGTATAAATAAAAAATACAATATGATCACAATTTAAAAATATAGTGAGGTAGATAGAATGGAATGATAGAACAATGGATGGATGGATGGAAGATGGATGGATACGTGGATAGAGATGGAAGGATGGATGATGTATGGACGGAATGATGGATGGATGGAAGATGGATGGAACGGATGGATGGATGGATAGGTGGATAGAGATGGATGGCTGGATGGATGGATGGAGATGGGTGGATGGAAGATAGATGATGATGGAATGGATAGATGGATGGATGGATGGGTGGATAGAGATGGATGATGATGGAATGGATGGATGGATGGATAGGTGGATAGAGATGGATGGATGAACGATGGATGGATGGATGGATGGAAGATGGATGATGGATGGAACAGATAGATGGATGGATGGATAGGTGGTTAGAGATGGATGGATAGGCCAGACGATGGAAGGATGGATGGATAGATGATGGACTGGAATGATGGAAGGATGGATGGATAGATGGATGGATGGATGGATGGATGGAAGACGGATGGATAGAAGATGGATGGATAGGTGGTTAGAGATGGATGGATGGACGAACGATGGAAGGATGGATGGATCGGAATGATGGAAGGATGGATGGATAGATGGATGGATGATGGAAGATGGATGGATGGAGGATGGATGGAAGAGCGGATGGATAGAAGATGGATGGATAGGTGGTTAGAGATGGATGGATGGACGGAATGATGGAAGGATGGATGGATGGGCGGAATGATGGATGGAAGGAGGATGGATGGAGGATGGATGGAAGATGGATGGATAGGTGGATAGAGATGTGGATGGATGGATATATAGATAGATGGATGGAGCGATGAATGGAACAATGAATGAACGGAGACGATGGATGGATAGCTGGATGGATAGATGAAACTGGATGGAATGCATGGAAGAAACAATGGATGGATAGCTGGATGGATGGATGGAGCCGGATGGATGGACGGACAACGATGGATGGATGGGTAAACGATGGATAGATGGATGCATGGGTGAGGGATGGATAGTTGGATGGAATGATGGATGGATGGATGGAACGATGGATGGGTGGGTGAGTGATGAATAGATGGATGGAACGATGGATGGATGAATGGAATGATATATAGATAGAAAGGTAGATGGATATTTCCCAGAATTTATTACCTGTATTGCATTTGTTCGGTGAATTCCTTGTCCCGTCATTCCAAGGCAACTTCCTGTGGGACCTGACCAATTCAAATTCACTCTGAATTATGCCCAACCCTAAAATTCAGTGGTTGTTACTTTCTCTGTTTTAAAATGAGGTATTGTGAGGAGTGGGTGGCAGAGACGTGTCCCCTCAGCATTCAGATTAAAGCTGCTGGTAATTAAAGGGCATTGTGTTAAGTTAAAAATGACAGACATTAGTCATGATGCTGCACTGATGCTGTCAATCGACACAAATGAGATCAGCCAGCCAGGGACGGAGCAGGTTAATGTGCTGTGTGAAGGAGGTGTATGCGCTCAATGCAACTCGCGATCAACGTGCTTCAAGCCGCATTCACTGTCCCCGGGCTATTACGGCGCGTGCGTTGGCTGGCTGTAGTCGAAGAAAAGGTGCATTCGTATCAAATGAAGCTCAGTTGCGCGCGCGAGTAAGAGTATTGTACTGAGCGTTTCTGGTAGGCGGAATGCTTGTTTCGTAGCATTAGCTTGGACTCGGTAATGGACATAATGATGCAGCCTTGCATTTTGTTAAACGCCGATCATGAATACAGTTGCGAGGTGAAAAGAGAACATGAGTTAAACGAAGGGTTTGTTTTATTTTGTCTCTACAGGAGAGAGACCGCTGAATCTGAGGGTGAACAACCAGAGGACGAGCACATCAGAAGGAGACACGCCGCTTGGAAAGCAGCTGGCCAATGAGTTGAAAAGGCATCATCATCACGCTAATGCCGAGAGCAAGACGTCAGCAACTACAGGTGTGTGATTGAGGAATATGCATATATGTGCCACACACAAAGATAAAACCTACTGACCTGCCTACATAGGCAAAGGGATAGTTCAAATGGATAGTTCACCCAAAAATTTAATTTACTCACCCTCAAGCCATTGTAGGTGTTTATGACTTTGACAGTTCTATTAAAAATGTCCTGGCTCTTCCAAGCTTTATAATGGCAGTGAATGGGTGTTTAGATTTTGAAGACCAATAAAGTGCATCCATCCATCATGAAAAGTGCTCCACACAGCTCCAGGGGGTTAATAAATGCCTTCTGAAGCGAACTGATGCGTTTGTGTAAGAAAGATATTCATATTTAAAGCTTAATAAACTGTAATCTTTAGCCTTCACTAACTGTCATATGCACATTCACGAGAAAGTGAGAGGGTTCATCAGACATTCAGATGTATGCTCTGATCAAGACATTTAAACTGTTAATTAGATTTTGAATATTTACAAAATTAACAAAATTTAACATTTTTAATTGGGAAATAAAGAACAAAAATAAAGAAATAAAGAAGAAAAATGCTTATGGAGTAATTGAGTTTGTTTACACAATTTTAATATTTTTAATGTTATTGTTTTTGGCTTCAAACATTTTATTTGGTGAAAAACCTGTAGGAAATGCCTGTAATAATGATAAATATATTAATTATTATTAATTAAAATGTAGGTATATATGTGTGTGTGTATATATATATATATATATATATATATATATATAATGTATTTTATTTTTAATACATTTAATAAAAAGTAATAAAATTATTATCATTATTTTAATAATAATGAATTGACACCTTTTTGATTTTAGAAGCACATGAGGATATGGCAAAAATGATAATGATTATTATTATTATTATTATTATTATTATTATTATTCATGTATTATTTTATTACATTTTTAATAAATTGCCAGTTTTCCATATTAGAAACTTGGAGAACATGGCAAAATGACAACATCTGATTATTAAATTCATAAAGTAATGTCTTATTATTATTATTATTATTAGATCATTTTTTTAATAATAATAAATTGACACTTTTTCCATTTTACAAACTTACAGGAACATGGCAAAAATGACAACATTGCATCATTAAATTCATAAATTAATAAAAATTATTATTATTTTATTTTATTTTTAATAATAATAAATTGACACCTTTTCGATTTTAGACACACATGGAGATATGGCAAAAATGATATTAATCAGTGATTATTATTATTAATATTTTATTTTATTTTTATTTAGTTTTTCCATTTTGGAAACTTATGGGAACATGGCATAATGCCAAAATCTGATCATTAAATTCATAAAGTAATTTTTATAATTATTATTGTATTATTTTATTTTTTAATAATAATTGAAAACTTTTCGATTTTAGAAGCACATGGAGATGTTGGATAATGATCAGTGATTATTGTTATTATTATTATTAATGTATTATATTTATTTTATTTTTAATAAATTGTCAGTTTTTCCATTTTAGAAACTTATGGAGACATGGCAAAATGACAACATCTGATCATTAAATTCATAAAGTAATGAAATGATTTAGTTCACCATATGTTCTATCTTCACTTAATCGTGATAAACTAATTAACATGATTTGATCTTTAACTTTGTGAGGTATATTTAACCATGATATTTAGACATAAATGATCAAGCATAACATCATGTAATATTTGTATCTGCCAACATTACATTTATTCATTTAGCAGACACTTTTAATCAGAGCAGCTTGCAAATGAGCCTTGCAAGCAGTTTATCATCAATGACATAAAGGGTTTCGGTAATCCAGGGCATTTCTCTTAATCTTTTTTGCTTTTTTCTTCCAGAAAACGGAGGAGACGCATCTTCACGTGCCCTCAACCTCTCTGAGAAGAAGACCATCAAATCCGAGCCAGAGGATTCCAGATAGCAGCCCCGAATGCTTTCGTTTCAAACCTACAACAATACACGTCGTCTGTCAGTGAATACTAAACAAGCACAACTACAGTAGAGCCTTAACAACCAACGTTGCCTCAAAATAGAGTTTATTTTAGTTCCTCGCCATTTTTGTTTTTTGCCAAAGCACCTAGAGCCCTTATTTCCATCTTCCTGAGTAGATTCACACTGTTTGTGCTGTCACTGACTGTACTCGTTTCATTCTCACTAGCTCTCATCACTCGTTTTTATGCTCTCCTATCAGTGTGGACCACGAAGTCCGCTATTTGTACATACATAGAAAATGTCTGTTTGAAAACGGTTAAATGTTATTTAAATACAGTATGTTGTATGTATATATGAATGCATGTAAAATTTCACTGAAACAGAGGGACGCAGTGTTTTAGTAAGTTGTTAGTAAGCAGCTGTTGTTGTCGCCTATTTAAGTGAGCCTCCTAGATTGCGGTTCTCTTTAAAGACCCCATGCAGTCACCTTCATTTCCTGTATTCCTCAAATGACATAGTAAAAGTTTAGCCCGGTTTTTAAAGAGCCAATAGGCTTTATTTACACCATAAACGGTGATTTGCTACTTACTGTTGCTATTTCATAGCTGGTGGAGCAATAGTATCATTCTAGAGAGCGTTTCATTCAACAAAAACATTACGGTTGCACGATATATCAAAATATTGAGATATGGCTAAATGCATCAGTCAAATCAACAAGGCTGTGATTTACTAATGCACTCTTCATTTGCACAAGTAAATGTTAATTTAGGCAAAAATGAAGAAATTAAGACGTAAATATATATATATATATATATATATATATACACACAGTGTGTGTATACAGTATTTTTTACATGTATATGACGTATATTTTTCCATTTTATAGTACAATAGTATTATTGCAACATTTAAAATTTTTTATTTAATAATAATCACAAAAATCATTTGATTTTATGGTCATATAAAATTAGATAAAAATGGATGTGGCCTATATATATATATATATATATTTTTTTTTTTACATATATATGACATACATATATTTCCACTGTATTTTACTCATTTTATATGCTCTTATAGTCATATAAAATAAGTCAAAAACAGTTTTTGATACACACACATACACACACACACATGTATATATTATATATATAATAATAATTAAAAAAAATGTTTTTATATATATGACATATACATATATTTCCACTGTTTGACTCATATATGAGTATATATATATATATATATATAAATGCCACATTTCCCGTTTCCACTGTATTTAACTCTCTCTATTTTTTCCACTGTATTTGACTCATTTTATGATTATAATAAAATCATTTTATAGTCAAATAAAATTTGTCAAAAACAGTGGAAATGTAGCCTATTTTTTTTTTTTAAGTTTTTTTGTGTAAACAAATTTTTAGTTTTTCACTAATTGTTTTACTTTAAGTAATCAAAGTAATTTTTCAGCTTTCAAAAATTATTTTTCTTTTCTATGCAGATGCACTCTCCAGTCACAGAAATACAAAATATTGCACAATATCGATTTTTTTCCCCCCAATATTATGCAGCCGTAATCAATATTTTGGATTGTTTTTCCCAGAAAATAACCATATTTGTGGTTCTTAAATGCATAGAAGTGAATTTTGTCACTAGTACACTAGCATGTAGATGACACATAGGGACTTAAAAACTCTAATTTTGATCTCATGGGGTCTTTAAGGAAGTCAGCTTTTCCTCTGCCAGGGTTTCTGATAGCAATGCTAACGAATCTGAATTTAAACGTCTCTACTATGGTGCTATGGCTGAATTTACTCACGTAACAGAGGAAAAACTGCGGTACACGTTGCTATTTAAACACTGAAATCTCAGTCATCTTGAACGAATAGTAATGCCTGATTTGTTCCGATACTAAGCACAATTAATGTATGTCATCGTACTCTATACATACCGACAAAATGCTAATCTAGACGAGCATGTCTCCCCTCCTGACCGATAGTCATGTAAATAGACCGACTGGACCTGAAAACAGGGCGTCATTCCTGCACCATTCCAGTCTTTATCATAATCACGTAATGTATTTGTATTTCTGAATATTTAGTCGTAGAGCAATACCGGGTAGCTGTTGTCACTTAACTCAGTGAACGTGTCTAGGTGTCCCAGCCTCAGAGGACATTCACTGTACAGTATTTCTACTCTGTTTCGTAGTGTAGACATAGTCTTAGATTCAGCTGACGTGCAAATGTATGTGAAACTGATATGCACTAGTGTTTGATTCTTGAATTTGCATCCTACTGCTCAGCATTTCTCGTGTTTCTCAATGGTGATACATGTTTTTGTAGGACTTGTACCCGTGAAATCATCGAGTCGCACTCTTTATGTAGTTGTAGAGTATCACGTGAGGTGAAGTTAGGCACAAGATAATCAGGTTTTCCACAAGTTACATGTCTGTAATGTACCGGTCAAGCTGTTATTATAATCTGTATTTGTGTCAATGACAAATACCTCTCTATATCGGTACGACGAGACCGATTTTTAACGTCCTGATCATACACTTCAGTATTTGGAGGGAATATGTGGAAATATTGTGTGCTTTTATTTTTTTAGGATTGTTTTCAGAGATCTCAAGTATGCAAAATCTTAATTTAAGTGCCATTTTAGACCTATTTTTGAGAAGTCGGTGGGTTGCGAGACGTCCTGTGTGATAAAGACGAGCGTTACGTGAATATTTATCTGCGTTTTCAACTTTTTGCCTTAGTTTGAAGCATTCCACGTTACGATTCTTCATTTTGGATGTTCGTTTTAGGTGGAATGGGAAATAAGATTTGGGAAGTTGTATGAACATCTGAGACTTAAAAGCCTTGGCAATATCAAGCTCTTTAAGAGCACTGGAACAAAATTTGCTTCGAAAAAAAGTTGATGAAGAAAAAATCTGATTGGACTGTACCGATTACATTACTCTACCAATGACCTATATAGCAAGACATATCTAGACGCCTACCTTTGTTCCTTGCTTGTTACTGTCTTTAACCACTCACAGAAATGATCAGTCTTTCTCTAATCTTTGTACTTGCTTTGTATAATAGACTTATGCATCTTGGACTGTGGGATGAAACTGTGTTGTCAGTAGAACTTGTTCTCATCACTTTTGAGTAGAGAGTACATTAGGATATGCATACGGTAGTCCTGCACATATTGTTTTGTAAACACTAATATATTTAATTTGTTATACAGCACATGAACATTAAACTCTATTTTTTTGACATCTGACTGTGACTTTTCATTTCTCATTTGTTTAAGGACCCAGATTTTATACTGGACATCTGGTGGGTTTTTTGAAATTGAAATGTATACACCTGAAATCTGAATAAATAAACTTTCCACTGATGTATGGTTTGTTAGGATAGGACAATATTTGGCCAAGATACAACTATGTGAAAATCTGGAATCTGAGAGTGCAAAAAATAATCTAAATATTGAGAAAATCACCTTTAAAGTTGTCGAAATACAGTTCTTAGCAATGCATACTACTAATCAAAAATTAAGTTTTGATGTATTTACGATAGTAAATTTACAAAATATCTTCATGGAACATGATCTTTACTTAATATCCTAATGATTTTTGGCATGAAAGAAAAATCGATTATTTTGACCCATACAAGCTTTTGTTGCCTATTGCTACAAATATACCTGTGCTACTTACGACTGGCTTTGTGGTCCAGGGTCACATATAAAAGTAAACATTAAACATCCTTAAAATCAGACATTTTAATTAAATGTCCTTCGGTCTACACGACTAAAGAAAACATAAAGGCTGTGGCGAAAATGGCAGGAAAACTCCAACACCCACAATGCAGTGGGCTCGACCAGGCTATCTGTGAGCGGGAATACAAAAATGACGATGTACGATTTGTAGTTTTCACAAAAAACCCTGGCGGTTAAAAGCGTAAAACGCCTCATGCAGCGGACTTTTTCTGATAATACACACAAATAATACACACTACTCACTTATTTACATTACCGACATTGTAACAAAGCTGAAAGTCGGCGAATTTACCTGTTTTAATTAATTTGATATTATTGAGAATGATTTCAGTTGATTTAAAGTGAAATGTATTAAACTGTCTTTTGAATTTGTATGTTTTTATTAATATTTCCTGAAACCTGTGACTCACTGAACAGATGTCAGCTGTTAATGGTCAAAAGTTTTTAAGATTTACTTAAAAGTAAATGACGATAGCCAGAAAACCTCAGTTTCAGTCTGATTCAAGTCTGACTACAGCTGTAGTGGTCTGAATATTGTGCTTTGAACTTTGTTTTAGTAAGAAGTTGTGATATTTATAGCGTGGAATTCCTGCCCTTTGTAATTATGATAATCTATTTAAAGAAAAAAATGTTTAAAATACACTACAAGCCAATCTTTATTATGACTGTGCTT
This sequence comes from Labeo catla, assembly GCA_012976165.1. Taxonomy (NCBI): domain Eukaryota; kingdom Metazoa; phylum Chordata; class Actinopteri; order Cypriniformes; family Cyprinidae; genus Labeo; species Labeo catla. The sequence goes on from VONZ01000363.1 coordinate 173,361, forward strand.
AATATTCAACGCTAAGATTTAATGTTAAATGTTATAAATAACAGTAAAGTCATGAAATTACGCCACAAATGACAAAATTGAAGTATGGGGATTATGTACACTACCAGTCAAAAGTTTTTGAACAGCAATATTTGTAATATTTTTTTTAAAGAAGTCCAAGCCTACATTTATTTGATCCAAAGTACAGCAAAAACAGTACAATTTTAGTATTTAATAGTATTTTTACTATTTAAAAGAACTGTTTTCTATTTGAATATAGTTTAAAATATAATTTATTCCTGTGATTTCAAAGCTGGATTTTTAGCATCATTACTTTTTCAGGATTCTTTGATAAATAGAAAGTTCAGAAGAACAGCATTAATCTGAAATAGAAATCTTTTGTAACATTATAAACGTCTTCATCATTTTATTTCAGCTTCAGCTTTTTATTTCAGATAAATGCTGATCTTTGGATCTTTCTATTAATCAAAGAATCATGAAAAAATGTACTTAACTTTTAAATATTGATAATAGTAATAATAATAAATGTTTCTTTAACAGCAAATCAGCATAGAATGATTTCTGAAGGATCATGTGACACTGAGTAATGACTCAGTGTCACATGAAAATTTAGCTTTGATCACAAGAATAAATTACATTTTAAAGTATATTCAAATAGAAAGCAGTTATTTTAAAACGTAAAAATATTTCACAATATTACTGCTTTTGCTGTATTTTGAATCAAATAAATGCAGGCTTGGTAAGCAGAAAACATTAACAATCTTACTGTTCAAAAACTTTTGACTGACAGTGTAATTAAATAGATAAGTATAAAAATGAGATGAATAAATATACTATGCTTGCTAAAATAACGGTATACAAACAGCTAAACTAATTGTACTAAACGGCTGTTTTATTTTTTTATCGATTTGTGGTGATGTTTCTTATCTTCTTTCAACTAGGCCTATCTGCCTTTGATGACATGCGTGCAGACAGATGACAGTGAGGGAGCGTGTGGGTCGATGTGTCTTCACCTCTATTCATTTGCATCTACATCATATTAACACATTTTGAAACTGCAAAATGACTCACAAACACTCACTGTTGTGCTTCCATCCTTTGTTGTGCGTACGCGGTGTCTGTGTGCGTCTAAACCCAGTGCTGATAACCACCCCACTGCCGCCCACAGTCAGCCCGGAATGATGCCTCTCCACGCGAATGTCAAAGACCGGTCACGGCGCCAGGCCTGATAAGGCGTCATTCAGGTCATTGTGGGTTTATTGTGAACGATTCAAGGGGAAAATAAACATTTTGCCCCTTTATGTCAAATATACACAGACTTGTAATGCGTGCAACCTAGTTTCCTAAACAATTTGCCTATAGTGCGTCGCGTAAAGAGATAAACATGGAGACTGAAATGATCAAAATTCTGATAAATTATGAAAAAAAAAGACAAAGTAAACAGCTGAATTGTTTTCTTGCATGGACTCCAAAGAGAACATCACCTTGTAGTGCCCCCTAGTGCACTTGGGAAATAAAATACTCACTATATTAGCACTATATGTGAACTTTATATGTAAAATGAATCAATTATTCATAATCGTTCTTATTATTATCAATGTTAAAAACGTTTTTTGCGGAATATTTTTTTTCCTTTTTTTTCTTTTGTAACATTATAAATGTTTTACTGTCACTTTTGATCAATTTAATGCATATTTGCTGAATAGCATTTATAACAATAATAAATTAGCAAATCAGAATATTAGAATGATTTCTGAAGGATCATGTGACACTGGGGTAATGATGCTGATTGCATCACAGGAATAAATTATGTTTTAAAATCCATTCAAATAGGAAAGGGTTATTTGAAATTGTAATACTATTTCACAATATTACTGTTTTTACTGTATTTTTAAACACATAAATGCAGCCTTGTTGAGCAGAAGAGACTTCATTGAAACATTTAAAAATCATATTGTTTCCAAACTTTTGACAAGAACTGCATATCATTTCATTTTTCAATTGTATGTGGGCTTTATAAGAGGTAATTACTATTTTATTATGTTTAGTTTATTCTAGGCTTAATCTCACTACAGTATAAACATTCTCCACAAGATGGCAGCATCACACTATACATGTGTCTTTATGCATTCTTTTCTAATAAAGCCAAGAGTGAAATTGTGTAATTACCTATCTGTGACAGTAGGGGGCGAGATATGCTACATTTTCTTCTGGTTTGGGCCTTTTTTCCAAGTTTAGAAGTTTCTAGAATGAGTAGGCCTGAGTGATCATTTTTTTCCTCAAGGGCAAGGGCATGTGGTCTAAAAGAATTCCCAAAGAGAAAACAAAACCATTCCGCTACTGAACACAATTTGGATAAAGATAAAATCGGATTGCATCCCAGGGCTGTTGTAAAGCAAAACATTGACGTCCACTTTTTCAGAGGCCATGGTTCCAGAAGTAGCTTTTCCATTCCCAAACTGAAATAATGAGCCAACCCAACCAACTCCGAGATGTTTGACACTGACTCAGTAATGTCATTCGTAATGCTTACTGGAAGATGATGGATTCAGTTGCAATGCTTCATGGAAGTAATACGTCTAGATGTCTACTGTTGCACTTTAGTGGCCCAGGAGCACATTTCAGATCCTAACCGAAAGCTATTTTTATCTTTAGTCACTCCTTCGTAATGTTTACCAACATAAAGATTGCTTAACATCTCCTTGAACTGTCACTGAGTGGTTGCACAACCCCATTCCCACAGCTGGACTGATCAACATTCCTGAATCCAGTCTTTGCGTTTTACATATAGTTTTCTCTTGAGCTCCATGAAGACCCGAGCTCTTTATGTTACAGCTGTTAGTGATAAACAGCTTTCTCTAAAACATGCCACAATCCAATTTTGTTGTTAGCAAGCTTCTCGCCTGGTTCCTTTCCTATATTAACATCTCCTGGCATCAGATTTCAAAAGCTACAGGTAATAATGGTATCAAGGCATCATTAAATACTATTTATTTATTCACTTACTTTTATAATTAGGACAGATTTTATGTCTAATTTAATTGGACTTGGTTTTATGTGTTTTTTCTTTTCCAAAGGACAGTAATTGCATTAATGACTCTTTAGTTTAATGGCATGAATTTTAAACATAATAAAAGGTATATGAGATGTTGCATGAGAGAATAAGGAGTGTAAATTATTTCTAGGCTTACATTACCATTTATAAATTATTTATAAATGAATATAAAGTTATAAGAGGTTGCATTAGAAATTAGTATACAGTGTTAGTCTATGGGGAAAAAAAGGTACACTACCAGTCAAAAGTTTTTGCACAGAAAGATCATTCTTTTTTTTTTTTAAAGAAGTCTCTTCTGATCACCAAGCCTGCATTTATTTGTTCTAAAGTACAGCAAAAACATTAATATTTTAAAATATTTTTACTATTTAAAATAACAGTTTTCTATTTAAATATATTGACTCCAAGGTTTTGAATGTTATAATGTATAATGTTACAAAAGCTTTTTATTTCAGATAAATGCTGGATCTTTCTATTTGTCAAAGAATCATGAAAAATGTACTCAACTGTTTTAAATATTAATGATGATAAAAAATGTTTCTTGAACAGAAAATAGGTATATTAGAATGATCTCTGAAGGATCATGTGACAATGAAGACTGGAGTAATGATGCTGAAAATTTAGCTTTGATCTCTGGAATATACTAAAATTTAATATATATTCAAATAGAAAACAGTAGTTTTAAATAGTAAAAATATTTCACAATTTTACTGTTTTTGCTGTACTTTGGATCAAATAAATGCAGGCTTGGTGAGCAGAAGAGACGTCTTTAAAAACATTAAATGCACAAACACTTTCGGGACAACAATAAGAAGCATTCACACACTTTATCATACTGAAATAAACGACATAAAGTAAGAGAAAAACATACCGTGCGAGTTATACAGTGAGTCACCGCAGGATGTGATGCATGGCAATCAAAAATGAAGCATGTTTTATTGAGCCAATGATGTGAGAGAATATATGCATATATTAACGCGTCGTCCAATAGCGCGTCAGGTGGGCGTGTACGTGCGCCTTTGCAGGGTGTTCCTGACTAAAAAGCTCCGCTATCAGTAGGTGAGCAAAGTGTGGGAATTGACTGTGCTGTAGCTTCTAGAACTATAAGTTGTCTTCTAGTATTATTGAAAACAAACACATTAAACTGAATTACCTCGACAGGATTGAGATGTTACAGTTTAGGGCTTCACTTGTGCTGAAGGAGTTGATTCAAACCAGCCCTAAGCGTTTGTTATCTGACATTACAAAGCATAAGAAGACTTTACCAAACGCGTACTTCTACGGCGTTGCTTATCCGGATGGCAGAGTGTCTAAATTAAAGACTGTCTGTAATGGAAGAGCTTTCATTCAGCCTTTAGCTGGGAAAAGATTCCTGTGTACAAAGACCGAGGGAGCGATTGACACTACAGAACCAGTGAAAGATGAGTCCGTCCAGGAAGCGACGGCAGATAAGTACGACATTTATTTATTTATTTTGTCATTTGATCATGACTCATGAGGTATTCAGTGTTATTGATCGGAACTATACAGCATGTGTTCAGCACACGCGCCAAAATATCACTGAATGGCTGACAACGTGGCGCTGTGTGTACACTTTTATAGCAAGTGGGTGGAGAACATGTGTAGTAGTAACGTTATAACCTTACATAATATTAGAATAAATTGTTATATTGATAAGGTTTAAGTTCTAGTAATGGACACTCCTCATTGCTTTGAAGGACAGTAGTTCATCATCTTACTTCGATATGAAATTGTGGTGTTTCGAACGAATCTTTTTAGGTGAGTGAACCGGTCTCGTTCACTGCCTGTATTTTCCGTTGACTAAAGTGTCCTCTTTTTGAAGTGCGTGACTGGTTCTGTTATCAAAGACCAATAGTATTCTAGCCAATAGTATTCGAGTTTAGGCTGTGAGGGAGCATTTCATTGGTTGAGCCCACTGAACAGATACGCCCCCTTCAGCGGTTTTGATTCTAATCGAAACGACTCGAAGGACCTCTTTTTGAACAAAATCCCTGAGTAAAATAATCGAACGAAGCATCTTCTGAATAAACGGTGAAATTTCGTTGGTCAACCAACTGAAAGAACTGGGGCATTTTATGTGTCAAAGCAAATTAATAAATTGGAACTCGTTCGTGATTGTAAAATAAATTAACTGAATGATTCGGGGATATTAAATAATAAGTTATCTAATTTATAAATGTTCATTATAGGTTCAAGCCTGTTCATACTAAAAATTGTAACCTAATTTTTCCTGTAAGAGTGGGCATGGCCGTTTGCAAGTTGTATGGGTCTGGCTTCCGCTCTCATTTACGTCCAGCTATTTTTAGCTGTACCAAACAGCTCGTTTGATATTGCAAATTGCTTTGTCTTACAATATTATTTTAATGTATTATCTTAATTATAAACACAATGGTTTGTAATGCAAGCTTTTTTACTTTTTACTGCACGTTGTTATTCTTCTCGTTATTTCCTTATAGCGGCTAATGAACCAGAAGTCTCGCCCATAGGCTTACTTAAGAATAAGGTGGATAAAGTTTTAATGATAGCTAACACAGCTATAATATACTGAAGCAGAGGAACAGTATCTTTCAGAATGTTATTTTCCAGATAAGGAATGATAAACATTTTCAAGCAGCCAGAATCTACCCGACTTTAAAGAACTTCAGAATTTAAAGCAACAAAGAGCAGAACTGCAGCGAATGCTGATAATAAACAACTTATATATATATATATATGTATATATATCCAAACAAACCTTCATTATTGTTTCATTAATTTTTATTTTATGCTATAACTAGTAGTAAAGAGGATAAGATGAATGTTCACACATGCTCTTGAACTTAGATCTTACACCACATTAAAGAGCATCAAAACAACATTTATTGATAAAACTGACAGAATTTAAAAGCTTAAAGGTGCAATCTTTGAAAATGCTAACTTTAGCCTGATAGCACTAAAAGCGAACGTCTCACCCTCCCTTCAAATTGCCGTCCAAAGCCATGCCCCCTGAACGCATGAACGCACACAGACTATACGACCAGAGACAACATTACTACAATACATTGTAACACCGAGTTGAAATGTTCAGCAGCCCAGATGGGAAAACTATGTGGTGCTAATAATGCACGTGAGACGAGAAGACGGCATATTTTCCCAGAGTGTAATAAAACGCCTCACATCACACTCGTCCACATACATGGGGATCGAGCAAGGAAAAATGTACACAAGAACAGGGTGCACAGAGGTATGCAAATCCGAACGAACTAACGAACATTTCTTGATCCTATGCCTTCCACAGAATATATAAATACATAGATATACATTTAGACCCCTTAACTTAATGATTGCTAACAGGATGTGCAGAGACTTTCAACCAGCATAACAAAAATGTTTCTAAAGACAATCACCTATTGCATCTATTACATATTTCAAATGTAAGAAAGCACAATGCATATTGTTATTGGATGGGAGGCATGCTACAAATAATGTTTAGTCAAGTTTTGTTCAAGCATTAACAGAAAGCATCTATAAAAAGACTGATTTTTGGAATTCTAGAATATTGGTTCATCAAAATGAAGATAGATTAAAAACATAATCAGTATTGTCAACCCAGCCCAAGTTATTGTTCTTACTTTTCCACAGCATGTTTTTGAATGTCTTAATTTATGAGAGCTACTTCTGTTTTTATAGCTTGGTGAAAGTCATTCTAAAGTGAGGTTATAATGATTGAATACTCCTGAAGTCATAGTAGATGTGTAGATAAATCAATATTAATATATGCATAATGAGAGTTGTTTTGGGCATGAACGCCTTAGTGTTTTTTCAAAAAAAAAAAAAATGGTTTAGTGACTCACTCTCATAACATAAAGACATGTTATCACCTGATGCATAATAACGTGACTTGCTGAAAGGGCCACTGAATGATTCAGGAACTTTTTTAATGAGCAAATATAAAAGATTTAAGTCGCTGGGTTGAATCAAAGTGAAACAACTATTTTTGTTTACATTGTGGAAGTTGGGAATGGGAGTGGTGGCAGCTCTATCAGATGCTAGATTATGACGCCATTCATATGGCATCTGTGGAATGTCAATAATACCCTTTCACAAACAGGCATTGAGTGCAAGGGGGAGATCATTAAAACTCTGCACTGTTTTCAGTGCAGCAGTCTTCTCCATATTTATATATATGAAAGCTTAAAAAACCCTCCCCGGGAGTGCAATCGATCTTTTCCTCACGCTCTCCTGTTTGCTCGCGGTTCACACGGTGCGCGTGACTCATCACTCGTCTGTCCATATGGATTATTTATAAGATGACGCAGGTGGCTCGTGCTGTCCCTACAGAGAGACTCTAATCGAGCGCTTGTCTGATCATCCTCTCATGAATGCTGCTCTGTCTCACGATGGGCATCATGACCGCGATTTTTTTCACAATCTGAAAAAAAAAAGACAAGTTAAGAATAATTTTCTGCAAGATTTGTCTGCAGGACTGACATTTACTTACCGGTAATGAAACGCTGGGCATTTGTTCAGCTGGCATAAATAAGTTAATGACGTATAATCCTGTTTAGTGACGTGTCAGACCTGGACTAATGGGTAATGTGTTGGACTACAGCAGATTACACAATTAAAAGTGCTGTAAGGTCATAATGAAATGAGTGCAGTCTGATAGTTAACTGATATGAGATGAATGGGTGTTAATGATATCTAGAGAGAAAAATGGTAATTTGAGAAATGCAATCATGATATAACTCCATATAAACTGAATGTTTTAACTTGCAGTGTTTCCTCATCTCATTAAATAGCCTTATACATGAAGTGAGAAGCTGAAAACTGACACGTCCGCTTAAAAGCAATCAATTCTGCATTCCTATGGAAATTAGATATCAATTGTTGTGTTGTCATGGGGATATTCTTTTCATTCCTAGTGTTTAAAGAAGCTGAGGAGAGGTGAATGCTCTGCTGCTGATGTTATGGGTGAAAGCACGGTTACAGGCTGCTGGTTTGGTCGTGAAGCTGATCACAGACACCAGACTCATGCTGTCACGGACTCTCCGAGCTTCACAGTAGTGCTGTTGCCTTGACAACAAGACTAACAGGTTATAAGGTGTGAGAGCGATGTTTCAGGAATTGCTCTGATATAGGCTCGGATATCACTCTGCTAATGTAGTGTTTTTATTTAATGGCTAGAATTGACTTCAAATGAGTGAGTAATAATCAAAAGATGAAGTTCCTTTGTAAAGTATTTAGTTCAGTGGATTATGTAAAAATATGCATTATCACATGGATATTTAATATGAAAACTACATTGTGGGCATTTTCTTCATACTGCACATCCTTATTTTCAGCAAGGACGTTCTGAAGGTCACACATTAGGTTTCTCTTATTGATCTGTGGGATGTCAGGTTATCTCTTGGGGATCCCAAAAGGCCTTTCTGCTCTCCATCTTTGATGGACTGGCTCTTGTGGAATGACGTACTATATAAGTGGCCTGTATTAAAGTGATAGTTCATCTAAAAATGAAAATTCTGTCACTGATTACTCACCCTCATTTCGTTCCAAAGAAGACCTTGTAAGACCTTGTCCCTGTAAGACCTTCGTTCAACTTAGGAAGACAAATTAAGATATTTTTAATGACATGTGCTAGTTTTATGATCCTGCATAGACGGAAATGCAACTGACACATTCAACGGCCAGTAAGGATATTAAGGATATACCACATGTGACATTAGTGGTTCAGCTTTAATTTTATGGTACTGTCATGAATGCATGTCGGAGACTGACAGGGAAGAGAAGAAATTGTTGAATAAAGTTATTTTTGTTTTCTTTGTGAACAAAAATTGTTTTTGTAGCTTCATAAGATTACGGTTAAACCACTGATGTCACATGGACTGTTTTAACAATGTCCTTACTACCTTTCTGGGTTTTGAACATGGTAGTTGCGTTTGTGTCTATGGAGGGTCAGAAAACTCTTGGATTTCATCATCCTAGTCTTACGGGTCTTACGGGTTTGGAACAACATGAGGGTGAGTAATTAATGACAGAACTTTTATTTTTAGATGAACTAACTCTTTAACAGATTTCAATCCTTGTGTGTGTCAAAGCACTCTGATCATTATATTTTTTTTTATTCCACTATAGTTGGAATGTTTTATCATGATGGGTGTGGTGGCTGTGTAACTTGAGACCAGAAATGCTACGTACTCTAAAAAGCAGCCATTGAGAGTGCGGTTCTTCTAACTGTTACAACATGTTACCCTTTGCAATTTTAGAGCGGCCCTGCTTCAAAATCCAGTAAGCTAGACAGCAGTTTAATGTCGTGAGAAATTAGTGAGGTTTAAATGGACTAAACTGGAAGATCAGGTATTGACAATCAGGTGCATTTAGAAAATACATAGGGTGAGTTTCTGTTTCATGCTAACTTTAAGAAATGACAAGTACGCTTGTACAAGTTATGTTTTCATCACCCTGTTGTTATGTGCAATTTGAAGTATTGCATCAGAAACGAGTGATGGAAATGCCAAATAGGGGGAAAAATACCTTAATTTGCAGTTTTTACTAGAGGTCGACCGATATTGGATTTTACCGATACCAATAACTTTAGTTTTTAAACTGGATACTGAACGGAAAATAAATAGTGCTCTACTATTTAAAAAAAAAAAGTAGCCTACTAAACCATACTTTGTAAATGAATAAAAATATTGATATTAATTATATATTGATCATTACAGTTAGTTCATTGTTCATTAATGTTAACAAAAGCAACTAAAATGTTTAAAATATATCAGTAAATGCTGAAATTAACACACTCTAACAAGGAACAATACTTCTGTTCTACAGCTTTTATCAATCTTAATGTTACAAATGGACTCATTGTAAAGTGTTACTATTACATCAACAATCAAGCTAAAGATGGCCATCTTTAAATATCTACACAAAGGCCACAATATTGAAATTGAATACAAATAGATATTGTGTACTTTCACAATTTAACTGCTTCTATTCCAGAACATTTGTAGTTATCTAATCAAAATATAAAAATATGTTAGTCACACAACGGGCAAATGTGCAGTGCCGCGTCTAGAAGAACTCGCAGCTATCCGGTATCACACGCACTGGAAGCGTCGCGTTCAATTCAAGCGCCCGTGTACAAGCAAAAGTATACTGCTGTCCTTTCTCCACTAATGCTACATCTAGTCAACAAATTCATCGCTTAGTAATGACATGAAAACATGCACTACAGTATACTGTACACACCATTTGGTTGTCAATGTTTTAAATCCGCCTTTGAAGTGTCCCGCTTACCCGATAACCAATAGTTCCGCCAATCAACTATCGGTGCTGATTAATCGGCAAAACCGATATATCGGTTGACCTCTAGTTTTTACGCTCACTTGAGGTGGTTTTAGATTTAATACAAATAATAGGAGATGGAAAAGCATTTGGCAAATAAATTTCTCCATGCACATCAAAAAAGTCATGTGACTGCACAATGGGATGGCATAACTTGACTAATCAGCGGACCGATCTTGCTGCACAGCATTTCAAATGTTGTTATGGTCGTTCTTAAATGCCCAAGCAAAGTCTGTCATCAGAGTGTTTCTGTATAATTGCCTTCCAGAATTATCTTACACGACTGCATTTCCAAACAGCAGGCATCGACCTCCGAAAGAAATGACCGCATTTATTGTGTTTCATCTGCTCGCTCTGAGATGCAAACAATTAATTATGTATTTACTTTTCTTAGTGATATTTAATGCCAGTTTATCAGAAGTGGTGGGTTTGTTCTCTTTGACTTGTAAGATGGAAACGATGCTTATTTGCAAATGAATATTCCAATTTTGCGCTTAAGTTGAATTTGCGACTTTGAATGGAAACCCAGCTAAAAAGAGGACTGTTCGTTCTTATAAACCTTTCTTTGGCCTAATTCTAACTCTCCACCCTTTGTAAAGCAATCCCATAATGTGTTTTTGTGATAAATAGAATATTATATCATTCTCTGTAGTGAAATTCTGTAGTGAAGTCTTGCAGGTGCTTGCTGCCATGTAGGGAACAGGCAACAAGGCAGCTCACGAGGTTTTAGAACACAGCCGTTCAAAGAGCCTCATTCATCAACAATATGCAAGTCATTTTCAATGACAGTCTAGCACATATGCAATGGTTAAACAATGAGTGTTTAATATGAAGTTCTGAAGACATAAGCCTTGATGTTTATTGTCTCTCTCTGCTTGTGTGTAACATGATGCATGACTCTTTCAGCACGACACAGGTCAGCTATCTCCAGGAGGTAGAAATAACTGAACATGTTGTCTTTGAAAATATCAGCCAGTGAAGGGTTATATGTATTAACTCTATGGGCTAAGAATAAAAAGATGGATGATGGTCTGTTTGCCAGTCATCTGTGCACTTGATCACTAAAGAACACCTTTTATCAAACATTTGTTTAAAGCTCTTAACTTTCACTGTACTGGTTGAGTTGTGACAATTGTTGTTGGAACGCCACCATCTGATTCACCGCTGACAACTCCTGTCTAATGAGTTAAATAGGTGCGCTCAGGCTTTCTCTGACGGTTCAGCTAATTGTGTCCAAGGCGACGGAGTGCAAAAAATTGACTGAGCTCTTGTCTTTGTCAGCCGGGGAGCTTGTTTTCCAAATCAGTGGAAGTGTTGCTAAAAGCTGTCAAACATGGCTCCATCTGGCCTTAAAGGACCTGGAGTTTGACTCAGAATATTGATCTGATATTCATCATTGTTAAAAATTTGCAAAGGCAACTTGATTTTAACAATTATCTATGAGATTTTTGTCATTTTGTCATATGCACTTCTCTGTAAGCCAGTATGTTGCACATGCTTTCTGACTGAATCAGTCTGATTAGACATTTGCTTTCAGTTTTCCACAATTCTTAGCAGTAACTGATCTGGCATGTCAGTAGAAACTAATCCCATAATCTCAAAAGTCTGTAAACAAATTGCTGGCAATTTTTTTTGCCAAAAGGCAAATAAACCTGCAATTATAGCTATTATGTGGTAGGTTGATCTGCCAGTCTTTGCTGTCTGTCAGGCAGGTGCAGTGAAGTTATCTGACACCTGAAACCTGCAGAGACTGTTCTCCTGAGTAGCACGTGGTGCAGAGGTGCGTGCTTATCTCACCACTAGGGCCCCACAGAAGTGCAACATAAGTTTCCACAATCCTCTAGAGAGCTTCACATGGCACTTGGCACAGGACTGTAACATTGCAGTTTTTTAAATGATAAAGGCAGGGCAAAGACAGTAGCATTTCCATTTCCCTGTTTTTATGTGCATTTTGAAGTATTGCATTAGAAACGACTAATGGAAATGTGAATGATAATCCCTTAATTCAACAAAAAGTTTTTATGCTCACTTAAGGTGGTTTTTGACTTGTGGAGAAAAAGCGTTCATGCGAATAATGGGAGATGTTAAAGGGGTCATCAGGTGCATGGTTCACTTTTTCATGTTGTTTGAACATTAATGTGTGTTGGCAGTATATGTACAAATCTACCCTATATTGATAAAAATCCATGCAAATCCATGTAAAAATAATATCCCCTTTTTCAAATCAAGCCATTCTCAGATGCCGTCGCACCAACAGAGGCCGCTCCCACGATAGTTGATTGACATGAGTGTCTTACCTCAGACCAGCTGTCACACTCGAGTACCCTCCATAGTTTCAAAGCCGGAGCAGGGATGTAAGTTAGATTGAGCAATTGAGGTGTTGTATTGCTGGATGTAATAATGAACATTGTGGTTGTCATTTACTCCCGACATCTGAGCCGCTGAAGATGCAGTAGATTACGTTTGTTTGTGAAGGGACTGCGGCTCCCGATCTACATATATCAATCTATGTTTGCGCAAATCATTCGTGATCCAGCTTCACTTACAGCAGAAGTGCGTATAAGTTTTTTTAATTAATCTTTGCAATCGTCTTTCCTTATAGTTTTTAGGAAGTTTAGCGGCTAAACGCGGCTAAATACAGCTAAATGCGGCTAAAGTAAACAGGCTCGTCACCTCAACAGAGAGAAGAGAGGGGCGGGGCGAGCAGAGCTCATTTGCATTTAAAGAAACAACCCCTTAGAATGAGATGATTTTCCAACGGCCTAACAATTGTTTTTACACTTTACTGTGCGATCTAATTCTTGTTTAATATTGACTCAACATTTAATTCAAATGTCCACTTAATCTTTAATATTTGGCCATTTTTTATGACAGAAAACTACAGCCCCTGTAATTTCTTGAATATGTGGACATCAAAACATGTAAATTCAGAGTGAGGGTTTAAACTTTTATTTTGAAATCACAATGAACAGTTAGCATATTGAGAAAGATATTGATGTATTCTTCTGTGTTTGTTTAGGTTTATAAATTATTTACCTCACAAATCTGATGAAATAGCGGACGTTGCATTATCAGATGAATGTTATAATAAACCCAAACGCACAACAACATGCGGAGATTAAGAACCTCCATACATGTAAATAACAATTTGTGTAGCAACATTTACTGTGAATGGATCCATTCTGAGACGCACTTACATAACCTACACACACGTAAATAATGAAACCGCATGTAATAAACCTGCATCACATATACTTATTGAATTAAATCATAGCATTTGTGAATTCATACTAGAATTATGCTTTATTATGATTATTAAACGGGTTTAATATGTGGAATATGCCACTGTATTTTGCCGGTTACTTAACACATCCAAAATGCAATCGAGGATTTTTTTAAATCAAAAACTCGAATAGAATAGAGGAATCATTGCAACCCTAATTACATTAATAAAAACAATTTTTTAAAAATGTTTTAGAACTTTCTATTCATTAAAGAATCCTGAAAAAAATGTATTAGGGTTTCCATAAAATATTAAGTTGAACTACTGTTTTTTTAAAACGGTAATAATAGGAAATCAGTGTATTTTTTTTTTACAGAATTATTTTTAAGAACAAGATTTTCTAAAGAATATTGTAGAACATTGCAGAACATCATTTCAACCAAACAAGCAAGTAGATATTTTTTTTTTAATGCAAGTAAATTATAATAAACATCTGGTAAAATAATTAAGGCATGTTCACCCCACCCTTTGTCAATGAATGGTCTTTTTAATTTATATGCACCACTATATCAATTTATGTTAATTACTGTTTTAATAAATGAAAAATGGCACTTTTGAGTGATGAAATGGAATTCTATTGAATCCAAGTTTTGAACTGATTCACTGACTTTAAATTGAAAAAAAAAAATATATATATATATATATATATATATATATGTGTGTGTGTGTATGTGTATATATGTGTATGTGTATATAAGGAATGCTACAATACAGTTAGTCCACGGTTCAATATGTACCTCGGTTTTTGAACCACGGTTTTCGGCTCTGTACACCTCTGTACACTAGAAAAAGCGTGGTTTAGTATATGTCTGCTTAATTTTTCTTTTGAGAGTGGTATTATTTTTTCGATTTTTACGCAAAATAGGATGGGTTTCATTCATACTGGACGCCAGAAAAAAAAAACACATATGCGTCAAAGAAGTAGCGCTGATGACGTTCCGTTCCAGCTTCTCTAATATGGATGAAAGCATCGCTATTGCTGTAACTGAATAAAAACAAGATATAACGTTAAACGTTTTGAATGATGAAATGTAAGAACAATAAACATTCGTCTGCAATAATATATGGTTTATCTGTGTTCTTCAAGCCATCTCGGGTATTTTCATAAGCCATTGCTAATCGACATACATAGAATACGAGTAGAGAATGTATCGTCTGCCTCATTCTGTGATAAGAATCCACATCAGAGCACATAAGGAAGTTATTTCAAACACTCGACTAATGTTGTGAATTAAAAACAAGTTATAATATTTTTTATAATTTTTGTTTTTATAACTTTTGTTGGACAACAGGTTTAGAAAGGCTTATCATTGCATGTCATTAGAAGGGAAGATGCTCTACGTGTGTTGCTTTTTCAGATATAAGCGAGGAAGCGTTTCCTCATTTCAGCACTTGAAATCGCGGGCGCATGTACAGCAGATTTCGAGAGAAATAAAACAAGGAAGTTATTTAAATGCAAAACCGAAAAACCGCAATTCACAAGCGCGTATTGAACCATGGATGTCGTACCGAACGGTTCGATATTATATTGAGTATTGTGACATTCTTATATATACATATATATCAGGGATGCAACAATACAGTTAGTCCACGGTTCAATACGTACCTCGGTTTTTATCCACGGTTTTCGGTTCTGATATCTTGCCTTTTTTTTGCGATAAATTAACAAAATACTCCTGTAAACCTATGCACCAAAGGCGTGGTGTGGTATATGTCTGCTTATTTTTTCTTTTGAGAGAGGTATTATTTTTTTCACATTTTACGCAAAATATAATAGGTTTCATTCATACTGGACGCCAGAGGGCGCCCTTGTGCATAAAATCCACATATGCATCAAAGTAGCAGCACTGATTACGTTCCGTTCCAGCTTCTCTAAATATGGATAAAAGCATCGCTATTGCTGTAACTGATTAAAACCAAAATATAACGTTAAACGTTTTGAATGATGAAATGTAAGGACAATAAACACTTGTCTACAATAATATATGGTTTATCTGTGTTCTTCAAGCCATCGTGTATTTTCATAAGCCATTGCTAATCGACATACATATAATATAAGTATAGAATTTATTGTCTGCCTCATTCTGTGATAAGAATCCACATCAGATCACATAAGGAAGTTATTTCAAACACTCGAAAGATATTGTGAATTAAAAACAAGGTATAATGTTTTTTATAACTTTTGTTTTTATAACTCTTGTTGGACAACAGGTTTAGAAAGGATTATCATTGTATGTCATTAGAACGGAAGATGCTCTGCGTGTGTTGCTTTTTCTAATACAAGCGGGGAAGCGTTTCCTCATTTCAGCACGTGAAATCGCGGGCACACACACAGCAAATTCCGAGAGAAATAAAACAAGGAAGTTATTTAAATGCAAAACCGAAAAACCGCAATTCACAAGCGCGTATTGAACCGTGGATGTCGTACCGAACGGTTCGATATTATATTGAGTATTGTGACATCCCTATTATATATATATATATATATATATATATATATATATATATATAGTGAATAATGGATATATCACTCAGCTTAACAAATTGCAAGTATTCAGTTACAGAATTGTTTTCCATATTAAAAGGAAAGTGCTAATGTTTTAAGTCTCAGTGCTAAATTCTCACCTCATGTACTACAGTGTCTGTCTCTATATCCAGAATACATATTTCCTCATGGCACATGGTCTAGAGCAGCATACCGCTGTGTCAGCAGCAGTAATTGTAGAATACAGTCTGTCCTGTTCATATCCCCCACCTGCCCCATGCACTCTGAAGAGCAAACACTTGACCATGAGCCTAGACTGACCGTTTTACACAGTGGCTAATGCACCAGGGTCATTTTAGTTAGAGCTGTCAGCTGAACATAATTTAGACAGCAGCTCTGTAGGCTTCTGGAAAGCGAGTCATTGAATTTGTAAAACAATTTTTAAGGAAGTTGTTTTGTAACAAAGTATATTCTAGTAACCAGTTCAGTCCAAAATGAAAACTGTTATTTTGTCAAGACCTATGGAATTCATATGCTTTATGGTGAATTCAAATCGAGACCTTCTGTTGGAGAATCTTTGAATTGAGGGCCAGAAGTAACTGTGCAAATTCACAGAAAGGAAGAACAGAAGCTGTATATAGCATCAAGTGTCCATTAATATCACCGGGAGGTTTAACAAACTTACCCTGAGGGTCATAGTCTCCTTTAATGAGGATTAAGCCTTTTAGGCCAGTAAACAACTGTTATGTTTGCGTGATGTGCAGTATACTGAACTGACTATCATGTGTCCAGTGGCGTGAAACTAGAAGTTCTACATAGTTAGCCAGAGAGTGAATACATATTTTCAGTTTCACATTGCCTCATGAGTGTGGATACTTCCTCTCATTTGTGTTTTGGCTCAAATGTAACTGAAGCAAAGTCAGTTATATAATTTTTTTTTTTTTTTCCTTGTAAATAGTGGCCTTTATGTGTGGAATGGCTGAGTCACTGGTGATCATGTGTCCGAGAGGCTTTGGTGGTGCGGATGCAAGTTTTGGCAGGTTCCTTTAACCCATAATTGACCACTGAAGTATTGAAGGGAAAGTTCACCCAAAAATAAAAATCTGTTGTTAATTACTCACCCTCATGTCGTTCCAAACCAAGACCTTTGTTCATCTTTGGGACACAAATTAAGATATTTTTGATGAAATCCGAGAGCTTTCTGACCCTGCATAGACAGCAACACGACTAACACATTCAAGGCCCAGAAAGGTAGTAAGGACACTGATAAAATAGTCCATGTGACATCAAACATAATTTTATGAAGCTACTAGAATTCTTTTTTCTCTCTGATTTCACCAGAAATATCTTAATTTGTGTTCCAACGATGAACAAAGGTCTTACAGGTTCGGAACAACACGAGGGTGAGTAATTAATGACAGAATTTTCATTTTTGGGTCAACTTTCCCTTTAAAATAAACCCACAAACCCCCCTGTCAGGTCCCAGTGTCTGCACAGCCTGTGGTTTTTGGTTACGTGCTGTGCCTGTCTTCTGTGAGCGGTCAGTGGTGTGTGAATAGGCGCTCAGTGTTTGTTTTATTAAGTCTGCAGGAGGGCGATGAGGCTCTCTGAGAATCTCTGGAATCCCATGTAGGATTACACATGTACTGCAGAGACGGAGAGATGAGTGATGAAAGGATAAGAGAATGTGCCGGAGTCAGGCAGACGTGCCATTTTATAACATAAAAGACCTTTGGTGCAAATTAGATCCCAAAGGTCCTACGCCCCTGATTCACCCATTTCCCTTTTTAGGGATTTTTTGCTTTCATTAGACAAGCTGCAAGCTGATACTGCAATTCTGATGAGCGCATGATTGATTTTCTGTCACATAACACAGGTTGTTGACTATTTACTTCAAGCGACCTCACTTTGAATTAAATGAAAGTTATTTTTGTTCAGCTCTGTGTCTGGATAGTACGACTGCGTTTTAGTGCCACGTTAAACATTTTTTTTTAAAAAGTCTACGTTTTCGAGATTAAAGTCGTAATATTTTTTTGACTTTACAACTTTATTCCATACCTTATTATTGTATTATTATGGCTAAATAAAGTCATAATGTTTCGAGAATAAAGTTGAAATGTTTCAAGAATAAAGTCAAAATATTACGAAAATAAAGTCTAAATATTACAAGAATTAAGTCAATATGTTTCGAGAATAAAGTCAAAATTACGAAAATTAATTTGTAGCAATTACGAGATTAAGGTTATGAGATTAATTTCATTAATTTAGGCTATACTGATTTTTTTTTTTTTTCATGCTTTGATGTTTCTTCCATTTTTTTTTCTAGCTATAAACTTGAAATAACATTTATAATTTGTAGTTTGTGAAAAAATTTATAGAATTTGAAAGCTGAGCTGTGTTATATTAAAAGCAACAATTTTATTTATTCTCGTACTTTCAGCTTTATTCTTGAAACATTTCGACTTTATTGTCGAAATTATGACTTTATTCTCTAGATAATTTGACTTTATTCTCTAAATATTACGACTTTATTCTCGTAGTATTTCAACTTTATTTTCAAAATATTTCAACTTCATTCTTGAAATATTTAGACTTTATTTTTGGAAATATTTTGGCTTTATTTTTGAAATATTTCGACTTTATTCTCATAGTGTTTCTACTTTATTCTCAAAATATTATGACTTTAATCTTGTAATCTTAGTTTTTTTTATTAACGTGGCACTGAAACACTGTTGTAGCATAGTACAGCTGCAGAATCAGTTTAATTGAAGAAAACAGACAGCTGTGGTTTGCATAGTGACTTGAGCTGTTTGTGGGTTGCATTGTCAGATGTTCATGTGTGTGACTTATGGTTTTAGTCTATTTCTCTTTTTCATGCCCTTATTGTTCTCTTGTGGGAATGTTCTGGATGCATTGTGTGACATTTCTATGGCCTAAACCATAGTTCAATTAAGACATTTTTTATAAACGTACGTTAGAAATAAACATTACTTGTATGCGTCCTGAGACAAAACAAAGGCACCGATATATTTTAAGATCAGACAGTACAAGTTTCTTCCAGTTGAAACAGCTCAGACTTACATTTTGTCTGTGATACTAGGGGTAAAATACTTAAGCCAAATAACTGTTGGCATCATGGGACTGGTGTGAGTGTTTCTGTGATAGGTTATATCAGATCTTTTTTTGTTTTAGTTTCATGATCCCATAAAGCAGGTTGACTCTTGTTTGGCATGATAGACTGAGAAATACCATATATATAGTCAACTATCTGTAATACATTATGCATCATGTAAGATTCTTGATTATATTTCATTAATTTTGTTTGTCATAATTGATTCGATTAATCTGTGTGTTGTATGTTTCTCATTCATTCTGCATGTTTTTCTCTCCCTCATTGCTCTGCCTGCTGTTTACTTGTGTGTAAGTATGATTTGAATTGTCACATCTAGTTTTTCAGCTCTAGTCTAACCATATCAATCCTTTCTCAACAAATTCCCTTTCTATGTTTCATAATCCTCACAATGAACCAAAAAGATCAAAGTAATCTTGTTGTGCAATTCCCATGACACCTGTATTTAAATTATAAAGCATCTAAATCGTAATCAAATAATCTCTAGGAAAATAAAGCACATGTAAATGAAGTAAAGGAAATGTTTGTGGTGTGTGATGTGGTGGGAAGGTGGGGCCGTTGGTGCTCTGTGATAGAGGATGTTTTAGTAGGCTGCTGGGAATTACAGTCCTGGCCAGACTGTGTTGTGGCTCATTGCCACAGCAGCTTACGAAGAGCTCCATTAGACTCAAAGCCATCTAAATGTGATAATGCAATGGCTAAGTTAGGTTGCCTCTTAATAGAACTTGGCAAGAGTGAATCTGCACTTGTGTATTGTGCAATGCTAATGCGTGGTTGCAGAAGACCTATCAGCACGGTTAATATGTGTGTTGTCATATTTTAATAGAAGCAATAAATAGCCATTTTATTTTTTCCCAGATGTAACAATTTAGAAACCTAAATATATATGTGACCCTGGACCACAAAACCAGTCATAAGGGTCCATTTTTGGATTTTTGGTCTGAAAGCTGAATAAATAAGCTTTGTTAAAACGTTTGTTAGGACAGGACAATATTCGGCCGAGAATATTTGAACATCTGGAATCTGAGGGTGCAAAAAAATCGAAATATTGAGAAAATCACCTTTAAAGTTGTCCAAATTAAGTTCTTAGCTATGCATATTACTAATCAAAAATTAAGTTTTGATATATTTATAGTAGGAAATTTCCAAAATATCTTAATGGGACATGATCTTTACTTAATGTCCTAATAATTTTTGGCATAAAAGAAACATCTTGACCCATACAATGTATTGTTGGCTATTGCTACAAATAAACTTGTGCTAATTAAGACTAGTTTTGTGGTTGAGGGTCAAACGATTAATCGTGATTAAACACATACAAAATCAAAGTTTGAGTTTGCCTAATTATTATGTATATATAAATACACACAAAGTAATGTGTGTGTGTGTGTGTGTGTGTGTGTGTATATATATATATATATATATAAGAGAAATATGTTATTTATGTACAAAATATTTTTCTATATATATAATATAAATTCTAGAAAAATTATAATACATACATGTACTATTTCTTAAATATATACATGAATGTGCTTGTATTTATATGTACATAATAATTACACACAGTACACACATATATTAGACAAACTCAAACTTTTATTTTGTATGCAATTAATCGTTTGCCAGCCCTAATATTTACCTGTTATGTATTTGTGATAATTGTGGAATTTTTATTTTTTTAAATTTACAGTCTTTCTTTAGCAAACTGTAACCATTACGTAGTGATATATTATTAATTATTATTATTATTTAATTATTTTATTTGTTTAGAAATGTTTTATTTTTTAATTGTCAGTGCAATAATTTCATGAATTTTTCTTAAAATTAGTAACAATAATTACTAATATATAATATAATTAATTGTAAAAATATACTAACAGTATTATAAATGATTATTCTAAATTGTTAGTAAAATATATTAAATATATAAATGTAATTTTAGATCTATGCTATTAAGCCCAAGCCCAAAATCCTGTCCCAAGTTTATGTTTAAAAAAATGGGGGCACAAGAATTAAATCAAGTACTTTCATGGGCTCTTTAACTTTTCACTGACTCTTTTTTTTTTTTCTGTTAATCTTTGTTGCATGGCTGTCTTTCTCTGTATTAGCCACTTTCTCTTTCCCAACTAACTAAATTCTTTAACAGTTTATAGTTAAATGTTAAAATACACTTCAGGCTGATCTAATACTTGTCTTGTAACTGTAGACTGTGGTAGTTTCTATCATGGTAGAAGTCATTGATTAAGGTCACATCACTCAATGTCAATGCACTTTTCTCTCTTGTTTCAGGAGAAGGAAGGCTGGCATCCTGCCCAGCTTGGAAGACCTGCTGTTTTACAGTATTGCAGAAGGCCAGGAGAAGATCCCAGCTCACAAATTCATTACCGTGAGTGACAACGCTCCCCTTACATAGTTTCTGTTCGCAAGGACAGATATTATAGACTGTAGCATGCTTTGTGTACAGCTCCTGCTAGTAGGTCACCTGCACCTTGTGATAGTGTGACCGAAGAGTCAATTCTTGCACAATTTTTGCTGTGTTGTTGCTGTTATCTGCACCACTAAATGGGGCACATAGCCATGTTTTATTACACCAAGGCTATCTTAGCAAACCTCACCAACAAAGGAAGTAAAATCCTCTGATAAGAGTGTTGTGATTGATGGTAGTAATGACTAATGCCATCGACAGTTAGCTGTTAACTCTTATTTGTGCTCATGGAAATCTCTTGTTTATGTATGCATTCAGGCGCTGAAGGCCACTGGACTTCGAACGGGAGATCCACGGCTGAAAGAATGTATGGACATGTTGAAAGTCACCCTCAAATCCACGTCAGATGGCGTAATGCTGGACCGGCACCTGTTCAAAAAGTAAGATGACTCTAGCATATTTATGTTTTTTTTCAAGAAGTTGTAGTTTTTAAGCCTAGAATGATTAGTAAAATAAAAAAAGGCAAAGCAACAAGGTGTGTGTACAAATTTGGGATACAGCGTATTTGAACAAAGGCTCTTATGCTTACCAAGGTTGCATTTGTTTGATCATACAGTAAAAATAATTGTAGAAATTGTTTTCTATTTAAATATATTTTAAAATGTAATTTATTTCTTTGATGCAAAGCTGAATTTTCAGCAGCCATTACACCAGTCTTCAGTGTCACATGATCCTTCAGAAGTAATTTTAATATGACGATTGGTGCTCAAGAGACATTTATTATTGTTAAATGTTAAACAGTTGTGCTGCTTAATATTTTTGTGGAACGCATGATGCATTTTTTTACATCATACATGTCTTTACTGTCTATTTAATGCTTCCTTCTGAATAAAATTCAATTTCCATGCTGGTTCAGTGCTGATGGCCTTTGGATAAAAATAGAAAAAAATGTCAGTAAATCAGCATGTTTTTTTTCCTAGTAAACCTGGTTGGTCATCAAATGGATTAAGATGGTTTAGAAGTCAATTTAATTTAGCTTGTTGCATTGAAATCTGCAAATGTGGATAGTCATCCATGCATCCTTAAAATACGTATAATAATGTATGCATGCTACAAGCTATTTACCACAGAGCTGCACCTATTATCCTGTTACTATAATTAGCCTAAAGGCAATTACCCTGGAAAATCAAGGTGAGAAATTCTGTCTGCCAGCTAACATAATTCCCTGGAGTTAAGAAGAGAGAGGAAATGTACATTTCTCATGCACATTTAGATACTAAACTATCTATGATTGTTTATATTATACATTGTATAGAAGTTGTGATTGGTGGACGGCACTCTACATCTTATTTATGAGCAAACCCCGACAATCTGCTTCCTCTAGCTGTGTGTCACTCCTCAGGCATCATCCATAATACCTTCCTCCGTAACCAGCCTGATAGATGTCTGATTTTTCAGATTTTCAGTTTAATGCCCGGTCGATCCGGCTCGCACTGACGGCTTCATTACAGACTGAAGAGATGGGTGCAGTTCTGTCAGCTTGTAGAGGCTTGATAGATTGTGGCAGTGAGTGACCTTGCATGATAGGGCCATAAAGAGATGTTTAGAACCGAATACCTACCATACCACTTAAAATAGAAATTTTTAAAATCATTTTAAACAAAGAATTAAACAGCACTTTCGACACATGATGAAAATGATGTTCACTTAAGAGATTTAGATGTGTCGAAACTTGTTTCCAACTTTCTGCCATGGGATAAAAGCATAAATAAGGTAATTATGACTTTTTATGTCAAAATTCTGAGTTTATATCTCAGTTCTGATATTTTCAGATCTGAATTGTGAGACATATATACTCGCAATTGCAAGAAAAAAATCAGAATTGTAAGTTAAAATAACCTTATTCTGTGGTTGGAAAAAAGCAACATAATATCAACATGTAAACTCAGAATTCAGAATTTAGAATTTAGAGAAAAAGTAATAAAAAATTAAGATGCAAACTTAGAATTCTGAGGAAAAAAGAAAGAATTTTGAGAACTCAATTTCCAGTACATGTGTAATTTAGTGTATGACGTGCAATCAAAAATAGATGATTTCACATTTTTGAAATCTCACATTCTGTACAAATGTCTTTGTTCAATCAAATAATGAATTGAGAAAAATGTTCAAAATATGTGTTTTTTACTTTTGCTTTGGAAGTGCAAAATAGTCAAGTGCACAAGTCATTCAGGTATTCTATGCATGCATTTTTTTTTCATGGCGCACACAATAGTACTATGCAGTAATTGTACTATGCTAGTACACTGTTCCAAACATATGGGCTCCTTTTTAGCTTCCCTGCCTTACAGACAGCAAGTAATATATTATCTTTTGAAAATTTACATCCACATAAATCTGAACAACAGCACTGTATGCGGCTATTTTGAGGTTGTCTGTCCATTCAGTGACATTGGTGAAGCAACTGGACCAATATTTCAGATATAGTCACTGGACAGGTCTGTGTTTATGATGTCTGTGGATGATTCAATTCCCTTTGGTTTAGTGGAAGTGAATAACTCTGTGAAACCAGCAATGACTTTCTTTCTAACACCATTAATATTTTGATGTTTAACAAAACAAAGTACAAATTACAGAAGTGTTGCATTTTAAACACTTTTCTCTTTAAAATGCACACTTTTTAAAAAATTAATTACGAGTAGACAGCACGATTGAGCCAGTTTACGTGGATAATTAATCACATAGTAAAGCTAATAATGGCGTTTTGTGTCATTTAAGTCCTTTAATCTCTGATATTTGTCATATGATTACCGAGAAGAAATTAATAAACAAATTGACACAAGGATATACTTTCTACTATAAATGATGACCAACCCACTAGTAGGTATTAATTCTTCAGCTCTGTCCTTTTTTGTTTCTCCAGGTGTGTCCAGAGCAACATTGTTCTCCTAACACAGGCCTTCCGGAAGAAATTTGTCATCCCAGATTTTCAGTCTTTTGCCGCCCACATCGATACACTTTATGAGAAGGGCAAAAAACTCTCCGGGGGGCTGGTAAGATGAGAGAAATGGAAATAATAACTCTGAGTGATTCTTTTATACTTGACACAGCCTTTGTTTCTGATCACTTGTTTCATTTGCTCATAGGTTGCTGACTACATTCCCCAGCTTGCCAAATTCAGCCCGGATTTGTGGGCCGTTTCCCTTTGCACAGTAGATGGACAAAGGTATGAGTCATACACCTTCATCTACTTACAACTACTCATTTTAGCTGGAGATTAAGCTTCATCTACTGAAAGGAACAATAGCCAAATTTTCATCCAGTTTTTTTGCAATGTTTTGTTATCGACAAAGCGAAATTTGCTGTCTCTAGCCTGTTTCCATCCCTTTTTACCGATAAAATGGTGTCAGTGATGTCGCATAAGTGTATCGCAAAAAAAAAAATACCCTTGAGCTGTTTCCATACATAATTCACCTATTGCGCAAATTACTTAGACTAGTAGCCTGTTCTTCATCCTTTTGAAACAAAACTTTATTATATAGGCTATTACTTCATTGTATATGCCTACATAAAATTAATTGTATTAACAAGTATCGTGATTTTTTTTTATTTTTTTTTTTTTTTTGTACTTAGGCCTGTAGACTTTAGATACTTAAGCATCAAGCAAAATTCATACACAGGTGCAGCTGTATTATTATTATTTTTTTGATTAACTTTTACTAGACTGTTCTGGATAGGAATGTTCATTTCGGTTATTTTATTTCTTCTAACCAACAACCGACAGTTGTTAAGACATTATTAACCGTTAACCGGCAAGATTATGTTAAATTACAAATAAATTACGTGGCTGTGACCCATTAAAAAAAAAACCCTACATTTGTCAAAAAGCAGCATAAACAACAGAACGTGAGGATTTACATGGTCACATCACGCACCTGCAGCGCTTCTGTGAACGGAGAAGAACATAAAGCTATATATAAAAGAAACAAATAGGCTTATATACAAAATATATATTTTTTCTAAACTAACAAAACAAAAGAAAAAACTGTCTATATGCAGAATTTTGTTTCATTTTGTGATACGCTTCTGAGAAAGCGGCATCCTGTTTGTTTCCTTTATTTTACAAAAGCACAGTGTTTTGCTTTTATTGTAAATGTACACAAAGAAATATGTAAAATTTTTTGAATAATTTCTTACTCTTATATGACCACAAAAGGAGTACTGTAAGTTGTTTCCACTTTTATCCACTTTTTACTTTCACTCACTCCACAACAAATCCTTTAAATTTAATGGTAGAGCAGAACTGAGAACAAAACAAGAATGAAAACATAACAAACTAACAAGCCAAAATGAATTAATGTAACATTTTGTACTTTTTTGTACAAAATGAATCAATTTTAACTTGCAATGTACTAAAAGAACATCAAATTAAGATATGTATGTTTGAAGGGTATTTATTGATTTAATGTGCTTTTGAAAGACAGAGAAACTGTGCTTTAACGTGAGCAGCACCACAAACACGGATGCTGCCTATAGGCTAATTCTGTCATGTGACACCAAATGTGTTTGCATTAAAGCCCCTTTTCTCACAAAAAGTGTTTCCAAACTAATTTTTGTGACATTTGGACTATCGATGTAGAATTGCGCAAAAGTTAAACGGAAAAAGATTTTGTCGACACATGAGAAATTTTTTTTAACGATAAATGGCATTCCCATCAGCTATGTCGGTAACAATTTTGAAGCGCTAAATATTTTTTCGCAAAAAATCCTTGGATGGAAACCTGGCTAATGACTAATTCCACTACATTTGTTACTTAAAAAGCTTTGGCTTTGCTTCAGAGTGTTACAGTTTTCATATTTCAGCAAGCTTGATTATAATTTTGGGTATTTATTAACAAGAGCAATTGAATTGCACTAACCACTAACCGTGCACTATGTACATTATGACAAGTACCGGAAATACTTATGTGTATATATATATATATATATATATATATATTGGTAATAAAACCATCAGATAAAGTGGCAGCTAATCTTGCCGTTCAATAAATGCTCCACGTATCTCCTCGACTAGTCACTCAGTGAAGATAAAATGTGCTAATGTTAATCCTCTTATTTGAGAACCATTGATAACAGGACTATAAACTCACAGTCATTAATGTTTCCCTTAATACTTAGACCTATGTGTCATGGTACATCCTTTGATCTCTGATATTTAGGACCTACTAAGATACAATCTGTATGTTTTTACCCAATGCTTTAGGATTTGTTGTAAAGATACACAGAGTGCCTACATACCTCTTTGATTACTATGGTCATTCACCAGTTACACAGTAACTAGCTCTTTTGGTCAACAACACTGTGCCAGAGACTTGATCTATTGACAAAAATTGATGGACTAACATCAGTCATTATAGACCAATTTGGTGTTGACGTCACATTTGACGTCGCTTGCAGCTGTGCGCGTATAGTGGTTGCAGAAAAACACTGGTAACAAGTGGAGGTAAACGGGTAAAATCCATGGAATAAGAGAAAACAAATTTAGTGCCTTATGATGCCAGAATCGGAATGCAAATAATTTTTATAGAATACTGTCGTCAAAGACGGCATTTGAAGTTAAACGCGTATGTTTAAACGTACATGAAAACTGCTATAACTACTCTACTTTTAAAACATAAATTTGATTTAAACAATAGGTCTACATAATATTCACATATGCTGTTCATAGGGGACGTATTGTATTAGCCCTACAGTTACAGCATGAAATATTATTTAAACCTATTACTATTAACATTTTTACTTAACATTTATTTATTTTATCTCACAAATCTTTTTTTCTCGCAAATGCAAGTTTATATTTTCTAATTCGTACTTCATAACTCGATTTAACTAAAAAATAGTGAGTTTACAATTCTGAGGGAGAAAAAGCCAGAAGTGTGGGATATGAACTCCTATTCTGAGCCGAGGGGAAAAGAGAGAATGACGAGTTGTTTTTTCTCATTAGAATTGTAAGAGATAACCTCAGAATTGCAAGAATAAAGTCAAAATTTTAAAATATAAAGAATTAATTTTTTTTTAAATTCTTTTATTTCATGGCTCCATAGACTGCCACTAGAAAACAGTCATTTTCTGCCACCAGATAGGCTCCGCCCACAAAAAATGTCATCCCTGTTTCGGATCTGTAAGACTTTCCCACTATCTAACGTCAATTTTGTTGAATAACAGTGCTTATCGCTGGGTGACAAGCTCTTGTAATAAGCGGAGAACATTTTGAAAATGACATCTAATCAATATAATATATAATCTTTTTAAATGTAACTATTTGGTACCGTATCAGTGTAATTCTCTAGCCATAAAGGCTATCTCTCAGGGGTTTTCTGCAACCATGGTTGCATGGATGCACGCACATCCTGAATGTTTACAAACCTATAATTGGTTTGTACTTTACACAAAATGCCTGACTAACTGAATTAACTCTGATAGTTTCGTTATAGCAAATTTGCCACAGATTTTCAATGCCTTTGAGTCTCTTTGTTAAAGGAGAAGTGCACTTCCAGAACAAAAATTTTTTTAGATAATGTACTCACCCAGTTGTCATCCAAGATGTTCATGTCTTTTTTTCTTCTTTTGTAAAGAAATTAGATTTTTTCAGGATTTCTCTCCATATAATGGACTTCTATGGTACCCCCAAATTTGAACTTCCAAAATGTAGTTTAAATGCAGCTTCAAAGGGCTCTAAACGAGGAAGAAGGGTCTAGTGAAACGATCAGTTATTTTCTAAAAAAATTACAATATATATACTTTTTGACCTCAAACGCTCGTCTTGTCTAGCTCTGCGTGAACTCTGTGTATTCTGGTTCATGACCGTTATGTCACGGTATTTAGAAAAACTCATCTCATTTTCTCCTCCAACTTCAAAATCGTCCTACAACACTGCAGAGGTCCTGACCCAGTGTTCACAAAGTTAACATGCAAAGAAGGTCAAACACCCTTTACAAAAAAAGGTAAAACAGCGATGTAGGGCAATTTTGAAGTTGGAGGAGAAAATGAGTTTGAGAGTTTGTAGACGTACCCTAACTGTCTTGAACCAGAAAACACAGAGTTCACCCAGAGCTAGACAAGATGAGCATTTGAGGTTAAAAAGTATGTCAGTTCTAAATTTTTTAGAAAGTAACAGATTATTTCACTAGATACGACCTTTTTTCCTCGACTGGGGTCATTTAGAGCCCTTTGAAACTGCGTTTAAACTGCATTTTGAAAGTTCAAACTCGGGGCACCATAGAAGTCCACTATACAGAGAGAAATCCTGAAATGTTTTCCTCAAAAAAAATAATTTCTTTACGACTGAAGAAAGAAAGACATGAACATCTTGGATAAGTACATTATCTGAACATCTTTTCTTTTTTTTTTATTAGTATTTTTAAACATCTTCATATGTTAGTGTCACCATGTGGCTGTTAGGTTCAGCTTTAGAATCATTATTTTTGTTAGTTTGCATATATGGACCATTCTGATCTCTATTTACTCTTTTGCACAGACACACAGTGGGCGACACTAAAGTGCCATTTTGCCTGCAGTCGTGCGTGAAGCCGCTCAAGTACGCTATTGCCGTGCATGACCACGGCACTGAATATGTGCACCGATTTATTGGGAAAGAGCCCAGCGGCTTACGCTTCAACAAGCTCTTCCTGAATGAGGAAGGTAAGGATTATAACCATCAGCTTCAGCATGACTGCTTTCTTCTACAAACAGGAAACAGTTTCAGCATTTGTCTTGAATTTTATCTGTTTTTCCACAGATAAACCCCATAATCCAATGGTGAATGCTGGTGCAATCGTGTGTACCTCTCTTATCAAGGTAAGCATCTTCCACTTGTTTTTATTTCATATTCAGTTTAGAAGTTGTTTTTGACTACTCCTCCTAACTGTACTTACATTCTCCTGATTTGAATTAGCCAGAACAGATTATAATATTTGGTACTGGCCAGAAGATTGTTGAGTAATATGTTGCAGCAATCATTTTAAGAGGTTTTGGCTGTAGTTGTATATTGAATAAGAGATTGTGAGCAGTGCTGCCTAAGACCAATTGACCATTAGTGTTTTTTCTAGGTGCTTCTAGTCTTTTCTCTGTGTGTTATTGCTGTACACAGTACACCTACTCAAGGCCTCCACTCTCATTGTAAACTAAATGTGTGGAGTTCATCCTGTTTTCAGGACCATTATGGTTAAAAGTCTGTTTGCAATGAATTTTAAGTAAAATTCATTCAGACTTTCTATTCTCTACATTTTTTCCACACTCTTTTGTGACTTGGGCTGGGTGATAAAGCAAAATAAATAAATGGTTTAAACAAAAGTCGCACAAAAATGATTTAAAAATGATCTGATTTACATAATAGAGCCCATTCAGTAGCCTAAATCATATGTAATTATTAAGTGCTTTCTTAATGAATGAGATGTTATAGATTCTGAGAAGAGTGGTCTATGTTTCATTTAAATGCTTCTCTAAGTATTAATTAGGCCCAAATTTATTTTATTTTTTAAAATTAAATTAAATTTAATTTAATTTAATTATTTTTTATTATTTATTTATTTTTATTTATGGTTTGTGTTTGTTTTTTGTTTTTCAGATAAAATGTAATAAAATATATTTTTATTGATATTCTTTCAGACTTTTGTTTTTTAATTTTAATGTGATATTTTCTATAATGAAATGTTTTTTTTTAATAAAGACCTTCTAACAACTTTTCTGAAAGTTTTTGATCCACTTCAAAAATGTTGACTACTATATATTATATATATAGTAGTTGGCATTTTTTAAGTGGATCAAAATCTTTCAGAAAAGTTGTCCTGTAACAAAACAATACCCGTTCTTGTCTCAGGACAATTTTGACATTTTTTTTCAAATGTTAACTACTGTGTGTGTATATTTTATTGAATTAAAGTTGTGAATCAGATAGCTTAAACTGATTTGTGGAAATGAATCAAACTTACCAAGCCCAGTGTCATTTTTACTACTTAAGATGCTATTAAACATTTTTTTAAGAAACTTAGGAAACTATTTACAGTTTTTCTTAATTGCTTAAACATATTTCTTGAAATTATGCCTCGCTTTTGCGAAACTCTAAACACAAATCCGTAACTTCTAACTCAATTCCCCGAACTTACTATATTCAGGTCAAAATGAAGCTCTCCACTCAAAACAACTCAATCTTGCTGAAAAAAACAAACTTTGCTCTCAGACATGACACACAAACCCTCAAAAATACACACACTACAACACAGTTTTACACACTGATGAGATCAATTCAAAACAATACTATGAAAACTGGTAAAACTTGGGGGAAAAAAATCACATGATGAACACAACAATTGTATGCATTTGCAAGTGTTTTAAACCTTAATTTATTGTACTGTAGAGTACAGCACAAAACAGCAAACAACAACAAAAATAATTATTCTGCCCCAGCATC
The DNA here is from genome assembly GCA_012976165.1 of Labeo catla. Taxonomy (NCBI): domain Eukaryota; kingdom Metazoa; phylum Chordata; class Actinopteri; order Cypriniformes; family Cyprinidae; genus Labeo; species Labeo catla. The sequence continues at coordinate 204,558 of VONZ01000363.1, forward strand.
CTGTCTTTGGTCTGGGACAGGCCAAACAACCTCCTCAACATCACAGACTAAATTGGCCCTGGACAGGCAGCGGCAGTAAAATCCTCTTGCATGACTGATCCAACCCTGGCACGCATCAACTAAAATATATGAGACTGCTTGTTTTCTTGTCCTTGTCCTTCCTATTTCTCTTCCATGTTGTTGTCGTCGTCCTCCTCCTTCTTCTCCTCCTCTTCCTCTTTCACCTCCTACTCTTTGTCTTCAAAACTGCATATTACTGTATGCGGGATATTGATTGAAAAAGACTGCAGAGGATTCACAGTTACACTTTTACTAGTGGTCTGACAAAAAAAAAAAAAATAATAATAATAATAAAATAAAAATCAACATAAATAAAATAGAATAAAATATAAATACATTACAAAGTCATTGTGAAATAGAAAAGAAAAAGGAAATATGGGCAAAGGAGGAAATATAAATTAGAAAGACCACTGTCAGAATTTGTAACTCTTGTGTTGTCCTCTGTCTATATCTGCTTTCCAACTGAAGGTTCGTGAGATGTTGAGATGTACCTTTGAGCTGTTTCAGAGAACTGCTTTATCATTGGTTGATCTGTAGTCTCAACATTAGTGAAAGTCAATATTCACTTGAACAATTCATGGCAAATTTACAAAAAGTCTAATAGAAATGTGTAGAATATGCTTGAAAGTTTATGACAACTAGATCAAAAATTTAGCATTTACTACAAAGACATATACAATGAGCTAATGACTTGATGTTTTGAGGGGTAAGACTATAGCAACATGACAATAGGAACTGATAATGTAGGAAACAGCAGACAAATCAGTTGCATAATCAGTTGCATGAATGTACCAAAGCAAACGCAACTTCTTCAAAAACAATTAGAAACATTTTCTGATGTGCACAAGTGACTAGATGATGTGGAGGTTGAACAAGTAGTTTTGAGAATTTCATTTCTGATCTGAGAAATGCACCAAACTGTAAGCTGACTTTGGCCCTTTTATCTCCATCGAAGGTTCTGATTGGTGTGTGATAAATTTTGACTCCTAGTGTTTCCACTTGAGTAATTGTGTGCTAATTGAGCTCAAACTTTGCAGACTTGAGTGAACAATATTGAATGCTAGTGCTTTCTAAATGACCACATGGTGTAAGCACTGAGAAATGTAGGGATTTGTGTGCAGAGTTTTGCAGTAACAGTTCACCAAATCTGATTCATGTGTTAAAGCAGGGTAAGAGTGTTTGTAGTTCAGGGAAATGGGTGTGCTTTTTGAAAAATGGCATTATAGTTTTGAAATTTTAGTTCAAAAGACTGGTTATAGTGTTTTAGCAATCGAGAAAAACTGTAAGATATTCACAGTGTTGCTTGATTTTACATTACAGGAAAAATCATTGCAGATATATTGTGAATATTGGATATATCGCCCAGCCCTACTTGTGCCTTATTAAATATATATATTCTCCGTAGACCATAAAATGCATCATATTATATATTCAGAGTATTTGTAGTGGTTTTATGAAGCCTGACTGGTATTTCTTGGAGTTGTTTGCACTTTTTGGTTGTGTTTGTGTGTTACAGCGAATGTACCTCGGTCTTTTATGTGTTTTGATCCATGTGCAAACACACGAGACAAGAAAAACACTCCAGCTGGTTTTGTAATGTGGATGTTGTAGATTCAAAGGTTCTTATTGCCTTATGTAAAGTTGACACTGTACTACATGCTCACAGTTGAGCCCTTGTATACAGTATGCATGTGTGCGTTTTATGCAGAGTGATCATTTCTAAACACAACACACATACAAACGCACATACACATTTCTAGGACATAAAACGTATTATCATTCTCTGCTTTGACAAGTTCAGTTAAGAAAAACAGTTTATATTTTTATACATTCATTAGGGCTGTCAATTTAACATGTTGTGTTAGATGAACTACTGTCAATGATGTACAGTTGAAGTCCGAAATTTACATACACCTTGCAGAATCTGCAAAATGAAAATAATTAAATTTTACCAAAATAAGAGGGGTCATACAAAATGCATGTTATTTTTTTATTTAGTCTTGACCTGAATAAGATATTTCACTTAAGACATTGACATGTAGTCAACAAGAGAAAATGACCCTGTTTAAAAGCCTGCATACACTTGATTCTTAATACTGTGTTGTTACCTGAATGATCCACAGCTGTTTTTTTGTTTGTTTGCTTAGTGATAGTTGTTCATGAGTTCCTTGTTTTTCCTGAACAGTTAAACTGCCCACTATTCTTCAGTTCCCACAAATTCTTTCAGCTGGTTTTTCAGCATTTTTGTGTATTTGAACCCTTTCCAACAATGACTGTATGATTTTTGAGATCCATCTTTTCACACTAAGGACAACTGAGGGACTCGTATGCAAATATCAGAGAAGGTTCAAATGCTCACTGATGCTCCAGAAGCAAATACGATGCATTAAGAGCCAAGGGGTGAAGACTTTTGAACTGAATGAAGATGATACATGTTTCCTATTTTGCCTAAATATCATATTTTTTTTCATTTAGTAAGCTCTTCAGAAGCTACAGAAGATATCTGCATGTTTCCCAGGAGGCAAAATAAGTTCAGTTTATCCTGATCTTCAAATTCAAAAAGTTTTCACCCCCCGACTCTTAATGCATTGTTTTTCTTTCTGGAGCATCAGTGAGTGTTTGAACCTTCTGTAATAGTTGCATATGAGTCCCTCAGTTGTCTTCAATGTGAAAAGATGGATCTCAAAATCATACAGTCATTGTTGGTTCAAATACACAAAAATGCTGAAAAACCAAAGAATTTGTGAGAACTGAAGGATTTCTCTGAAGAACAGTGGACAGTTTAACTGTTTAGGACAAACAAAGGACTTTTATCACTAAACAAAAAAACTGCTGTGGATCATTAAAGTAACAACACATTATTAAGAATCAAGTGTATGTAAACTTTTGAACAGGGTTATTTTTATAAATTCAACTATTATTTTCTCTTGTGGACTATATGTAAATATCTTTCATGTGAAATATCTTATTCAGGTATTACTAAATAAAAAAATAACATGCATTTTGTATGATCACTTTTATTTTGGTAAAATAAAATAAGATTCTGTAAGGTGTATGCAAACGTCTGACCTCAGCTATATATCTAGTGCCTGTTTACATAGAAAAACACTGCAGATGGACAAAACAAATATACTGTACTTTGGAGAGACTAATAAACTTGACTGCAAGAGCAAGCACTGTGGGGGGAAAAACTATATTAATGTCTGAAGGCACTTTTTGTAATGTCTAATCAATATTTTAATCTGTAAAATCTTCTTTTAGAGGTTTTTCTCAGCAAATTTGCAGTTAATTTGTTGCAAACCAATATAATTAATTTGACAGCCCTTGAATTTATTTTAACCCTGCACCAGTCCACACATTAAAAGGATGCACCGTCACCCTGCGTGACGAATGTTGGGCATCCTGTGAACAACACAGCCGTGAAGTTCAACCTCACATCTCCCATCACACCTAAACTCAGCCATTGTGATTGCTCTTCTCACATTGTTCTCCTGTGAATGAAATCGGTGTGACGCAAAATGTCTTTCACCCTTTTGATGTGTTCCGGTAGGTCAGTGCTGAATGTAAGTCGTGCCTGTCGGTTTCCTTTGCACCTACGTAACGCATGACATCATTTCCTCCCTTTCCTTCCGAGTCCTTGAGCACCGCCATGAGCGTGTACTAAAAGCGTGTGATATGCTGTTGAAGGCTCTGTGTGCTGTTTTATGTTGTTGCATATTTTGCAGACGTAGGATCTGTGGGATTTTTTGACCACTGCTGCAGGTCAATGACGTTGGTAATTTTTCCTTTCCATTTTTCCTCCCTCCCCATGAACAAGCCTGGATACTAAAATATTAGTAGTGCCATTGTGTTCCTTAATAAGGCGGCGACTGCATAAAATAGAGCATCTGTGCAGGACCAAAATGGTCTTTAGTGCTGGAAACTGCGGAACCCCATAAAGGCCATGCATTCGTTTATTCTCCCTCTTTCCTATGATCTCGCTGCAGAAGTATTGATGCATGGACTTTGTGGGTTTCTGAAGTAAACTGGGTTTGCAGTACATTCAGTGCTTTTTCATACACCTTAAATAATGTTCAGCAGGGGTGTAAAATGTATAGAGAAATTGTTTGCATTGAGTTATAGGTACTGTGATTTTTACGTATTTACGTATTTAAACGTATTTAAAGGGATAGTTCACCCAAAATGCATCAACTGAAGACACATCAGAAAGCTCTTAGATTTCATCAAAAATATCTTACTTTGTGTTCCGAAGATGAACGATGGGTCTTGCGCGTTTGGAACGACTTGAGGGTAGGGTTGTCACTAACGATTATTTTGGCAATCAAGTAATTAGTCGATTATTCTGACGATTAATCGAGTACTCAAATAAATATAATTACTTTTTTGAAGTAATAAAAATAGGCCAAAGAAAACAACAGCCTTTAAAATTACTTCAAATATATAATAGCAATAATAAGAGGAAATAATAATTAGTTCAAATAAAGTACAGTGCCTATAGAAAATCATCATACCCTGTGAAAACCTTTACCTTTACCAAGTTGTATCTTGACGACTCTACTGTTAGTATTGCATGGTACGGCAAAGAATTCACCATGGTTGGGAAAGTGCTTTTAAAAGACCTCTGGGATAAAGTTGTGGAAAGGCACAAGTTAGGAGAAGGCTACAAAAACATTTCAAAGGCTTTAGCTATCGGAGTATCAGAGCATCATTAAGAAGTGGTAAGCGTATGGCACCACCAGCACATTGCCTAGATCAGGCCGTCCGTCCAAAGTGGATGACAGAGCCAGGAGGACATTGATAAAAGAAGCTACCAGGAGGCCAAAGGCATCTTTGAAGGACTTACAAGACTTTATGGCTGGGTCTGGTCAGTCTGTGCATGTGACAACTATCTCCCAAGCTTTACACAAAGCTGGCCTGTATGGCAGGGTGGCACAAAAGAAGCCTTTTCTAAAAAAGTGCCTCACTCAGTCTCGTTTGCGCTATTCAGAAACACATTTGGAAGAGTCTGATACCTTCTGGCAAAAGATGCTATGGTCTGAAGAGACCAATATTGACCTTTTCGGACTGGATGCTGCCAAGTACATCCAAATTCTTGAGGAAAACCTGCGTCCCTCTGCTAGACAGCTGAAGATGGGCAGGTCATTCACCTTCTAACATGGCAGTGACCCTAAACATACTGCCGAAACAACAACAAAATGGCTTAAAGCTAGGAAGGTGAATGTCCTTGAGTGGACAAGTCAGAACCCTGACCTAAATTCACTTGAAAATCTGTGGATGGCTTTGAAGAGAACAGTCCATTGCCGCTCACCACAGAATGTGACTGAATTTGAGCAATTCTGCAATGAAGAATGGGCAAACATTCCCCAATTAAGATGTGCAAAGCTAGCACAGACATATCCAACAAGACAGATGGCAGTTATTAAAGTCAATTTTGGCTCTGTGAAGTATTAAATCAAAGGACTGATGACTTTTCCAACCCTGTTATTCTAGGTTTTTTTTTTTTTTAATTATTTTACAGAACTGTTATTTTTTCTTTAATTGGTTTAATGTTGTAAATAAAGCTAAAAAAAAAGTTATTTGGAATGGGGTTTGATTTCAGGCTGTATAACAAATAAAGTAACTCTTTCAAGGGGTATGATGATTTTCTATAGGCACTGTATCAAAAGCATAAGCATATGGTTTTATTAAACAATTTTCAGTGACATTTTTATTTTAAGGTGGACTATCCCTTTCCACTTTTAATCCTACATTTAATCCCCGTTTAATTCAGTTTTCTAAGTGTTCTTACTTTTAATGCTCAAAAACTTGCGTTGTTTTCTATTTCTATTTATATTATTTAAAAAACACAAAACAAATAAATTGAATTTAATTTTTTCTAAAATTGTTAAACTAAAAAAAAAATAGCAGTACTAGATGTTCAGCAATGATCAACAATGGTTTTACTTAAAATGTAATTGCTTTAGGTCAGTCTCCTTGCTGAATTTCTATTGAAGTTCCAGTTTTCAGTGTCACGTAGTAAAAAACAACAAAAACGTTTTTAATTGGAATACATTTGTTTTTGTTGCAGTGTAAAAGACTTTACAATAGGTTTTGATCAGTTTAATATATTCTTTCTGAATAAAAACATTACTTTCAACAACAACAAAAAATCTCAAATCCCAAACTTTTGAATGATAGTGTTTATACAATACAACACAAATACAAATGTATTGTCAAGGTTTCATGCAACTGTATATGTATTTTTTTTCTCTTTGGAAATGTAATTGGGTAAGAATACAGTTTTCCCAAAATAATACATAAATATAGTAATTAAGTACAGTTATTTCAGTACTTTACACCCCTGATGTTCAGCAGTCTATCAGACAGTCAAACACATTAGTCCAAGGGTGCCCAACCCTGTTCCTGGAGATGTACCTTCCTGCAGAGTTTAGTTCCAACCTTGATCAAACACACCTGTCTGTAATTATCAAGTGGTCCTTCAGATCCTAATTAGTTGGTTCAGGTATTGGAGCTCTGCAGTAAGGTAGATCTCCAGGAACAGGGTTGAGCACCCCTGCATTAGTCACGGTTCATTTATGGCAATAATGCAATCAAGCTCCATGTCTCTCTTTGCATTAATTTGATGTATACCTCAACCCACACTCAGTCTGGCAGAAGTTGTAGTTTAATGAACACTGATCCACACTCACTCAAAAACGCATCAACACACAATGCACAGATCCTCCTCACACATCATCTTAAGACGTTACCAACCCTGCTGATTCACATCCACTCTGTTTTTTGACCCACTTCTCTGTTTGGCCTACAGGTCTCCATGTACACGTTTAACTCCAGTCTTTGCTCTGTAGCGGTTCATCATCATTTCCTTTGTAGAGCATAACAGTACTTTACCGTAGTACACACATGAAATTATTATGATCTTCTCATTGATTTCTAACAACAGATTACTAACAGATGATTTTAGCATTCTACTGGTAATATTTAAGGAATGAAATTATCCATTTCCTTACTGCTAATCCGTATGAGTTAGCTACTGTTCTGATTATATTTTTTCCCCATGATACTACTTTTTAAAATGTGTGTTTATCTATTTTAATGTTTGAAGGACAAAATATTTATGTCTTTTATGTTTTCCTGTGTCTTTCAGCAAGGTGCAAGCAATGCTGAGAGGTTTGATTATGTAAGTCACTTATTTAAAGATTACAACATATTTTTTTCAAATGAATTGTTGTTTTTGAGTTTGATTTCCCTGTTCTGTTCTCTCTTGCAGTTGATGTGCTTCTTGAAGAAGATGGCAGGAAATGAATATGTTGGTTTCAGCAATGCCACGTATGTTGAGCTACCAATTCTGTAGTTTAATCATAGATAGGGCTGAAGAACAGTCAATAAAAATAGTACTCTTCAGTACGTTCAGTATCTGTTTTTAAGGTTTGCATAATTTAATTGAGGCAACTTTTATTGTATGAACCGACCTAGATTCCAGTCGGAGCGTGAGTCAGGAGACAGGAATTTCGCTATTGGCTACTACCTGAAAGAAAAGAAGGTTGGTATATCGAGGAGCTGATTTATTGCACCCAGTCATTTCTCTGTTTCTCACCTTCATGTCTTAAACATTTTGTATACTGTGATTTCAATAAGGCCATTCACACAGAACGTGTTTTTACTTTGAAAACAAAATGAGAAGTAAGGTCTCAAGACACATTGAACTTTTAATTTGAGCGCTGTGTTTTTTGAATGCCATGTCAGGGTTGAGATTCTGTAAAAGATGCAAGACGCAAACACAACTGTCAAAGATCTCTGTATGTAATGCATAGAACAACAATGGAATGGTAGCGCAGCAAAGTTGAAAATGTGCTCTGTATGAATGGTCTCTTTTTATGTGTACTTACTGGAGTGGTTCCTTGTTTTGATTCGATTTTTCGATTTCTTTTGTATGCAGTGCTTTCCAGATGGAACAGACATGACTGCTGTTCTGGACTTGTACTTTCAGGTGTGTACAGAGATGCCTTTCATTACTGAGTCACTGTCAGCTTGCAACATAAGAGTAATGAGCTTGGTGCAATGCATTCTGGGATTGGCTTCCAAAATGTTGACCTTGTAACCAATATACACTATTGTTCAAACGTTTGAACGTTTAAATGTTTTTTAATGCATTAATTTGATCAAAAGTACAATTAAAACTAATATTGTGAAATGTTATTGCAGTTTAAAATTCTATTTTACATAAACAATAAATACAATTATTATATTGCAGTATTTAAAAAAAAAAAATGATTTAATCTATTTTCAAATGTAATTTATTCCAGTTATGGCAAAGCTGACTTTTCAGCATCTTTACTGCGGTTTTCAGTGTCACATGATTCTTCAGAAATCATTATATGTTATGTTGATTCGGTGATTTTCTATTATTATCAATGTTAAAAACTGCTTAATATTTTTGTTTAAACTTTGATGAACTGTGATGAAAAAGTTTTATTTGAAATTGAATTTCACATAAATAGTAATACTTATAAATGTTTTTACTTTTGATCAATTCAGTACATCCCTGCTGGTTAAAAATATAGATTTCTTCTTTAAAAAAAAGTTTTTCTAAACTTTTTGAATGGTAGTACACTACCAGCCAGATCAAAAACTGTAAAATTTTCTAATATTTTTACTATTTAAAATAACTGTTTTCTATTTGAATATATTTTAAAATGTAATTTATTCTTGTGATTTCAAAGCTGAATTTTTAGCATCATTACTCCAGTCACATGATCCTTCAGAAATCATTCTAATATTCTGATTTGCTGCTCAAAAAGCATTTATTATTATTATTTTTATTATTATTATAATGTTGAAAACAGCTGAGCAGAATATTTTCAGGTTTCTTTGATGAATAGAAAGTTCATAAGAACAGCATTTATCTGAAATAGAAATCTTTTGTAACATTATAAATGTCTTTATCATTATCTTTTGATCAATTTGAAGCATCCTTGCTAAATAAAAGTATTAATTTCTAGAATTTCTTTCCCTTCAAAAAAAAAGAAAAATTGGAATGGTATAGTTTATAATATTACAAAAGCTTTTTATTTCAGATAAACGCTGATCTTTGGATCTTTATATTCATCAAAGAATCCTAAAAAAAAGTACTCAACTGTTTTAAATATTGATAATAATAATAAATGTTTCTTGATCGGCAAATCAGCATATTTGAATGATTTCTGAAGGATCATGTGACATTGAAGACTGGAGTAATGATTCTGAAAATGTAGCTTTGATCACAGGAATAAATAATTTTCTAAAATATATTCCGACTGAAAGCAGTTATTTGAAATTGTAAAAATATTTTAAAATTGCATTGTTTTCCTCTACTTTGGATCAAATAAATGCAGGCCTGGTGAGCAGAAGAGACTTCTTTAAAAACAATAAAAATCTTACTGTCCAAAAACTTTTGACTGGTAGTGTATATTACCAAATGAATCAATATATAAAGAAATCACATCAAAAGCAGAATCGATTCAAAAGCAATTGCTTGCGAATCAGAATCACAGAATCAGAAATCTGTCAATTACTATTGATACACTACAACTGAATGGTTATTGGAGCGCTTAGAAAGTTGATTTGCTGGCACGAACGGCTCTGGCTTAGTTTGACATGTCACAAGCATGGCAGGACTGCAGTCTGGTGACTCTGTCCCTTGACTTCTGTCATGTGCCTATGAGATCATGCGCCGTGTGTAATGGGATAGTGCAGCTGATGGCTTTCTCTTACACACACACACACACACGGTCAAATTCTTAAGGTGTTGTTTTCACTAATATCCACAAGGAAAGCTGCCACACGAAGCATGTTAAAAAAATGTGATAATATTTCTTATTCATATGTGTTTATTTGTGTTTGTGTCCATATGTGCAGCTGTGCTCCATTGAGGTAAATTGTGAGAGCGCTAGCGTCATGGCTGCCACACTGGCCAACGGCGGCTTCTGTCCAATCACAGGCGAGCGTGTGCTGAGCCCTGAGGCCGTGCGAGACACCCTCAGCCTCATGCACTCCTGCGGCATGTATGACTTCTCCGGACAGTTCGCCTTTCATGTAAGTGTGTGTGCATGCAGGTTTACATGTGTAAACAGAATCAAAACAGTAGTTTTGACTCACTTTCTGTTATTTTGGAGCACCGTTTCACCATATCATCTGAGCTTTCCTGTTTTTCCTCTCCGTTTCACATTTTTGTCATTCTTTCCATTAACTTTTAAAGGATGCTTTTAAATGTTCGCTGCCCTGATTAAGTCATTGTTTATCAAATGAAATCAAATCACCTTTCAGCTTTCAGAAATTGAGAACAACAGAAAAAATAAATATTTTTAAATGCTGAATTGCTTTGTCTAAATGCAAACATTTTTTTATATGCTCTCAAAGTCCACTACAAAGACTCTTTGTAGTGAATATTTGTGTCTAATATTTGTGCTAATCAAAGTAAACTGATTTCAAATTCACTAACCACTTTAGCATGCAGTATTTCAGGACAAAAACCTGTTACTTATTTCCAAGCTTCCTGTAGTACAACATAACGTCTAGGTTACGTACGTAACCCTCGTTCCCTGAAGGAGGGAATGGAGACGTTACATATGGGAACTCGCCTGAGAGACCAATCATCTCTGAGCCTTATTCAAAAGGCCAATGAACATTCATGAACATTGGTGAGTGGTATTTGCATGCCGAGCCACTCCCCCGTACATACGGGTATATAAGATGGCGGCGTGCAACCACTCATTCAGGTTTTCGCTGAGGAGCCGAGTAGCAACCCGGCGTCAGCGCGACGTAGGGTCGTGGCAGGGGATGTAACGTCTCCGTTCCCTCCTTCAGGGAACGAGGGTTACGTACGTAACCTAGACGTTCCCCTTCAGTCGTTTCACTACGACGTTACATATGGGAACAGACCCATGGAACAGGCCACGACCCTGACGCCGCGTTACGCACAGACCCACGTGCTGACAGGCGGACGTGTCAGCAGATGGATATGAACGTAACCTTCCCAACGCCCTGAGGGCCAATAGGGGACCCCACAGGGATGCCAGTTGTTACTGAAGCAGAAGTTGGGGGGGGCGGAGCACATGAGATGTCTACATGTGGAATAAAAATAATTCAATATATCTATAACTTGTAGAGATATATGAGGGAAACAGCGGCCTTCTAGCTGACCTTGGAAAAATACTGAGACATGTTGCCACAACCTGCTGGGCGAAGGAGACCCAGCCGGAGCACAGTCAGGCACTACTCCGCAGCTAGGCCTGACTGCGGGGCATGGAGGACCCAAGGTTCACCGGAGGGAACAACTGAGGGATATAGCGCACGGATCCATTAGGAGTGGCGCAGCAAGCCGACACCAGCCGGTCTCCCGTTTACCTGATGTCTATGTTAAGACACGGGAGGACACGGCCTCAACGCGAAGGTTGTAGAACCTAGCGAAGGTATTAGGTGTCGCCCAGCCCGCAGCTCTACAGATATCTGCTAGTGAGGCACCATGAGCCAACGCATAGGATGAGGCAACACTCCTTGTGGAGTGGGCACGAACACCTAAAGGGGCATGGCTCTCCCTGGTTTTGATATGCCAGGGAGATGGTATCTACCACCCAATGGGCCAACCTCTGTTTGGAGACAGCATTCCCTTTCTGCTGACCTCCAAAGCAAACAAAGAGCTGCTCGGTGCGTCTGAAGTGCCGAGTGCGGTCCACATATATACGGAGGGTGCGGACTGGACACAGCAGCGCAGAGGCCGGGTCTGCCTCCTCCAGGGGCAGAGCTTGCAGGTTCACCACCTGATCGCGGAAAGGCGTGGTGGGAACCTTGGGCACATAACCGGGCCGGGGTCTCAGGATGACGTGAGAATCGCCGGGCCCGAATTCCAGGCACGCTTCGTCGACAGAGAAGGCTTGTAGGTCCCCTACCCTCTTGATGGAGGCCAGCGCGGTCAGGAGCGCTGTCTTAAGAGACAGATATTTCAGCTCTACTGATGCGAGTGGCTCAAATGGGGCCTGCCGTAGACCCTGGAGGGTGACGGCGAGATCCCAAGAGGGTACGAGGTGCGGTCTAGGGGGATTAACCCTTCTCGCACCTCTAAGGAACCTCACGACCAGTTGGTGCTTACCAAGGGATGCTCCATCCACTGCATCGTGATACGCTGCGATGGCAACAACGTACACTTTGAGAGTCGAAGGGACAGCCTGCGCTCCAACTTCTCCGGCAGGAAGGAAAGCACTACTGAAATCGGACATCTCTGTGGGTCCTCTCCACGAGAGGAGCATTAGTCAACGAACAGACCCCATCTCAGTGCATAGGCTTGCCTTGTAGAGGGAGCTCTAGACTGAGTGATAGTATCTATCACGGCCTGTGAAAGGCCGGAGAGGTCTGACGCGTCAGGAGCCAGACGTGCAGGTTCCATAGGTCGGGACGCGGGTGCCAAATTGTGCCCATCCCCTGAGAAAGAAGGTCTCTTCTCAAGGGGATCTTCCAGGGAGGGGCTGCCGCAAGGGAAATGAGGTCTGGAAACCAGGTCCGGGTGGGCCAGTATGGCGCAACCAGCAGAACCTGCCCCTCGTCCTCCCTGATCTTGCACAGTGTCTGTGCAAGGAGGCTCACTGGGGAAAAGGCGTACTTGGGCCCCGGAGACCAGCTGTGTGCCAGCGTGTCCCTGCCGAGGGGAGCCTCGCTGAGGGAGTAAAACAGCTGGCAGTGGGAGGATTCGGGAGAAGCGAACAGATCTATCTGGGCTTGCCGAAATTGCTCCAAATCAGCTGGACTACCTGGGGGTGGAGTCGCCATTCTCCAGGATGGGTGGACTGCCGTGAGAGCTGGTCGGCTGCACGGTTGAGTTCTCCTGGAATGTGAACGGCACGTAGCGATTTCAGCCACGTCTGACTCCAGATGGCGGGCGAGTTGTGACATGCGACGGGAGCGAAGACCACCTTGGTGGTTGATATAGGCTACGGTCGCAGTGCTGTCGGTGCGAACAAGCACGTGCTTGTGGCGCAACATCGGTCGGAAGCGATGACTGTGCACTCAACGGGAGGCTCGCTGGTTTGCAAAGGCTTCTTGTTGCCGTGATAACGGCAGCCCGCAGGATCTCGCTGGCGGCTGCCAAACGCTCTTTTAGATTAAGCTCTTTTAGTGTTGGCAGCACGCCAGTGGAGAGAGAGCAGGAACTCACAGGAACTCTTTTTTTTCCAGAGGCTTCCAGGCTCGAGACGAGGCTCTGAAGCGAAAATCTGAATGAGTGGTTGCACGCCGCCATCTTATATACCCGTATGTACGGGGGAGTGGCTCGGCATGCAAATACCACTCGCCAATGTTCATGAATGTTCATTGGCCTTTTGAATAAGGCTCAGAGATGATTGGTCTCTCAGGCGAGTTCCCATATGTAACGTCGTAGTGAAACGACTGAAGGGGAACTGTGGTTTGCAGTCATTTTTTTATGGGCAAACACAACTTATTTTTAAATGTAAATCAAGCTCTTGTTATAACATGAAAATAAACCAGGCTATTTATTCTTAGTGAACCCCACCCAGAACTTATTCAGTTATGGTTGTCCTATTTATCTGTGTATACAGTATATATATATATATATATATATATAATTTTTTTTTTTTAATGGTATTATATTTTGTTCAGGTGGGTCTTCCAGCCAAATCAGGTGTGTCTGGTGGTATTCTGCTGGTTGTGCCCAATGTGATGGGTATCATGTGCTGGTCTCCTCCGTTGGACAAACTAGGCAACAGTGTCCGGGGCATCCAGTTCTGCACGGTATTTGAATGTTCTTGTTTGCTGACACACCTTAACACACATAAACACTTTTGTTTCTTATGAAGTTATGTACTGGAACCTTACACTATATGACTGTAAATATTCACTGCTGTTCAAACATTTGGGGATAATTTTCCTCAAAAAAAAAAAAATAAATAAATAAAAAGGTTCCTCAAAAATATTAAGCAGCTCAAATATTTTTAACATTGATAATAATAAAAAAAACATTCTTAAGAATCACATCGGCATATTAGAATGATTTTTGAAGGAGCTTGTAACACTGAATAAAATTAAACTCTAAAGTGTAAAATAATAAAAAAAAAATGTATAGAAATTTGCAAAATATGTTCCTATTACTTTAACCTGTACAGGGCCCTATGAAATCCATTTTATTTTTTCCCAAATTCCGTTTTTTCCATTTTAATTTTTATGGATTCTGTTTGTTTGTTTTTTCTGTTTTAATTTTTCTAGTTTAACAAAAATTACATTTTTAGGGCCCTATGAAATCTATTTTTTGTTTCCAAATTCATTTTTTTTTTTTTTCCCCTAAACTCTGATTTAATAGTTAAATTAAGCTAATTAATTGAAATCATGAAATGTATAATATATAACTGCAATTTATTAAAAGCTTAACAAAAAATACAGTTTTAGGGCCCTATTAAAAATCATTTTATTTTTTTCCCAAAATCTTTTTTTTTTCTTTTTTTTCTGTTTTAATTTTTCTAAACTCTGTTTTAAAGATTAAACGTCTAATTAATTGAAATCATAAAATGTACAATATTTAACTGCAATTTATTTAAAAATATAAATAAAATATATTTATATATTTTATTTATATTTATATATATTATATTTATACAAAAATAAAAATATATATATATATTTTTTTTTTTTTATAATTTTTTCAATTCAGGTTTATTTTGACCAAATTCTGTTTTCCATTAATGTTCTGAATTCCATTTTAATGGTTTCATTATATTTTAATAATCAAAAGCACCTCTAATTAATTGTTTTTTTGTTGTTGTTGTTTTAAAATCTCTATTATTTATGTATTTTTTTCAGAAATACTTCAGAAATACTGTATTTACATTTTTTCTGGTAAATAATTGTTTTGGTAATTATTCCTTTATAATAATGTTTTAATAATTTTATTGGTGGTAGTTGTAGTACTATCATTCCATTAAGTAATACATTTCTGTCACAGTTTCAAGCTAAACCAAACTTTTATTTTGACGGTTGCTCAGAAGTTTATATATGACATGACAATAGATTTTTTCAAAAGAAACTGTAAAATTTTTGTGAAGTGACTCTAAGAGCAGTTCAAGATATTATGTTAATGTGTTTATGTACTTATATTTTGAGGCAGCAGAGGCTGCAAACTCTGCGAGCGTCAACTGTTTGTTGTAGTTTTGATCCTATGATCCTGTCCATCGTGAGGGCTTCTCATCATCATGTACTTGTGAAATGATCAGAATCTATCTGTGTTATTTTAGGTCTCTGTGAGAAGCAGCACTTCTGAATAGAGTCTGAATATCAGTACAGCCTCTCAGACCCTTGTTAAAGGTCAAGGAGTCTATAATTACTCCCCATGTGTCCTAAGAAAATCGGTGCCACCACAACCCATGTCTTTGACTCGTTAGTGGTGATAGTCTGACTCCAGCAAGGAGACCAGAGCTACATGTAATTGGTGCAGTTAATTCGGGGGTGGGCAGTATGACTAGAATTTGGTATCATTTATTTGTACAATTTGACAGATTTCTACAGTAGCACATCCAGTAGTGTATTCAGAGCCACAGTGATAATTAAAAGCCTCTGTTCTGTGATCTTGGTTGCTGTGCCAAAAGAACAGTAAGAACTGGCAAGTCAGAGGGTCACAAGACAGGAAGTGGCGTAATATTATAAATTCAGACAGTCATGTCAACTCTTTCTAATTTCCTAACAAATTGAGCGAGCGTCCTGAATGTATGAACCCTTCCAGTCATAGTTTAGAAGGTAAAGTAGAGTTGCAAGGTCAGGTTTAACTGCACATTACACAAACTTGAGTCAACATGAAATCAGAAAGGAATGTTTATGGAATATACCAGGTATTATGAAAAAATGCAAAAAAAAAAAAATGTACAGTAGATACTGCAATATGTCACAATAGGGAAGAAAAGACTTTAAAAGAATAAATCTGGGTTTCTGCCCACTGATAGCAGACCATAATTGATACGACAGTGCCAGTATTATTATTATAATTATTATTATTATCCAAAGTACAGCAAAAAGTCAAATTTAGAATTTTAGATTTTTTTTTTTAATGTTTACTATTTAAAATAACTTTCTTATTTGAACATATTTCAAAAATTAAGTTATTCTTGTGATCTAAGCTAAAGCTACATTTTCAGCATCATTACTCCAGTCTTCAGTGTCACATTATCCTTCAGAAATCAATCTAATATGCTGATTTGCTGTTCAAGAAACATTATTATTATTATTATTATTATTATTTAAAACAGTTATCTGAAATAAAAAGCTTTTGTAACATTATACACTATACCATTCAAAAGGTTGTATAAAGTCAATGTATATAAATTATAGAAATACTAGGATGCTTTAAATTGATCAAAAGTGATGATAAAGGCATTTATAATGTTACAATAGATTTCTATGTCAGATAAATGCTGTTCTTCCAAACTTTCTATTGACCAGAGAAACTGGAAAAAAATTCTACTCCGCTGTTTTCATCATAATAATATTATGTTTTGGAGCAGCAAAACAGAATATTAGAATGATTTCTGAAGGATCATATGACTGGAGTAATGATGCTAAAAATTCAGATTTGAAATCACAGGAATAAATTAAATTTAAAAATATATTCAAATAGAAAACGGTTATATTAAATAGTAAAAATATTTCAAAATATTTACTATTACTTTTACTACTTTTGCTATACTTTAGATTAAATAAATGCAGGCTTGGTGAGCAGAAGAGACTTATTTAAAAAGCATGAAAAATCTTACTGTTCAAAAACTTTTGACTGGTAGTGTAATAGCAAAAACAAATGAGAAGTAGTAGTAGTAGTAGTAGTAGTAGTAGTAATTTAGTAATAATAATAATACTTTATTTGTAATTTGCTTCTTTGTTCCCAGTAAAGACTTTAAGAAAGGAAAAAAAACAAGAGTGCACATAAATTTAATATACTCAACAACTATATATCTTTAAAAGAAAATCACTGGTTGCTCCTAACCCTGAAAACACAATAAAATATATTTTAAATGGAAGTCTATGGGGCAAGGCAACTGTAACTTATAAATTCTGTGTTTTAAGACAGAACCGCATAATTTTCTGAGCAACCGCACACTATTAAACCTAGAAATGTCACCTTCAGAAACTATTAAAAATTATCACATTGACTAAACCTCACTGAACCTGAAAAAAACAGAAACCTGTTTAAGTTTAATGACATTGTGAAGGAGATTCATTTCTGTATTATCATGGTTTAAAGGGCTTTAATGAAAGCAGGCGACTTTTTTATGCACAGCACACTCTCCTGTCATTAGCAGACCACCTTCAGACACTCAACACAGTCCTTCAATGTGTGTGTGCGCTAAGTATTTGACCTCTGAGGCTGACTCTTGTGTCTTTCTCTCCTGCTGTAGGACCTGGTGTCCTTGTTCAACTTCCACAACTATGACAACCTGAGGCACTTCGCCAAGAAGCTCGATCCCCGCCGAGAGGGAGGGGACCAGCGGGTGAGTGCCCTCTTCCATTTGCCCGCCAGGCTTGCCCTCCCCACGTGCCCCATCGAAGCGTTACACCACGTCTTGTATGAATGACTGCACGCAATAATTTACTCAAGACTCTGAAGCTGAGAATACCACAGAGGAAGCTTATTTCCTCTAAACGCCTGCTATAGGGCCTGCGGTCAGCCGTGTACAATCACGCCTCCTGCAGGAGCATTTTGACACTACATGCCTAGTTAGGAAGCTACATTACGACCCGAAAAGCGTAGTTGGTTTTGCGACTGTTTTTGCTGTTCTCACAGCTAAAGCAGCGAGTAAAGAGCAGCGGTTGATTCGTCATCAAAGTTCTCAGCTGTGCATGAGATTCTAATTTTGCATGTCTTGATTTGCCATGTGTTATGCCGTTTTATCCCAAGAGACTGTTTCTGTTTGGCTTGCTTCAGTCTGCATTTTCAGATTTGTAATAAGAAGGCCCAGACGGAATCTGTAGACTTTTTCCACATTTCAGATAATCTGGAATGGATGTAAACATAATAAAATGTGCTACGCGTAGCTGAGCATACTATTATCTATAGCTTAAAAAAAAAAAAACAGATTAGCTCAAATATTTAAACCTGAATACAGACATGATTTTAAAAAATACAGCAAGGGCAAAGGAAATGTCTCTTACTGAAATATGTAGTAGAAAACCCATGAAAGACCTCCATTATTTAAAAAATCTACATTGTTTTATATATATTTTGGAATATGGGGGGTGCCATTTCGATGGCGTGAAATCGTTGCGCTCGGTGAGCTACTTGTGCTAGCTGTTGGTCTTTTTACCACAACACGACTCAGAAGCAACTCAGAAAATAAAATACTGATATGATGCCACATTATGTGCCATTTGGTTGACATTTTCAGTCGAAGGGCAAAAAGAGAGGTGATGTAAGAAGAGGAGTTCTAAAGTGTTCTCTCCACTTTAGCTCTGATGCCTTTGAGGCTTTTAGTAGACCACAGCTACTTAAAGAGCTCACAAACAGCAGAGACAGGAAACGTAGATGCCATCCTGGCAGGATGTAAACATGCCAACGTTTGATGCCGCAGCCACTGAAAGAGATTCTCAGTGCAGATTTCACTCTGTATCTGGGGGTTTGGGATCCTTGTGAGGAAAAAACGATTGTGCGGCATTTGGTTTAAGCTTACGCTTATATTCATCACCACCTGTAAGCTCTTTCAGTAGCTGTGGCCATCGTATCAGTACTTTATTTTTTTGTTGTTTTGTAAGTTGTGTTGCAGTTAAAAAAAAAAAAACCAAGTGGCGCCCACATAGTCCAAAATATAAAACGTGAATTTTACTTAAATCTTTCATGGGTTTTCTAATACATATTTCTAGAGGTGCCCTCTTTTTTGGTCGACTAGTAGTCGTTCATTTTAAGCATTTATTTAAATATTAGTTGCACATTTATTAATAAACCATATAAATCATAATAATAACTTTATTTGCTTACATAGCCTAATGAGAGCTCAAGCACACGCAAAAAAAGCTTGCCACATTGCACCGGCAGATATAAGAATTATGAATGTGTCAGGGAAAAACATCTAGGAAATTGCATTAACGTTTTAATAATTTATTGATAAACTAGTGCTTTCTTTGTTTTCAGCTTAAGAAATGAAGTCGGTGACACTGACTCGTCACCTCCACAGTAGTGATGCGCCTGTATGAATGTTTCATATGGATTACGTAATCTAAGAATATTTGTTTTCTATTTGAATTGGTTCATTTAACTGTAGACATTTCACTCTCTATAGATATATTTTTAAAGTCCGTAAGACAAGTATACACAGAGTTTTGAAGTTTCGCACTCAAGTTCACAGAGACCGAGACGGCAGAAAGCACATCCTGTTTGCTTTTATTATTTTACAAAAGCGCAACGTTTTGTTGTTATTCTGAGTGCACACAAATAAACGTAGAGGCCTTACAGATTCGAAAATGTATTACACTTATCTGTATAACAAAAAATGAAGTATTTAAAAAAATATATTTTCATTGGTCATGCAGTGCTACTATTCAGCTTCCACACTCTGGACAGACACTTGAATAGCACACATTTTTCTAGATTAACATTAGATTGAGCTGCCATGTAAAGTTGCTACTACTTACATCCTTCAGATGAAAAGCTATGATTGAGGTCGATGAATGATAGGTGAGTGTTTGAATGTCCTGCCCAGTGTACTGTATTACCATATAGACCAGCCGTTAACAATCTGTCCGTCATTGGCTGCGTGATTTTGCCACTTCCTGTGGATTTTTTTTTTCTGCGACTAATAACATTTTGGTCGACCAAGACTCTTCTCATTGACTAACTGTCGACTGTTAGGAGGCAGCCCTACATATTTCAGTAAGAGACATTATTTACGTTATATTAAGCCATGCAAGTCTTAATACCCAGGGTTCCCTTTAGAAAATAAGTAAATAAATAAATAAAAATAGCATTTGTTATCAAATATAGTATCATTTGGCACAAGAAAACTGCAAGGACAGATTATGGGGTCTGTGGTCATGTCAGCTGAGGCTTTTGAATATGTAATTTATGTGACTTGTGCAAACCCAGTGAAGTTTTTACTGTAATAATAATAATAGTAATAATACAGTTATTTACTAGAAAATTCATTGTTGTAAATGTAATATTTCTATATTATTATTTATTATTAATTATATGTATATTAAAAGTAGAATCTAAAATATTTTATTTAAAATTATTATTATTATTGTTTAATGTGGTATCTGTTTGATGTACGATCACACTGACAATAATGATCGTGATATAAATGAGACTAGTGCAACCTTAAAAGAGGCATGTGCCGTTATTATAAGATTTTTTATTTAAATAATAAATGTAAAATTTTCTCAGATGTCTAAATAGGAGGGTTTTCTTAAAGGCCCCCAAAACTAATCTGTTCTCTGTGTTGCTCAACACAGCAGTACACCTTCGGACCGCAGGATAACGAGAGCCTTTCAAAAGAGCTGGCTCTCAACGACAATGTGTGGAGAAAAGTCTGGCCTACTGAGCACAAAGAGGACAGCTTCACTACATGCTTTATGCAGTTTATCCGGAAGAGATTGTCTCTGTTTTGATGTCTACAGTCTGCATCCTCAGATTTATAATCAACAGGCCCAGACGGTATTTGTAGACTTTTTCCACGTTTAAAAAAAAAAACCAAAATCTGTGGAATGGATTTAAACATGGAAAAATGAGTTCAACTTCACTGAAAATACTCTTACCTGTATCTGAAAAAATAAACAGATTTACATTTTTAAACCTGAAAACAAACCTGATTTAAAAAAAATTACATGAGAAGATCCCTGTCTCTACACTCCACAATGCAACAGAGACTTTTCCTATTTAAAAAGTATGTTGCCAATTAAAATGTGAAAAATAAATTAAAAAGCTTTTTACAAATCCAAAATATACTGTGGGGGAACATTATCAGCTGACTCAATAATAATACAATTATTAATTAAAAAAAATTAATTATTGCAAATAAATATTTTATATTACTGTTATTTATATCTAAAATCTTTTTAAAAAACTATTATTATAAGCCTGCATGCACAGATTCCGTGTGGGTCTGGTCATCTGTTCATAACGATCATGACTTAAATCAGACTACTGCATCTTAAATGAGGCATGTGCAATCTCTGTGACAAGACAGACCTGTTATGTTTATTTTTGTTGTTGCTGAAAAATGTGACATTTTCCCAGCTGTGTGAATACGAGGGCTCTCTTTGTAACTCTGTTTTGTTGACTTTGAAATCTGTTCACACGTCAGCATATTGAACAGTGTGAGTCACACAGTTTTTTAGGGAGGCCCCTAAAAAAACTAATCTGTTCTCCGTGTTGCTCAACACAGCAGTACACCTTCGGACCCCTGGATTACGAGAGCCTTCAGAAAGAGCTGGCTCTCAGAGACACTGTGTGGACAAAAGTCTCACCCACTGAGTGCAATGAAGACAGCTCTACTACTGTAGTCTATAGGATGGAGAATATCACAGATGACAACTAAAACGGATCTGACTCCACTCAGCAAGCTCTTTAACAGTATATATTTATGTACTTTAACAGTTATTTATTTTTACTGAATCTCTGGGCACATGTTGGTTCTTCACCAGTCTTGGTGAGTCTGAATGACTACGGTAGAGGATATGGTCTAAAGCTTCTGTTTTATCTATCTGTGCTAACGCTTAAAAGCATAGCAGAGGGTTTTATTCTTCACTTGGACTACATTGACTTTAGGTGCGGTGTGATAGACAACAGATAGACAGCAAGTGTTTTTTTTTTTTTGTTTTTTTTCCGTTGGAAGTTGAGGATTGGCTGCTGAACAGAGACTGCAGGTAGTTCTGTTTTGCACTACGATTGAATGTTGTGGTCATGCATAATTAACCTCGTCCTTACCACACGCAGAGCCTTCAGTGAGGCCTTTAACTTAATGTCACAAGCGCATGGATGTCCTCTGAACTTTTTGCAAGACGTACTGTATAGCTTAGTTAACGGCAGTAAGGATGACCTTCACTCCAAATAAAAGCTAAAGTTCACTCAGAAATTCCTATATTCCATGCAAAAACTCATTAAAATAACCAGAGAAGTCCATTTTAAGGCTGCTGAAACCATATACTAGCTTTTTGTGGGAGAGAAGACGCACATTTAAAGGAATTGTTTACCCAAAAGTTAAAATTCTGTCATTAATTATTCACCCTCATGTCTTTTCAAACCTTGTTCATCTTCAGAACACAAATTAAGATATTTTTGATGAAATCTGAGAGCTTTCTGACCCTGTATAGGCAGCAAAAGACACGTTCAAGGCCCAGAAAGGTAGTATGGATATCATTAAAATAGTCCATGTGACATCAGTGGTTCAACCTTAATTTTATGAAGCGATGAGAATACAAAAATAGCTTTATTCAGCTTCATAAAATTACGGTTGTACCACTGATGTCACATAGACTATTGTATCGATGTCCTTACTACTTTTCTGGGCATTGAACGTGTCAGTTGCAGGGCTCTATGCTTACTTTTCTTTTTAAGAGCACTTGTGCTCAGGAGCACCTTCTAATCAATAATCAAAAAATCTGATCAAAAATGAGCCTTCCCATTATGAGGTTATATTTGACTCCTTAAAGTGGTTTACAGGGGAATTTTGTTTTTACCTTTGTAATGGCATTTTTCTAACTTTATTTACCTTCACCTTTCACCTTTTATGTCACATTTTTACAAAATTATATTTTATAAGCTTTTTAAAATTTTTAATTAGAGCAACAGAATAAGAACAAGTAGAATAAGTTACCAATCAACTGAAATCAGTACTAACAAAATTAATTTGTATTACAGAGGTGGCACAGAAGAACACAAAAGTGGCTTGTAGGTGTATTTTCATATGTTTAGTGAGGCTCAGAGGTGGCATGAGTGCAATCAAATTCTTAAATTTATGTTGCGATTAATGTTTTAAATATATAATTTTGAATATAAAAATATTAAATGATTTAAATAACTGAAAAGATACTTTAAAAATGAAACTAAAACTGCCAGTAGGTGATGGGAAGTCACTGATTTAATTACTGAATCATTCATTTGATTCGTTCGAACGGCTGATTCATTCAGGAATAAAGCAAGTGACTCTCTTTATGAATGGGAAATGGGATCATTGACTCTCTAGATTCGTTTAAAAACGCACGTTTATTCATAAACGAAACACCGCTGTTTCAATGAAGATGCGCAGCGGCTCAGTTGTGACTTTCAAACTATTTTTGACGATGAAATAGAGCAAAATCAGGCAATAGTGATATAGTCAGACAATGTAAGTCACTTAATATTAACTTCTTGTTTATTTAACTGTTGTAATAAATTAATATCTCATTTACAAACTCCCTTAAAAATCATCAAAAGCTGTCACTCATCTTATTTACACTCTCTACACTTTGTTTATGAAAGGATTCATGAGATATGCCTGTGATACATTACAAAAGCACATAGAAACCTTAGAAGCTCCCCTCAGCACAAACACAAATATGCTGGTGCTCCTAAATATTTTTTCATAGTCACATGCAGTAGTTTTCGGTCACACAGTAAAGCCCTGAGTTGCATCTCGGATTTCAACAAAAATATCTTAATTTGTGTTCTAAAGATGAACGAAGGTCTTGCGGGTTGGTAACGACATGAGGGTGAGTAATCAAAAACAGAATTTTCATTTTTGGGTAAACTATCTGTTAAAAAGCACCTCATGTTGCAAATGAGTTATTAATTTTTAGATCTGTCATGATGCATTCCTACTGAACTGCTTGTTGTGGTGACTGTGTGTCCTGAGAGAACTGTTGTTGTTATAATGTGCATTGGTTGCATCATAGAGCCGCACTTATACTGCTCAGCAGCCAGTTGAAACCTGCTGCCAGACCATCTTTGCAGTGAAATCAATCAGTAATGTTACAAACCTTCCACTCTTTTGCCTGAACTTAGTTCTGTTTCACTCAGTATATTCTCATTTATTATTGCTAGAAATATTTATGCACCTTATTGATAGTTCACAACATTGGTTTATATCAAACTAAGCTTCTGAAGTTGTTTTATTGGTGGAAAGATGCTGCCCTTATCAGGAAGTTAAGTATTATCTATTTTTGTTTTATATGCGTGTTGCAAAATGTTTTAAAATCTTTTAAATATAAACGTTCATTTTATTTTTGCATGACTTGCTTTGTGCTTTCACAGGCTTATATATTTCTGGGTTTTGTTGCTTAGTTTCACGAGTTTTGCGCTTGTGTGTGTTTTTGTATTATTTTCATGTCTTGTTTTTGTGCTGCTTTATTGGAGAAGTGTTTCTCATGCTCACTGACAGCTTTAACAGTCACTGTATGAGTTTATCACAGCTCGCTCTGATTACTTGAACTGTCCTGAGTCTTACAGAACAGCTGTCAAATGCTTCATCACAATATATTATCATCCGATTTTATTCAATGTCATAACAGTTCTGTTTATTTTCTATTGTTTTCTCATTGTGTATTTATGTAATTTGTTCTGGTTTTCTTTTTTGTATCATTAATAAATGTATTTAATCTAATCTCATTGTTACCTGAAATCAGTTGTGTTCCATTTGTTGCTGTTGTGTGTGTGTTTTGGAAAATGTAGTCATTTTAGTAGTTTGTATTCTGACATGGTTTGTCTAAAAAAAAATCATACTTGATTGCTTTACTAACATGGCTTTACTTAAAAAGGCCTGTTTGACTAGGGCTTCCATGAAAACGACAAACACAGAACAGACAATATCTCTGTGAAAGGATTTTTTACACCTCTCACAAAATACATGTTATTTTTATTTAGTACTGACCTGATTAAGATACATACATATAGTCCACAAGAGAAAATAATAGTTGAATTTATAAAAATGACCCTGTTCAAAAGTTTACATACACTTGATTCTTAATGATCCACAGCTGTTTTTTTTTTTTTGTTTTTTTTGTGATAATTCATAAGTCCCTTGTTTGTCCTGAACAGTTCAACTGCCTGCTATTCTTCAGAAAAATCCTTCGGGTCCCACAAATTCATTGATTTTTCAGCATTTTTGTTTATTTGAACCATTTCAAATGCAACTATTACAGAAGGTTCAAACACTCACTGATGCTTCAGAAGGAAACACAATGCATTAAGTGCATTTTTTAATTTTTAAAAAATTAGTCTTTTGGGAAACGTAAGTATCTTCTGTAGATTTTGAAAGGCTGTACTAAATTTAAAAAATATGATATTTAGGCAAAATAAGAAAAATGTAGACATCTTCATACTGTTCAAAAGTTTTCACCCCCGCTCTTAATGTATTGTGTTTCCTTCTGAAGCAAAAGTGAGCATTTGAACCTTCTGTAATAGCTGCAGTTGAGTCCCTCAGTTGTCCTCAGTGTGAAAAGATGGATCTCAAAATCATACAGTCATTGTTGGAAAGGGTTCAAATACACAAAAATGCTGAAAGAATTTGGAACTCACTAAACAAAAAACAGCTGTGGATCATTCAGGTAACAACACAATATTAAGAATCAAGTGTATGTAAACTTTTGAAGAGGGTCATTTTTATAAACTAATTCAACTATTATTTTCTTTCGTGGACTACATGTAAACGTCTTTTATGTGAAACATGTTATTTGAGTCAGTACTAAATAAAAAATAACATGTATTTAGTATGATCCCTTTTATTTTGGTGAAATAATTAACATTTTGCAGATTCTACAGGGTGTATGTAAACTTTTGACTTCAACTGTATGTTCTTTTATTTAGTCAGCTGTTCTAACTGTACATAAACACTGACTCTCATTGCGTGTTCATTCATGCAGCAGTGGTTGTCAGTGCATGTGGGTAACATGCTGATGGCACAGTGTAACTTAATATACAGATGACGCTTCACCTCATCTATCTTGTTAACTTTATCACTTGCTAGCTTGCAACAGCTTAGAAAAATCTTCAAAGCGACATAAGGTGTACATAACATTCAAAATGACCTTTAGGTGGTTTTAAACAAGCAAGTTTGCCTAGGTTTTCCAGTTGACTTGATCTGAACTTAACATACACATTTCTGGAAAATAATTACACATTACCAGACAGGAATACTGTTTTGCTTTTCTATTTAAGACATTAAACTGACTTGGATGTAATTAGATTGATAGAGACTATAATTAAACACACACGCAAGAAGACTTTGACGTTCCTCGGATGATCTTTCGGGTCAAAAGACAAACTTTGAATGTTTGTGGGAAAGAAAAGCAAAAATACTGCATATTAGGAGATAAGCATAGTGAGATATTTAAGTTCACAAGATCACATTCATTTTTATGTCTTTGTTATGTAAAATGTACTTTTTTATGTGTTGTAAAACTGGTCATATTTGTATTCAAACATCTGATTGTTATAAATTAATGGTTTTGGCTGCATTATAGTCACTTTTTTGTACAAAACTGTACTAAGAATGGCACAAAAAGTTCACAGAAAGTGGTTTTGCAACAAGATGGGCACTTTTTTGTAAGTCGTTTGTATTTGTTGTCTTTAGGGTTTGCTTAACATGAAGTGTTGCTGATGCCCCCTAGTGGTGCCTTTCTGTCTTTCACCAATACTTGCTTTAATTTTTGCATCATGGTAAACTGCACGAGTTTTTTTGTTTGTTTGTTTGTTTGTTTGTTTGTTTGCATGTCTTGCTTGGCTAATGTATGTAATACGTTGCTAATTCAAATCAAATTCATCCCGCTGCTACTAAATCAAATTAAATCATTTAGTTTTGACTGAGGCAAGGGTCTTCTTTAATACAGGGTGTTGCGTGTGTTCTGCCATTCATTGTTTGATTTCAAATTGTGGTAATATGTGTTTAACAAAAATACAATATTATTTAAACGTCCAACAAATTAAGAAAGCGAAAGTTCAGCTGAATGTTTCAATGTCCATCTCACGTTGCGATTATCCGCCTTATTTTCCCGTAAGCGCGGCCGCGCAATTTGTAAATGTTATAAGTCTGGCTTCCGGTCTCATCTGTTTCCAGCTATTATGAGCTGTACAATAGCTTGTTTTGCTACTTGATATTGCAGATTGGTGAGTCTTACCATATTATTTTAATGTGTTATCTTTGTTATGAACATACTGGTTTGTAGTGCAAACAGTTTTACCCTTTACATCTCGTTATAGCGGCTAATGAATCGGAAGTCTCGCTGTTTTGGCGCCCAAAATAATAATAATACCTTTTGCAGGGTTCCCGTACATTTTAATAATGTTAAAATCACAGTAATTGATAGTCATGGACATTTATTTTATTTTTTAGATTTGTCTATAAAATCTAAAATCTGATTCTATACGCCAGACTTAAAATGCGATCTTCAGTTTAATACAGTATTAAACGGGATCATTTCCCTTTCACTCAATCCACTTGAAAAGTATTAAAAATGTAGGTGCCCTTTGAATTCAAGTGTACATATTTCATTGCACTTGATTTAATATCTCATTGTCTATTTTGTGTTTCCTCTGAGCAGTTTTCTCTCTATTCATTTCTGTCTGCTAGAGCTAAAGGACACACTCTGGAGGCCTCCGTTTCTGCCCACCATCTGTCCATAATAACTTATTTCTATTCCACAAAGGCTCTTTTCTATCATTCCAGGTGAAATCTGTCATCAACCTCCTCTTTGCTGCCTACACAGGAGATGTTTCTGCTCTCAGAAGGTACTTTATTTCCTACAAGTTTCTGAAGCGCTTTCTGTTCTGGTTCTGTAACGTTTTCATTTTATGTGACTGCAGGTTTGCACTGTCCTCCATGGACATGGAGCAGCGGGACTATGACTCCAGGACGGCACTACACGTAGCAGCTGCTGAGGGTACAACTGTGCACATGCTGTTACTTTAGTTTGTCACTTATTAAGGATGAAGAACCAGTGGTGTCTGTTAAGTTTGGTGTCTGATTGTTTGCCTTATTGCTGGTAGTTGATGAACTTCAGGGTAACAAAAACAGAAAGTGAGGCTGTATTATGTGGCCTTAAATGCCACATATGTTTGATCAGCGCCACTTGGTGGTCAAAAGGGGTAATGTTTTAAACAATGGCAATTAGCAATGCTGCCCAACCTTACAATGTGCATATATTTTGCAGCTGTAATTTGTATTTATGTCTTCTCATTCTAGAAATATAAGTCACTATAAATATAAGTCCTCAAATACCATAATACTATATTTCTATCTAAAATTCTATCTACAGTGTGTGTTGCATAAATACGCTATTCCTTTTTATTTTAGGACATATTGAGGTTGTGCGCTTTCTGTTAGAGGCCTGCAAGGTCAATCCTGGTCCCAAGGACAGGTAAGAAAAAACTCAAAACATTCAACCACCAATGCCTGCTTCATTAGGGGTTCAAGCGTGTAGTGCTGAAACCTTATTGTAATTGTTAGAACGGCCAAGGATCAGCAATCTCCACGTAAACTGTGCAGACCCAACCATAAGTTGTAGAGACTTGAAACTTGGAGGGATGGTAGTACTCGCACTGACTACAACTTGACCAGGGCTCGCCCCAATCGGCCTGATGAGGGCGTTACAGCGATCAAAAGTACGAAATCGCTCATAACTTCTAAACTGTCAGTCGCATATTTTGCATATTTTGGATCTTTTTCACCTGATCAGAACCAAAACAGTGCAGAAAGATTCTCTGGAGAATGAATATCAATAATTATTTAAAAAAAAAGTTTCCCTTTCGACTCACCATCACAAAGGGATGGCAAAACGTTTAAAAGGGGCACGGCCACTTTTAGTAAAATGCTTACAACTCCTGAACAGAATAAGATATCTTCACCATACTCTGACATGTATGTAAGAGCTCAATCTGAGGTCACAGGACACAAATTGGAAGCGCTTGGCCACTTGGTGGCGCTATAAGAGGGAAAAAACTTACAAATGGCTATACTGACACTGTCTTGGTCCCATGTACCAAAAGTGTCTATAAGGACATATATAACATTTTTCAAGGGCGTAAACAATTGTGCATTGCACGTTTTTTTTGCACATACACGTGATATTCGAATCATACAATAGAGCTCCTCATTCCAAACAGCTTTGCCTCTAGAACCACTGCTGTCAATCAAATTGTTTGTTAAATGATTGAAAAGATGTAAAAATCCTACTTTTGCCAATTATGGTGCGTTCAAGTCATGTCGGATAGATTGTATTTACGAGTTGAATGCTTGGGGAAAAAACACTGCAGTACAATTCTTTGGACTCCCTAGGTCAATATTTATCAAAAAGATTTTGACATTTACGCTTTGGGAAGCTATAACGGGGTTGTTTAGAAAAGGGGCCTGACCAAATTTACCCAAAATCCTATAAACCCTAAAGGAAAACTCAAAACTTCACGATACCCGCTGAGCATATGCAACAGGTGATGCTACACAAGCATGCAAAGTTTTAAGAAGATCAGACCACAGCTGCCGCTATAACAGTCATAAACGTTAGAAAACATAATATTTTTGCCAAAAATGCTTTTTTTTAAAAATCATTGATTTAGGTGGTTACAGGCTTGCTAAATAATGTTATTTTTCATATATGCTTAAATGCCTTAAAGCGCTTGAACCCCGGTAATCGCTGCTTGCTGTTGCTTTTAATTTTACAGTAAAAAAAAAATTCTTAGCCATTTTTATTTAAAAAATAAATTATTGTAAGACATCAGGTTTCCCATGATGGTCTTGGAAAACATTTCAGGAATTAAAATTCTAAATGAATGTTGATAAAATCCTACAAGTCATGTACAAGCCACCAATTGATTTCTAACAAGAATCAGGTAGAACTTTCTCTTTGTGAGTGCAATATGTGTACAATTACTTAATGCATTTTGATATTAAATTTCATATACAGTTAAATCTAAATGTATTAACAGAGTATAATTTATTAGATATATAACGGATTTATATTGTTATTGTAATGATAAAATGGGGGTGAGATTGATTCTAATTTTTTTTAATAAAATTAATAAAATATTTAGAATATATAAAAAGTTATGTTTATTATATTTTATATATTTTATCATTTATATATTGAAAATTAATATTTTTATTCGTTTTTACACTTCTCATAATAAATTATAAAAGTGGAGATTTACATTTCTAACATTGTAGAAATGTTAAAGTTTAAATTTAATACTGTCCATTATACATTTTACAGTTGTATTGCAATTTTAACATTTCTGTCTTAGCATTAATAATAATAATTTATATTACCATTATTATTATTATCATCTAATATTTATACAGTAATCATACAGCTGGAAGAGTTGCAGACAAGATAAAGAAACCATAAAAATAAACTAACATTTATGTCCTCCAGGTGGGGCAACACACCAATTGATGAGGCGACACACTTCGGTCATCATGAGGTGCTTGCGCTTTTACAGGAGTACAACAATAAATACAACCCACCGGTGAACGGTGGCGCAGATAAAGAGAGCACCGAGAAAAACCTGGATGGGATGCTGGAGACGTAACTATTTCCACGACCACTAGAGGACACTCTTCTGTAACTGTTCCTTCTCAATATCAGCGTTCTTTTTCCTCAAAACTTGTGTACTTTTTTCGTTTGCCTTGATGTATATGCAGTTGTAAGATGCAGATGTATATGCAGTTTGGCTTGTTCCCAACTTCTTCCTGGCAAGACAGGGTGTGAGTTATGGTGATGGCCATGGTGCAAAACAACTCTCAAAAGACGGTATAATTGTATCGTTTTGTTGCCTGTGAAAATTTGAGAGAGGCGTGGGCAATGATGAGCAATGCTCATTGTCCGGAGGGCAAACGGCTATAGTATGGAATCTTACTAAACAATCCTGTTTAGGAATTTAGGAGCCGTTCAGGCAGGACGCGTTCTTGCATTAAGAACAGCGAGATTTGGCACGGTTGCGCAAACGCTCACGACATTGAAAGGCTACTGGCCAACATATCTTCTTTCTTTATGCTGTGTTAATCATAAACAAAAAGGTAGCTTGGCAGAACGGAATGAAACTCGAGACACGTTTGTATTATGTGTGTTGGACTACTTTTTGCTTATACTAAAAGGTCAGGTTTTCATGTCTGCGTATTTGAATCTTATAACGTTATATGTGTAATTTCCCTTATATATACTATATTAAATCTTTAATGGAAAAGTTGTATTTACATAACCAAACATCGGTCGAACGTTGTAATGAAAGACGATTATTATTAAGAAAAACAGATCGCTAAATGACGCGACTGACAAATCAGAATCAAGTATCCTACCACCTTATTTTTGCCGTAAGAGCGGGCTTTATGGCTCCGACTTCCGGTGTTCACCGGTCTCATCCGGGTCCTGCTATTTTTGCTGCTTGATATTGCAAATTGGTGTGTCCTGTCATTATTTTGATGTATTATCTTGATTATGAACACACTGGTTTGTAGTGCAACAGTTTAACGTTTACAGCACGGTGAACCGGAAGTCATCCATAAGGTTAAATCTGCGTTGAAAAATCTCAACAATGCAAGAATGTGTCCTGTGTTAAGGAGGAATTATTTTTAAGTCTGCATGTATTTTATTTACCAGTATATCACTTTCATTGTATTATACCTCATTATTTGAACATTTTAACCACTGCCAAAGACATTATTTTTGTTAGTTTTTACCGTATCACACAAATAGCCTATCGTGTATTCTTCAATGTAAACTCCTATTTTCGTATTTACGTGCAGAGCCCTCAAAATGACTGCATTATGTACAAAATGTTGTAATCTGAGAACAAAAGCGAACAAAAATAAGTTTACTAGGTGACAGGAAAAAAAGGTAAGTCATAAAAATCACATTATAAACTATTTCATTTAAATCATCAATACCAGCTTACTCATTATCAGATACCATTAAAATACTCATTATGTATAAATAAAGGACAGTGTATTTGTGCAAACCATCTGTGCACTATATTTTATGAAGTGTTAAATGTAGTTTCTATTGTAAGACAGTTGTTTTAGCAGTGGAGAGATGATGTCAAACCTGTTCACTTGGACCAAACAAAAAAAAAAGTCAGTTGAACAAAAATTAAGTTCATGAATGTAAACTATTTGAATGTCACTTTAGCACTATTCAGTATTCATTGAAGCAGATATTTCTTGCTGATTTCTGTTATACTGTGTGTAAGACTGTGTGTGTACATGTGCAAATAAAACAATGGTATATAAAGATTCATCTTTGATGTGCAATAATGAATAAAATTGTGTTAGTAATTAAACGGGTGTAAATTCACTCAAACGTTATACATACAGTAGACAAATTCTCTACTCTAGAACTCTACAACACTGAAATTCTGACTGGAAAAAAAATGTTCTAGTTAACCTGAATTCAAATATTATCTCAAAAGTTATAACAATCAGCACAAGTCATGTTCATGCTGAAACGGTGCAGGATGACGTATGCACAGAAATACTAACCATAAGCAACTATAAAAGTAATGCATGCCTAGCATAATAACAAGATTATTTTCCTACATACTGTACATGCATTCGGGGTATACATTTTATCAATTACCTGGAAATCAAACCCATGATCTTTGCATTTCCACCCTCATGCTCTACCAGTTCTATACTTAAATCCTTTATGTCGGATGAGTCTGACAGACCACATGCAATACTTCTGTACCATCTTGGATTTTCAAACCAGAAAGTCTGTCTTTATTCATCTCTCCTAGAGTTAAAACAGAACAGAATTTGACTGTATTCCAAATATCCTGGATGGTGTGCAAATTGTTAGATGTTTCTTTTTATTGTAAAATATTGCATCTTCCACTTTATTGTTTGGTGATTTTTTTTGTGTGTGTGCTTTGTTTTCTTTGCTTGATAGGATGAACTGGGAAATGTTGGCTTAGTAAAACAATTGTTTCATGATTAATCTCTTATTTTCTTTACTGTGTTAGTTCAAGTGGGAGATAAATGGCTCACTAAAAATATGAAGTGTGTAGATGTGAATATAAAAGTCTTTACCATCAGATGCGCTGGTATAGTAGCGACCGAAGGCAATGTCTCTTGGGATGTCTGGGTAAAGGTAGATGAGAGGATTCACTGGATCCTTCTCTCCATCAGTGATGGTATAGTCACGGATGATGTTTGGTAAAGACATTCTGTTCAGATCCATTGTAGTGTAAGGCTCTGTTGAATGTATCACAGGTTCACCTGTGCTGACATGATAATCTCATCAGACATTTTTCAGACACACCAAGATATTTATCACAACATTGAAGATTCCAGTACAAACCATCCTGTGAACGCTCCACCCATGTGATGATGATTCCTCCACATCGAGAGTTTTCACTGAAGCGCAGAAGGAAAGTACCGGGGAGTTTGTCTCTCAACAAAGCCTTCTCTCTCTCCTTACTCAAAAACCCCATAACGTACCTGTACATAACGGATGAAGCTTTCCATCAGAGATGTTCAATGGCATTGGCTTTCACATGAATTAAACAAGAGTAACATTGAGATGTTGAAGATTAAACTCCTTCAGATTTCTTACCCATCATTCCAGATGTTGAGCACAAATTTTTTAGTAAGTTCCAAATGTTCATATATCCACTGCCAGAGTGAATCACCAGACTGAGCAGATGTCTAGATGAAAACACACAAGGTATTCTATGCAATAAAAAAAACAGTTGCTTCACCTTGTCATTTATCAAGTTAATTCACAAAGCATCACATCCGGTAATAGCATTTAGTTAAAGGAGAAGTCCACTTCCAAAACAAAGATTCACATATGATGTACTCACCCCTTTGTTATCCGAGATGTTCGTCTTTCTTTCTTCAGTCGTAAAGAAATTGTTTTTTGAGGAAAACATTTCAGCATTTTTCTCCATATAATGGGCTGATAATGGTGCCCCGATTTTGAACTTCCAAAATGCAGTTTAAATGTGGCTGCAAACGATCCCAGCCAAGAAAGAAGGGTCTTATCTAGTGAAACGATCGATTACTTTCATAAAAATAATACAATTTATATACTTTACATTGTCAAACGCTCATCTTGTCTTACTCTGCCTGGACTGATTTTTCCGGTTCATGACAAGTAGGGTATGTCGAAAAACTCCCATCTCATGTTCTCTCTCAACTTCAAAATCGTCCTATATCGCAGTTTTATCTTTTTTGTTAAGGGTGTTTGATCTTCTTTGCATGTTCACTAGGATGATATTGAAATGATTTTTGAAGTTAAGGGAGAAAATACGATCAGAGTTTTTCGACATACCTTAACTGTCTTGAGCCAGAATACACAGAGCAAGGCAAGACGAGCGTTTGAGATTAAAAAGTATTTAAATTGTATTTTTTTAAATGAAAATAATCAATCATTTCGCTAGGTAAGACCCTTCTTCCTCAGCTGGGATCGTTTACAACCGCATTTGGGATCATTTGAAGCTGCATTTAAACTGCATTTTGGAAGTTCAAAATCAGGGCACCATAACAGTCCATTATATGGAGAAAAATGCTGAACAAATGCTAACAGAAAAGATAAAACTGCGATATAGGACGATTTTGAAGTTGAGGGAGAACATTAGATGGGAGTTTTTCGACATACCCAAACTGTCATGAACCGGAAAAATCAGTCCAGGCAGATCAAGACAAGACGAGCGTTTGACAATGAAAAGTATATAAATTGTATTATTTTTATGAAAATAACCGATCGTTTCCCTAGATAAGATCCTTCTTTCTTGGCTGGGATCGTTTACAGCCGCATTTGGGATTGTTTGAAGCCGCATTTAAACTGCATTTTGGAAGTTCAAAATCGGGGCACCATATCCGTCCATTATATGGAGAAAAACACTGAAATGTTTTCCTCAAAAAACACAATTTCTTTACGACTGAAGAAAGAAAGACATGAACATCTGGGATGACAAGGGGGTGAGTACATTACATGTGAATCTTTGTTTTGAAAGAGGACTTCTCCTTTAATGTCTGCTCTTTGCAGTATCGTGTTCTCACTAAGTTTTGTTTTAGCAGTAAATCATGTGGTGACAGCAGAGGAACACAAAAGTGAAGTTTGAAAGTGAAAGCAACTTTCCTGTCTTTGTTTCAATCATTTGTAGAACTCACTTTATAAAATATATTCCAGGATATGAGTGCTTCAGGGTCACCTTGGGCTTCAGGACCTGAAAATTAATTAAAAAAGAGAAAGAAACATGCTGTTCATTGAACTATGAGTACTTACTCCCATTTCAAGAGGTAAACGAAAGTTCAAATAAACTCACCAAGAATTTTTTCAGTCAGCGTTCTCAGCTGCTCAGAGTTCAGCGCTCGTTTAGTCATACTGCCAGCTTAAGGCCTCTGAAAGCTGCCCCCATTTCACTGGTGGTGGATTTAAGAAGAACAACAGATTCTGAGAGAGAGAATAAGATGGACAGCGAGAGTCAGAATGGAAACATGAATAGAGGACAAAAACACTGATAATGGGAAATGGCCATACGTGGGGTTCACTGCAGCACGTTGTACCATAAGATGGAGCCCAAAGCGCTAGATAGACGACACATAGGATTGATCAACACCACAGGAAGACATGTGATCTGTTTGAACATATGATCTGATGTTGCAGTTACAAGAGTTTGATGTTGTACCTTTGTCTAAAATACTGTAAATACTGTATTTCAAAACTCTGCGTGTAGCAGAAACTTTACCGATAAATCAATGCATAGTTCAGGCAGAATGAGCTGCATGTCAAAGCTGATTAAGTGCAGCTCCTCGTACACAGTGATAGACAACTGGGGGGAAAAAAAGAAAAAAGAAAGCCACCTAAATAGTAATAATCGTTAGTTCACTTGAGGGGATTTTACTTATTATTTTGTCCTACCTCTTTACTTATGTTGCTAGGTCTCTTCTCCTTTATGACCTGGGTAAATTAGAAGGGGAAATTGAGAAAAATGAAGTCAGTAATTATAAATGATCATATATTTATTATCTGTTGTAATAATTCAGTGTTTATCATCATACCACATGACGGAACTCAGCTGCTAAGCATCCGCTAGATTCATCCAAAGTCATAACTTTGATACCAAGACTGAGGAGAACGAAATTCCGAAATCTAGGACATCAAACAACAAGCCATTGCATCAATGAGGACCTGTGACATGCATACAAAACTATATACAGTTGAGGTCAAAAGTTTACATACACCTTGCAGAATCTGCCAAATGTTAATTATTTTACCAAAATAACAGGGATCATACAAAATGCATGTTATTTTTTATTTAGTACTGACCTGAAAAAGATATTTCATATAAAAGGCAATTACATATAGTCCACAAGAGAAAACAACAGTTAAATTTATAAAAATGACCCCGTTCAAAAGTTTTTTTTCTTGTTGTTTTTTTTTTTTGTTTGTTTGTTTGTTTAGTGATAGTTGATCCTGAGTCCCGTGTTTGTCCTGAACAGTTAAATTGCCTGCTGTTCTTCAGAAAAATCCTTTCGGTCCTACTAATTCTTTGTTTTTTTCAGCATTTTTGTGTATGTGAACACTTTCCAACAATGACTGTATGATTTTAAGATCCATCTTTTCACACTAAGGACAACTGAGGGACTCATATGCAACTATTACAGAAGGTTAAAACGCTCACTGAGGCTTCAGAAGGAAAAACAAATGTAACTTATTTTGTCTTTTGGGAAACATGCAAGTATCTTCTGTAGCTTTTGAAGGGCAGTACTAAATGAAAAAATATATATTTAGGCAAAATAAGAAAAATGTACATATTTTCTATCTGTTCAAAAGTTTTCACCCCCGGCTCTTAATGCATCATTTGAACCTTCTGTAATAGTTGCATATGAGTTCCTCAGTTGTCCTCAGTGTGAAAAGATGGATCTCAAAATCATACAGTCATTGCTGGAAAGGTTCAAAAATGCTGAAAAACCTTAGCATTTGTGGGATCTAAAGGATTTTTCTGAAGAACAACAGGCAGTTTAACTGTTCAGGACAAACAAGGGACTCATAAACAACTATCACTAAACAAAAAACAGCTGTGGATCATTCAGATAACGACGCAGTATTAAGAATCAAGTGTATGTAAACTTTTACAAGTTTTTGAACTATTATTTTCTCTTGTGAACTATATGTAAACGCCTTTTATGTGAAATATCTTATTCCCTCTTATTCTGGTAAAATAATTAACATTTTGCTGGCACTGCAAGGTGTATGTAAACTTTTGACCTCAATTGTATGTTTTTTTTAATTACAAACTGTGAGATATAAGCTAATTTAATAATTGTAATTTGCATTTATTTGTGTTCTCTGGATTAATGTAAAATGATACATACCCTTTCACTGTATCCATCTCAGAAAAACCTCTAAATGAGATAAAATATCCGTAAAAAACAAATGATAGATAGATCGAGATTGTTTTATTGATCAGTCTATAGATAGATAGACAGATATTTACTTACTTGTCAATAGAGATTTTGACTTTGGGTTGAGAGTTCAGTTCAGGGAGTCTGACTAGTAGTCTATAGTATCATAAAGCAGAATTAAAGCAATGACAATTGCTGTCTATTAAAATGAGTGCCATTGCAGTGTCTGTTGATTTAACAAAAATTTGTGAAACCCACCTGATCTTAACTGTGAACTGAACTATATTTTTTAACACCAACGGTCTCCGGGGATGCCACAGCATATAAGGCTGTCTCTCCACCACAAGAGAACTGAAAGACACATCACAACAGATTTCATTTCCAGGTCTGTAATCTTTCAGAAGTAACACACACCACAAAATATATTAAAAATCCCCCATGATGAAGGTGTTGTGTCTCACTTTGATATAAGGTTTTTGAAGAGCGAAAGGGCCTGCTCATCCAGCTGACTCTTGCCCAGAGTGAGGGGGTCATTTTTGTAAGTGAATTTCTGCACCAATTCCTGAACTTTTTTCAGCTGCTGACGGATCTGCTGCAGACACTCCGCCACCACCGTGAACCTGAAGAGCAATTAGATCATAATAACAATTCATTCCTTAATCATAAACACAAAGCAACATGTTGTTCTGGGCCATAAATAAATAAATGATAAAAATGGATGTAAGCAAGTCTCTGTATACAGCATCACTTTGGTACAACGACATAACTGTATCAGAATTTTAATTAGTGAATAAAAGACAAAGACATAAATATTTTTTAGGCTAATTCATTTCATTTCTGGGCAACCATTCTAATCTGAACATTATTTAGAAATGCATTCAATGAATGAAATAAGCATTTAAAATATTATAAGTAATTAAATAATAATAAAGAAAAACCCTCATCATTTCCTCACCCGCATTTTGTTGCAAAGCCGATCAAATCATTGAATCAATCAGTTGAGAGCCGAGTTAGTCCGATTAATGAATAAACGATGCTTTTTGTTCGGTTATGTGAACTGAATCATTAAAAAGAATCAAACGAACAACGATCCATTTACTGCTACTTCCCTCGTGGATTAAGGCAGAGTTTTAATGAACTTAACGACGTAATTTCAGTCAGTTGCTTACAAAACGCTATTTTATTATTTAAGACTTGGAATTAAAGGTACGAATCATACAGACTGCTGTTATGATACTTTCTGTACTTTTGGAGTTTGGCAGCCCAATAGTAAGTCAGTGAAATTATATTTTTGACGTAGATGTCCTTTAGAAATTCACCCTTTTCAAAACATGAGAGTGAGTAAGTAACACAAACAGTAGCATTATAATAATTGCTCTGGTTTGTTTGTCATTAGGCTATTTTCTGTCCGGGAAATATTATCAACAGCGCATACTAGAGGTTCTCACCAGCTTTGCAGCTGCTCCAGACAAGTGTTGTGTGGACCTCCAATACAAGCCATCTGCTGTCTCTTCTTCCACTCAGGTAACTCTTCTGATATGAGTGTGAGCTGAATCTGCTCCACTAGAATCAGTGCATTAGCGATTTCTTTCTTCACCATCTGCACACAATACGTATATAGGATGCTATCATGCTATGTATATAACATTACAGATCAGTAAATGTAGCTATGCTAAAAAAAAAACTGTGACATCAGC
This sequence comes from Labeo catla, assembly GCA_012976165.1. Taxonomy (NCBI): domain Eukaryota; kingdom Metazoa; phylum Chordata; class Actinopteri; order Cypriniformes; family Cyprinidae; genus Labeo; species Labeo catla. Next base: position 243,646 of record VONZ01000363.1, read on the forward strand.
CACATTCCTACAGATTTTAATATCCACGAGGCCAAACTTGCAGCTAGTTCTGCATGCAAGTGTATTTGCTGACCTACCTCTCTTTTTATGTTTAGGTCAGTAAACATTTGTTCAGTGGCCATTTCCTTCTGTTGGCTCTCTTTTGTTGTTTGACCTGTTGTTTCAGTCTCAACTGAAAATATAAAGAATGAAACATTTCTTTAAAATAAATCATAAATATTTAGGCTTATCATATTCCAAGTGCCACATATTCCAAGTAAAGATAGTTGTACACTTTTGAACACAACTTTTTGATGTGCATTGTCATTTGATATCCATTTTGTTTTACAGAGCGAAAATACTTTCTCTTATTTTACCTTGACCTTCTGAAGGCTTTCTCTTTAAGTCATACTTGTGTTGCAGATCTTCCAAAACCTGAATGTCCTGTTCTATTACTTGATGAAAAAAGGCAGCTACTGTGATATAGTTAAAAGTTCAAAGTATCTTTACATAGTTAACGTGAAATATCCAAAAACAAGAGTCAGTGTTGAGTAATTTAGGTCTCATGTTTTAAAAATAAGTGAATGTGAGAATAGTTTCATAGTAATTCGAGTAACATACCTGCACACTCTTCTTCAAGATGTTTACTGTATGGTTCAACTCTTTTTCTTGTTCCATCCTGCTTCCCTGTGATGAGTCCGCTTTACCCTGAACACAATATCAGATATGCACTTTGATGAATCTGTATACAAAACTTTGTTTTTTGTTTTGTTTTTTTTTGTAAAAAGGATGAATAACATACTTGAGAATCAAGCGCCTTCTCCTCATTCAGGGTGTTGGAAATGATTATAACCATGTGAACAAGTTCCTCCTACAAGTTTTTATAATAGGTGAAATTTGCCCAAAGTGCTACACAAAATAAAATAATTTTTATTGTATCCTAAATACATTATTTAGAAAAAACAGAGGAGAAAGACTGCGTACCTGTATGTTGTCGGTGCATGGTTTTGTTTTGGTTTGCTGTACCAGGAAGCTGTTGCAGCATATGAGTGATGATACATATGCTTGGAATAAAATGCTGCCATATTACTTCTACAAGCATAGACACTATATATATTTGGTGAAGCAGATATTAGTTAGTACAGCATTTCTACCAATAAATAAATAAATAAATACATACATGCATAAAATAAAATAAGCAAATTTTACTCTTTCTCAGGATGTTTTTCTAATGTCCCCATGACTTAAAACTGATCAAAATAATAGGAATAATTACAGATACTGAATGCAGTTACATGATTTGATGTATTTATCTGGGATTAATGTGAAATGCAAAAGAAAAAAAAAATCATTGTAATATCAGCCAGTTTGTATGTTCCCATTTATCAACACTTTTTTAATGGGTTAAATTGGATTTCTAAAAAAGTGTATGTAGATAGATGGATAGATAGATGGATAGAACTCGGGACACCTGAAGCACAACTGCGGTATAGGTCAGCATGCTGCCCACAAGGCTATTGGTGTATGAAAAAAAGATTACAAATACTCTTTATTAATAAATAAAAGACAATGCATTTGTGCAAACCATCTGTGCATTAACTTATATTTTATGAAGTGTTAAATTTAGTTTCTACTGTAAGACAGTTGTTTCAGCAGTGGAAAGATGATGTCAAACCTGTTCACTCAGACCAAACAAATTAAGTTCATGAATGTAAACTGTTTTAATGACACATTAGCACTATCCAGTATTCATTGAAGCAGATATTTCTTGATGATTTCTATTATACTGTATCTGGCTTACTGAAGTTGGTGTGTGACATGCTATTAAAAATTGGGTTAGTAATTAAAAGGATGTAATTTTACTCATACATTATACATACAGTAGATAAAACTCCATAGAACACTGAAATACTGATTTCTAAAAATGTTGCAATTATTCTGAATTCTAACATATATCTCAACAGTAATATAACACAATAACATCAATAATGAGCTGAAGTCGTGTTCAAGCTGAAACAGGATTCAGGATGAATTATGCACCGAAATATAATACTAACCATGATGCATGTATCAGTGATGCATGTCTAGCACACTCACAAGAATATTTTCCTGCATGTATGCATTTTATCCAAAACAACTTACAATGCATTCAAGGTATACATTTGATCAGTTCTCCGGGAATCAAACCCATTTGCATTTCTACCCTCATTCTCTACCAGTTAGAGCCTAAGAGCCTAAATCCTCTGGATCAGATGAGTCTGACAGATCATGTTCAGTCATGTCCAGCCTGTAGTCTTCATTGACATGCTGTTGTACCATCTTGGATTTTCAAATCAGAAAGTCTATCTTCATTCACTAAAAAAGAACAGAATGTGACTGCATTCAAAATGTAAAAATGGTGAGCAAATACCAGGACAAAAACACAAACATATAAGAGTCTCTAAACAGGCACAAAGCTGTTTTATTGTAAGATATTACAATTTTTAACTTTATTATTTGGTGATTTTTTTGTGCTTTGTTTATTTTGATTGTTATCAATTTCCTGACAGAATGAACTTGGAAATATTGGCTTAGTAAAACTATTGTTTCATGGTTAAGCTTATCTTATTTTCTTTCCTGTTAGTTCAAGTGGGAGATCAATGGTCAATAATGGCTTATTAAAATATAAAGTGTGTAGATGTGAATGTAAAAGTCTTTACCATCAGATGCGCTGGTATAGTAGCGACCAAAGGCAACGTCTCTTGGGATGTCTGGGTAAAGGTAGATGAGGGGATTCACTGGATCCTTCTCTCCATCAGTGATGGTATAGTCACGGATGATGTTTGGTAAAGACATTCTGTTCAGATCCATTGTAGTGTAAGGCTCTGTTGAATGTATCACAGGTTCACCTGTGCTGACATATTAAATCTCATCAGAGATTTTTTTTTAGACATACCAAGATATTTATCACAACACTGAAGATTCCAGTACAAACCATCCTGTGAACGCTCCACCCATGTGATGATGATTCCTCCACGTCGAGAGTTTTCACTGAAGTGCAGAAGGAAAGTACCGGGGAGTTTGTCTCTCAACAAAGCCTTCTCTCTCTCCTTACTCAAAAACCCAATAATGTACCTGTACATAAGGAATGTTTATATAAAAGTAGTCAGAGTGACTCATGCTCTATATTACAAGTCTTTTGAAACCATATAGCAGCTTTGCTCTTGAGCATCTGCCATCTTCTGAGCCAGTTTTGATGTCAGAGATGTTCAGTGGCATTGGTTTTCACATGAATGACACAAGTGCAACATTTAGATGGTGAAGGTTAAACACCTTTAGATTTCCTACCCATCATTCCAGATGTTGAGCACATATTTTTGAGTAAGTTCCAAATGTTCATATATCCACTGCCAGAATGAATCACCAGACTCAGCAGATGCCTAGATGAAAACACAAAAGTTATTCTACAATATAGCGTGGTGATAAAAAAACTACTGCTTCACCTTGTCATTTATAAAGTTATTTCACATCACAAAGCATCACACATATTATAAAAGTCTTTAGTTAATATCTGCCCTTTGCAGTATTGTGTTCTCACTAAATTTTGTTTAGCAGTAAATCATGTGGTGACAGCAGAAGAACACAACAGTGAGGTTGGTAAAGAAAGCGAAAGCAACTTTCCTGTCTTTGTTTCAGTCATTTGTAGAAACTCACTTTATGAAATGTATTCCACTGGATGAGTCCTTCAGGGTCACCTTGGGCTTCATGACCTGAAAATTAAAAAAAAATAGTGAACATAATAATTGAGCATTTACTCAAACACAAATGTGACCCAGGACCACAAAACCAAAAAGGGTCAGTCAATTTTGAAAATTGAGCAGAATAAATAAGCTTTCCATTGATGTATGGTTTGTTAGGATATGACAATATTTGGCCGAGATACAACTATTTGAAAACCTGAACCATAAAAGTTGTCCAAATGAAGGTCTTAGCAATGCATATTACTAATCAATAATTAAGTTTAGTTAATATATTTATGGTAGGAAATTTACTAAATATCTTTATAGAACATGATCTTTACTTAATATACTAATGATTTTTGGCATAAAAGAAAAATTGATCATTTTGACCCATGCCGTGTATTTCTGGCTATTGTTACAAATATACCTGTGCTACTTAAGACTGGTTTTGTGGTCCAGGGTCACAAATGAACTCACCAAGAAGTTTGTTGGCCAGCATTCTCAGCTGCTCTGAGTTTAGCGCTCGTTTAGTCACAGAAGAAAACTGCCAGCTTAAGACCTCTGAAAGCTGCCCCCATTTCACTGGTGGCAGATTCAAGAAAAACAACAGATTCTAAAAGAGAGAGTCAGATGGACAGTGAGAGTCAGAATGGAGACCTCAACAGAATGCAGAAACACTGATAATGGGAAACGGCCATACGTGGGGTTCACTGCAGCACATGTTGTACCATAAGATGGAGCCCCATGCACGGTAACCAACCACCAAACAACACCACCACAGGAAGACATGTGATCTGTTTGAACATATGAACATATCTTTGTCTCAAATAAATGCTGTATTTTAAACTTGCTTTTAGCAGAAACTTTACCGATAAATCAATGCATAGTTCAGGCAGGACGAGCTAATTTTTAATTACGAGCTAATTTAATAATTGTAATTTGCATTTATCTGTGCTCTTTGGGTTAATGTAATGTTACATACCCTTTCACTGTATCCATCTCAGAAAAACCTCTAAATGAGAAAAATATCCATAAACACATTCAAATTTAATTTGTCAGAGATTTTTATAGAATAAACTATTCAGAAACATTAGATAAATAGATAGATAGATAGATAGATATTCTTACTTGTCAATATAGATTTTGGCCTTGGGTTGAGAGTTGAGTTCAGGGAGTTTGACAAGTAGTCTATAGTATGGTAAAGCAATGACAATTGCGGTCTATTAAAATCAGTGCCATTACAGTGTCTGTTGATACAACAGTCTCTAAAACTCACCTTATCTTGACTGTGATTTGAATTCCTGTTTTTATCACCAAGGGTCTCTTGGATTGTATAGGCATATAAGGCTGTCTCTCCACCACAAGAGAACTAACAGACACATCACAACAGATTTCATTTCCAGGTCAGTAATCTTTCAGAAGTGACACACACCACAAAATCCTTCCATCAAGAAGTGTTTTTCTTTCTACTGCTTGTGCTCTACATATAAAGACACCGAAAAGTGTGTATCTCACTTTGATATAAGGTTTTTGAAGAGTGAAAGGGCCTGCTTATCCAGCTGGCTCTTGCCAAGAGTGAGGGGGTCATTGTTGTAGGTGAGTTTCTGCACCAATTCCTGAACTTTCTTCAGCTGCTGACGGATCTGCTGCGGACACTCCGCCACCACCGTGAACCTGAAGAGCAATTAGATCATAATTACAATTCATTCCTAAATAGAGTGTTTTCACGACGTGTCAACAATCGGCCATACTGGCGGCACGGAACGTAAACAATGAATCTGAATCAAACCAAACTCGCATATTTTGCTGCTTATTGACAATGGTCAATTATTGCCAGGCTGTACTAATCATTCAGACTGGGAAAAACATTTGAAGTATTATAGACTGCCAAAAGTTATAACAAATCAAAGAGAAGAGTGCAAAAAACTGTCTGAGGAACAAAAAGCATTTGTGGTTGGCCAAACTGAACCAGGATTTCCAGAACAAGAATCTTTTTGTGTTATAATTTTCGGCTAGGTAGGTGAAATATTAGGCTAATATCTTAATTAATACTGCTGGTACGCATCTTTACCACCTATTAGCTTTAGTTTGTCAAATATTATGCCATTGCCTGCTTACCAAGTCCTTCTCTATATGACTTAGAAGCTTCTACGTGTTTTTTCTGTGGTTTAAGGCATCTTTACACAGCCGATTTAAGGCTGCTCTAAAGAGGGTCTGTTTTGGCTCAGAATTCAGTGTAAAGACACAATGCCGCATTAAAGCAGACCTAAAATATGCCGGGTCTGACCCGCCTCAGTCCCTAGTATCAAAGGCGACGCAATGCTGTTTTGATTCAGTGTAAATGAAACGCGAAATGGTCACGATGAGAGCCAATCATGATTTCATTTTCAATTCTTTTTTTCATTTTATTTATATAATCTTATTATTTTAGTGGGTAGAATAATTAAGTTTTGGGTAAATTAATTTCAATTTAAGCCCTATATCCTCACGAGTCGCGACTCTTGATAGAGAGGACTCTCTTTTCATTATTTTCCCAGCGTAATTCAAAATAATTTCGTTATTTTTAGACAGCACAAATTAGCAGAACAACCTATTCTGTAGTACATTAACTTTGCAATCTATGCTGTTGTTTACATCCGAGTATGGCCAAAAGATCTGAACATGATTTAGAAATGCTTTCAATGAATGAAACAAATAAGTTATTTGAAAAAAATTAATCCCTCATGGACCCTTTTCACAAGCCTGTGATGACGCGTTTCAACGGTCATCATCATCATAAATTCTTTAAAGTGTTTTATATTTTGATTTTTAAAAATATGTATGTACATTTATAATACTATACTTTGTATTATATCACCGTCAAGTTACAAAAGAACTACTTAACGCTATGCGAGGGTGTTTCTAAAGCCGCGTCTATGGGAGGGACGGTAAATTTGACATTGTCTCTTCTGACTGCCGTTATCAGTCTAGCTCAATTTTTTTCTTTTGATTTAAAGTCGTGAAAACACGATCGTGTAGTTTTTTTTTTTGTTTGTTTTTTTTTTTGCTATTTGAGCAAATGGGAATGCAAAAATTATATTTGTGGTACTCTCCCATTTACTGCTCTCGAATGTTACCTAACTATGACGACTTCCGCTATGAGAAGCCCGGAGATGTGAAAAAAGTTCATTATTTTCTCACCGGCACGTTGTTGCAAACCCGAACGAATCACTGAGTCAGTTGAGAGCATCACGATGCTTTTTGTAAACGAAGCCCAGTTTGGTTATATGAACTGAATCATTGAAAACAATCAAACGAATAACGATCCATTTACTGCCACTTAATGTTACCTCGTGGAATATGGCAGATTTTCGGTGAATGTAACGACGTTTTTTGAATCAGTTATTACAAAACGCTATTATCTTGTTTAAGAAGACTTGGAATAAAGAGCGCCAATCATACAGACTGCTGTTATGATACTTTTTGTACTTTTGGAGCTTGGCAGCCTGTCGTCAGTCAATGTAATTATATTTGTGGATGTGGATGTCCTTCAAAAATTTACCTTTTTCAAAACATGAGAGTGAGTAAATTATACAAAAATAGTAGCATTTTAATAATTGCTCTGGTTTGTTTGTCATTAGGCTATTTTCTGTCCGGGAAATATTATCAACAGCGCATACTAGAGGTTCTCACCAGCTTTGCAGCTGCTCCAGACAAGTGTTGTGTGGACCTCCAATTCAAGACATCTGCTGTCTCTTCCACTCAGGTAACTCTTCTGATATAAGTGTTATCTGGATCTGCTCTGCTACAGTCAGTACATTAGCGATTTCATTCATCACCACCTGCGCACAATACGTATACAGGATGCTGTTCTATATAAAAGATATTAATATTCACAAGGCCAAACTTGCAGCTAGTTCTGCCTGCAAGTGTATTTGCTGACCTACCTCTCTTTTTATGTTTAGGTCAGTAAACATTTGTTCAGTGGCCATTTCCTCCTGTTGGCTCTCTTTTGTTGTATGACCCTTTGTTTCAGCCTCGACTGATAATATAAAGAATGATAATGTACACAACTGAAACATTTCTTCAGAATAAATCATAAATATTTAGGCTTTTCATATTTCAGGTGGCACATATTTCCAGTGTAGCCTAGATAGTTGTACACTTTTGAACAAAACTGTTTGATGTGCATTGTCATTTGATATCTGTTTTGTTTTACAGAGCAGAAATAGTTCATATTTCTCTATTTTACCTTGACCTTCTGAAGGCTTTCTCTTTAGATCATACTCGTATTGCAGATCTTCCAAAACCTGAATGTCCTGTTCTATTTCCTGATGAAAAATGAAGCTACTCTAGTGAAACGTTCAAGATACCTTCACAAAGTTACAGTGAAATACCCCAAAACAAGAGTATGCTGAGTAATTTAAGTCTTAAAAATAATTTATTTATAAATAATTTATAAAATAATAAATTTAAGTTTTAAAAATAAGTGAATGTAAGAAAAAAGAGCCATAGTAAACATACCTGCACATTCTTCTTCAGGATGTTTACTTTATGGTCCAACTCTTTTTCTTGTTCCATCCTACTTTCCTGTAATGATTTAGTTTTACCCTGAACATAATCACACATGTACTTCAGTAAATGTCTATACAAAACTTAAAAAAAAAGGATTTGTTGTCCTACAGTGCTACACAAAATAAAATTATATTTATTAAATCTTAAAGGCAATATTTAGAGAAAACAGACCAGAAAGGCATTGTGTACCTGTATGTTGTAGTTGCTTAGTTTATTTTAGGTTTGCTGTACCAGGAAGTTTTTGCAGAATATGAGAGTCATGGTATGTATGTTTAAAATAAAATACTACCATACTTCTACTACTTCTTCTACAAGCAGGGACACTAAATAAATCTGTTGAATTTTAGTTAGTACTGCATTTCTTCTAAAAAAAAAAATTATTTTTAATTATTTATTTTGCTTGTTCACAGAACTTTATGTCCCCATGACTTTAAACTGAGAAACATTAATATGAATAATTACAGCTACTGAACGCAGTCACATGATTTGATTTATTTATCTTGGATTAGTGGGAAATGCAAAAATAATAATAATAATAAAAAATAGTAAGTATTTGTTTTCTTTTTAATATCAACCAGTTTGTGTGTTCCCATTTATCAAACCATTATTAATTTTCATTTGGCACATTTTAAGTGTTAAGTAATTCTTCATATGAAGTTAAGCTTGTAAATGCATTGCATTTAAAATAAATATTCAGTGCATGGATTATGAAGTGTAATTATCAAATCTTTAATAATATTGAAAATAATAAAAAATAAAAATAAATACTAAATAAATAAAATAAAATAAAATAAAGGTTTTTTTGCTCCTTCTCAGGACTTTTTTTTAGTGTCCCCATGACTTTAAATTGATAAAATTAATAGGAAAAAGTACAGATACTGAAAGCAGTCACATGATTTATTTATCATGGATTAGTGTGAAATGCAAAAATAATAATAATAATAAAAAGTAAGTATTTGTTTTCATTGTAATATCAACCAATTTGTATTTTCCCATTTATCAAACCGTTATTAATTTTCATTTGGTACATTTTAAGTGTTAAGCTTACAAGATAAGCTTGTAAATGCATTGCATTTAAAAATGAATATTCAGTGCATGGATTATGAAATGTAATTATCAGATCGTTGACAATATTGAAAATAATAAGTAATAAAAATAATAAATAAATAAAATAAAATCATTTTTGCTCCTTCTCAGGACATTTTTATGTCCCCATGAATTTAAACTGATAAAATTAATAGGAAAAATATTACAGATGTTCAATACAGTCATTTCATTTATTTATCTTGGATTAGTATGAAATACAAAAGTAATATAAAGTAGTAAAAAACATTCAAAGAATTAGAAATGCTGCCTGAGGCTTTTGACATGTTTGGAAACAATCATTATATATTCAGTTCTGTTTAGCACCAGACTTGCATACTATATCTTCAGGCTTCGTAAAGATTGCCATCAGGAGAAAAAGGTGGATGAAAAAGACAAATACATCAGTATAATACATGAACACAAAACATTTAATAGTCTTTATTAGTACTTTACATTATGTAACACTACCTGTTGTACCTGGCTTGGATATGTAGCAATATGTCTGACTGTAGAAAGTATGTTGAGTTTTATTTCCATTTATTTCCGAAAATATCTGGCTGGTGTCTGTGTACATGTGCAATTAAGGCAATTGTATGTAAATGTGCAAAATAAATAAGAGCTTCACACGATGGAGAAGAATGTCCTTTTCACAAACAGATGTCTTCACAGAAACAGCTTTTGAGAGTATTTGTATATCCATTACAACAGTATCTTCATCTGAGTGACTACAGAAAATTAAAATCCATGCAAGTTTCTTTATCATATGTTTTTCTATATAAAAACAAACAAACAAACAAAATAACAAAAAGAACAGGATTTACACTGTTTACAAGTGTATTCTGTAACATGACAGAAGAAAATGACTCCTCTTCTTCACACAAGTGGAAAATAAATGTAGTAGATCCACTAATATAGTACAGAGAAAACCCATGCAAAGATAAATGATTTGGGTCTCACTATTTGTTTCCATTATTCATAATAGATATTTGTGTGCCAGATGCAGTCCTTCTAAAAACTGATTTGTTTTCCTTCATAAAAAGCTCTGGATTAAATTTGGATGCATTGGTGGAGAAACTTTCCTCATATACTTTTCCTCTAACACTTATGGGGTCTTGAAAAAGGTCTAAAAACACAGATAAATAAGACATGAATATTGTTTTTCAGTAACAGAAATATATGAAGTAGTAGAAAAAAAGAAAAGTAATAACTTACTCATCTGACACAGAAATCATGCGTCTGCCAATATATGGCCTGATATATGACCTAGGTGTGTCTATCTCCATCTCTTCTGTATCTGAGGGACAAAAGATCAATAATGTAAGGCATGTCGATATTGACAATACAAACAGACATGCTCTCAAACATACTGTTAAAACATTTTTGAGCAAGTTCCACTAACATTTTACAACAGCAACATCCCCAAATAGTTTTCTACCATGACAAATTAGAAATTTGTAAGGTTTGACATAAATAAATGGCACTTGGTTCAACATTTTGTTATGTAATGCAATGACATCACCATATACTGTATACATTTAGGAAAATGTCCTGTAATATATTACAGTACATACAGTGTATTTATTTTGTGATGTGGTGATGTTGTACCCTTAAGATTTGCATCATACGAGTGAATGGTTAAATAAAGGATATCTACCATCAGAAGAGCTGGTATAGTAGCGACCAAAGGCTTCTTCTTTTGGAATATCTGGGAAAAGGTAGATGAGGGGATTGATTGGAATCTTCTCTGCAGCAGTGAGGGTGTAGTCGCGGATGACGTTAGGCAAGGAAATGGATGCCAGATCAGATTTAGTGTAGGGCTTCACTGAATGCGTCTTAGGTTCACCTGTATTTGATGACAATCATTCACGTACATTTAAAGGCTGCCAAAGAGATGCCGTTTTTTTAAATAATTAAATAAATGCTAAAATACTCCAATTCAAACCAGCACACACCGTCCTGTGAATACTCCACCCATGTGATGGTGATTCCTCCGTCTCTACAGGTTTCACTGAAGCGCAGAAGGAAAGTGCCCGGGAGTTTGTCTCTCAGCAAAGCTTTCTCTCGCTCTTTACTCAGAAACCCTATAATATACCTGTATATATGTGAGAGAAAAAAATTGATAAATTGGACTGGATAAAAATGTCAAATTTATATGCTTGTGGCAGTACATACAACAACTTGGAATAGAATGGAGATTTTGGCGTATTATTATGTTGTTTTGAGTTAAAGTTGACTTGAAGCAGTATCTTACATATTTTTGTGTGAAATCAGATTTTCAAAGGAAAAAAAAATATCAAAGGGTTATATGTAAGGGTTATTTATCTATAAAGCATATAAAAAGGCCACCTATTATGCCCTCTTTTACATTATGTAACATAAGTCTCAGGTGTCCACAGAATGTGTCTTGTGAAGTTTCAGCTCAAAATACCCCACAAATCATTTATTATATCATTCTGAAAATGCCTATTTTAAGTGGAAGCAGAAACACGCTGTGTTCGTGCATGTCTTTTTAAATGCAAATGAACTGCCCCCTTTTTCAGAATAGGGCTGTGCTTTTACAGCTCGTATTATGGATTCTCTTCTAAAAAGCATCTATTTGGTTTTAATTATCATGTCTATCATTGGGATGCGTGGTATATACTGGAAAAATACTGGTATGTATTTTATTTTAAACAGTTCGATACTATCATTTTGATCAATTCGGTATTTTATACGCTGCTGTAGAAGTGAACTATGGCAAAACAGATGATAAAGGTGAACAGCTGACCTTACTGCACCTATATGCAAGCTTTGCTATAAATCATGTGTTGCTACCATGTTGCCACAGAAGGCAACACATCAAATCTTGCCAAGCATTTGTCATTTGTAATTTACTCATCTTGATCTTTAACATAAATGTAGAGATTGACAGAGATTGATTTTTATCATTCATAAACTCAGTTTTAATTAAATTTTGTTCACCACTGATCAATGCACATACCTAAGAGTAAGAGTAAGCACAGAGTAAGCACAAAAGCTCAAATGTGCTTGATACCAGTTTAGCTTTGTTCACTTGATATTTGCACTTGCATTTCAAACAATCAAATATGAATTGAATTTGAATGAAGCAAGAGTTTTGCTATATTAATTTTAGTATCAGTAAAATGAAGTTCTCCCGTGGAATTGGACTACTTTAAAGGGGTCATCGGATGCCCATTTTCCACAAGTTGATATGATTCTTTCGGGCCTTAATGAAAAGTCTGTGACATACTTTGGTTGAAAATTCTCAATGGTTATGTAAAACAACACCCTTTTTACCTTGCCAAAATCAGCTCTGCAATAATCATCTCATTCTAAGGGGTTGTTCGTTTAAATGCAAATAAGCTCTGCTCACCCCACCCCTCTCTTCTCTCTGTGGAGTGACAAGACTGTTTACTTTAGCCGCATTTAGCCGCGTTTAGCTGCTAAACTTCCTAACTACCACGTTATAAGGAAAGGTGATCGCAAAGATTCATAAAAAAAAACATTATACACTGCATCTTCAGCGGCTCACATGTCGGGAGTAAATGACGACCACTATGTTTATTATTACATCCAGCAACACAACACCTCAATTGCTCAATCTAATTTACATCCCTGCTTTGGCATCGAAACAATGGCACTCGGACTGTTACAACTGTTTTAGGGTGGGTCTGAGGTAAGACGCTCATGTCAATCAACTATCGTGGGAGTGGCCTCTTTTGGTGTGACGCTACACCGACAGGCATCTGAGAATTGGATTTGAAAAAGGGGATATTATTTTTACAGATTAATTAAACACCATTGCATGGATTTTTATCATTATAGGGTAGATTTGTACATGCACTGCCAACACACAATAATGTTCAAACATCATGAAAAAATAAACTTTGCATCCGATGACCCCTTTAACACTGTTGCTGTGGATTGTTTTTCATGTCCGCGGGTTGAAGTCACCCAATAACGTAATGTTTAACCCCTGGAATGCCAATTTTACCAGAGGAACCCCGCCAAAAACCGTGTATTTTACCCCTCTGGAAAGTGATTTTTACCCCCCTCAAAACGTGACTGGGCTATTTTCAGCTAGTTTTGAGTAGCAGTTGGGCAAGTTTTATTGTGAAAACCTGGAAACGCTGCCGGCGACCGCTAATATAAAGCAGCTGAGATAGCGTAAGAGACATTTATATTTAATGCTTTTTCTTTCTCTGAGTCTGAAATCTGAAAACAATCAGAGAGAGAGAGAGAGATAATAATGTGATTTTGAATACTTTTACTGTTAGAATAACACTTTACAGTAAAGCAAACTTTGTTAAAATTCATTAGGTAAGCTGTCCTAACTATATTGCAGCACTTATTATTTTAGGTCAATAATTCGTTATAAATGATAAATAAACTAATACATGTTTAGTATGTTAATATTACTTACTAATTTGTTTTCAATTCATTTTTCTTTTGAGGCTGGTTATTTGTTACCTATGGTATCGATTTAGTATCACATTCTGGTATCGTACCGAAGACGAAATTATCGAGCCATCCCTAGTCTATCACGCTGAAATCACGCGTTTTAAAGCCAGGTCAGTTTAAATTTCTGATATAGGGTATTCTGAGCGCACACATCCGAAGCGAACACACGGAAAGTGGCTGTCACATGGCTTGTGAGTACTAAACTAAGTTCTCTTTCATATCTTATAAACAGCTGGGAAATAAATTGCATGTTTATATTAGATCTGTGTATTAAGTGACAGCAGTGTAATATAAAGTACCTATACTGCTGTCAGCGCTGCTAATATGACCCAAACAGTAAAATACAAACAGAAAATCACTCACTGCTCTGGCTTGAAGAACTTCTATAGCTGTAATAAGAAAACATTTCTTACTTAAATGCAGCTTTTAAATGCTCTAGCCTGAAGATAAACATGGCGGATTGTGTGCGGGTCACTCAGGGTGGGGGCTCTGCTAATACGTGTCCATCAAAAGTTGTGGGCGGGGCTTTTACGGATTCTGTGAACGGCTTGTTCTGAGACACTACTTGTGAGCGGGTGGATTTTTATCATTACAGGGTGGTTGTGTACACAAACTGCCAACACACGTTTATGCTCAAACAACATGCAAAAGTGAATTCTGCAAAATAGGTGCCTTTTTAGAAAAACTTTTTTTTTCTTTGGAATAAAGCAGACTGATGAATTGACAATAGACAATAAGACCAGAAAGATGTATTATGAGTGAAAATGGGGTGAACAGTGATGTCATGTTGACTTTAAAATTTCAATTGGTTAATTTGTTCATTTAAAAATTTAAAAACGTAAACATTTTTAGAATTCTAGTATTTAAAAAAAGAACCATTGGCTGATTGTGCACATATAAAATGGAACGGATTCTAATATATAGCAGACAGATATATATCTATAAGGTACAACTCTTACCCATCGTTCCAGATGTTGAGCAGGTGTCTTTTAATAAGGTCTAAAATTCCATCTATCCACAGCCAGAATGGTACACCCCTCTCATTAGGAGACATCTAGATGAAAACACACAAGTTATTTACTTTATAACAATTATGATGAAAATAATACAAAAGATATTCAGTTAGTTTCAAGTTCTAAAAGCCCAGCTGTTCTCTATGGTATCAGGTTCTTCCACAGTCTTGCTAAGTTTTGTTTTAGCAGTAAATCATGTGGTGACAAGCACAGGAACAAACAAGAGCGATGTTGGTTAAGGAAAGTGAAAGCAGTTTTCCTGTCTGTGTTTTAGCTCTTTCCTTTAACTCACCTTACAAAATGTATTCCAGTTGATGAGTCCTTCATGGTCGCCTTGGGCTTCAGGACCTGAAAAGAGATATAAAATCTTTTTAAAAAGTGCTATATATTTTAACTTTTAGCATTTACTCCCATATCAAAAAAGTTTGAATAAACTCACCAAGAAGTTTGTCAGCTAGTGTTCTCAGCTGCTCAGAGTTTAGCGCTCGTTTAGTCACAGAAGAAAACTGCCAGCTTAAGATTTTAGAAAGCTGCCCCCATTTCACTGGTGGCGGATTTAAGAAGAACATCAGATTCTGAGAGAGGGTGAGATGGACAGCACTAGTCAGAAGGGAAACCTCAATTGAGAACAAAAACATTAATAATGGGAAATGGCCATACGTGGGGTTCACTGCAGCACATGTTGTACCATAAAATGGAGCCCCAAGCGCTAGGTAACTGATTCACGTGGGAGATCACCACAATAGGAAGAGATGTGATCTGTTAAATAACAATAAAACAGGTCCGGTTAGAATTACTGGTCTGATCTCCAGTTTATCTCCAGTATTTCACAACTGGTACAGTAGCTACATTTCAGAGTACTTTACCGATAAATCAACACACAGTTCTGGCTGAATGAGTTCCGTTTCAAAGTTAAGCATATGCAGCTCCTCAGAAATGATGAGAGGAGTCTGTAAATAAAAGAAGAAAAAACATCAGCAATTCCTTTAGTTTTTGTCATTTAGTTTTATTTGACATCACTGTATGGTTTTGGCCTACCTCATTGGTTCTGTTGTTGCATTTCATCTCTTTCAATTGCTGCGGTAAGGAAAAATCAACAATAAATTCTCAATTAGACATTATATTTATTATGTGCAAGAATATCTGATTGTTTTTCACGTCGTACCAAATGACGAAATTCAGCCGCTAGACATCCACTGGATTCCTCTAAGTTCATAATTTTAGAAAACGTTCCTAAAATGTTGAATTTCCTACATCTAGGACACCGAAAAACAGAGATTTAGATTATTTGAGCTTTGGTAGCATGTGTAAAACTGCTTAGCATGTTGATGCATAAATTGTTAAAATACTTAAATCAAAACAATAAAGAATTATTTAATAATTAGAGTTTTCATTATTCATTTCAAGCTCAATATCTTCTGATTATTATAATGATCATTGTGTTACTGTACAGTAATACAGTTGCAGGTTTGGACATTTGTCAAATGCAGACATTTTTGTGGTTGTTGACTGGACCACAGGCTATTAAATGTGGTAACTTGTACTTGCTATGTATCTAAATACAGTTGACGTCAAAAATTTACATACACCTTGCAGAATCTGCAAAATGTTAATTATTTTTACCAAAATAAGAGGGGATAATACAAAATGCATGTTATTTTTAATACTGACGTGAATAAGGTATTTCACATAAAAGATGTTTACATATAGTCCACAAGAGAAAATAATGGTTAAATTTTTACAAAAAATCACCCTGTTCAAAAGTTTACATACACTTGATTATTAATAATGCGTTGTTACCTCAATGATCCACAGCTGTGTGCATATATATATATATATATATATATATATACACACTACCGTTCAAAAGTTTGGGGTCAGTAAGACTTGTAATAAGTCTTTAAAGAAGTCTCTTATGCTCATCAAGGCTGCATTTATTTGATTAAAAATATAGAAAAAAAAAACAGTAATATTGCAAAATGTTTTTACAATATAAAATAATGTTTTTTATTTTAATATACTTTAAAATAGAATTTATTCCTGTGATGAAAAGCTGAATTTTTATCAGCTGTTACTCCAGTCTTAAGTGTCACATGATCCTTCAGAAATCATTCTAATATGCAGATTTATTATGAGAATGATCAATGTTGGATAATATCAACAGTTGTGCTGCCAAATATTTTTTTTTTCGATTCTTTCATGAATAACAAGTTTAAAAAGTACAGTGTTTATTCAAAATATAAATATTTTATAACAATGTAAATTATTTATTATTAATGTTTAATAAACTTTTAATTATTAACTTAATACATCCTTGGTGAATAAAAGTATTAATTTCTTTAAAAAAAAAGAAAAAGAAAAAAGAAACAACAAAAATGTACTGACCCCAAACTTTTGAACGGTAGTGTATATATAATTATTTTATTTTATTTTTTGTGTGGTAGTTGTTCTTGAGTCCCTTATTTTTCCTGAACAGTTAAACTGTCCACTGTTCTTTACAAAAATCTTTCAGGTCCCACAAATTCTTTGGTTTTTAAGCAGTTTTGTGTATTTAAACCTTTCAAAGACTGTGTGATTTTGATTTTAATTTTTGATTTTTTTTATCCATCTGTTCACACTGAGGACAACTGAGGGACTCATATGCAACTATTACAGAAGGTTAAAATGCTCACTTTAGAAGGAAAAAGGATGCATTAAGAGCCAGGGGTGTAAACTTTTGAATGGAATGAGGATGTGTACATTTTTCTTATTTTGTCTAAATATCAAACTTTTTCCATTTAGTACTGCCCTTGAGAAGCTACAGAAGATACTTACATGTTTACCAGAAGACAAAATAAGTTAAATTTACCCTGATCTTC
Source organism: Labeo catla (assembly GCA_012976165.1). Taxonomy (NCBI): domain Eukaryota; kingdom Metazoa; phylum Chordata; class Actinopteri; order Cypriniformes; family Cyprinidae; genus Labeo; species Labeo catla. The sequence continues at coordinate 261,316 of VONZ01000363.1, forward strand.
AAATTCAGAAAGTTTCCATCACATTCTCATTCCATTCAAAAGTTTACACCCCTGGCTCTTAATGCATCCTTTTTCTTTCTGAAGCATCAGTGAGCGTTTGAACCTTCTGTAATAGTTGCATTTGAGTCCCTCAGTTGTCCTCAGTGTGAAAAAAAGCCCTCAAATCATACATTGTTGGAAAGGGTTCACACACACAAAAAAGTTGTGGGACCTAAAGAATTTTTCTGAAAATTGAGAAGTTTAACTGTTCAGGGCAAACAAGGAATTCATGAACAACTATTACTAAAAAAAAGTGAAAAAACAGCTGTTATTTTCTCCTGTGGACTATATGTAAACGTCTTTCATGTGAAATATCTTATTCAGGTCAGTACACATGCATTTTGTATGATCCCTCTAATTCTAGTAAAATAAATAACATTTTGCAGGTTCTGCAGTGTGTATGTAAACTTTTTATTTCAACTATGCATTGGCTCATTCAAAACATCACATTATACTAATAAATAACATTTATGTTACCTACCCTTTTACTGTGTCTTTCTCTGTTAAATCTCTACAGGAGAAAAACAAATATACTGTATGAATATAGATAGATAGACTCAGACAGATAGACAAGGAGATAGAGAGATTTGACTTACTTGTCAATAGAGACTTTTATTTTGAGCTGACAGTTCAGTTCAGGGAGTTTAACTAGTGATCTTCAAAATAATAAAACGGATGGTATTTTAGATACACATCAGCAATTAAAATAAGTGACATTACTGTTATTGACGGTGACTTCACACACCCACCTGATCTTGACTGTGAATTGAACTCCTGTTTTTATCACCAAGGGTCTCTGAGGATGTGTAGGCATACAAGGCTGTCTCTCCACCACAAGAGAACTGAAAGACACAACACAACCGCTGCCATCCTGTTCAAGACTACAATCTCTCAGAAGTGACGCACACCACAAAAACTATTCAAATTCCCCTGTAAACCTTTAAGCCCACAAATCCTAACCAAGCATTTCTCTATCTACAACTTGCGCTCTACATATAAAGACACAGAAAAGTGTCATGTCTCACTTTAATATAATGTTTTTGAAGAGTGAAAGAGCCTGCTCATCCAGCTGGCTCTTGCCCAGAGTGAGGGGGTCGTTGTTGTAGGTGAATTTCTGCACCAATTCTTGAACTTTCTTCAGCTGCTGACGGATCTGCTGCAGACACTCCGCCACCACCGTAAACCTGGAGTGTAATTCATGTATTAGCTAGTTATAAAATAATATATTAGTACCACGGACAGCACTAAAACAAACAAACGGACGACTTGAGACTGTGTCGGATATGAAAATACTATATTAATAGCCTTTTGGAACAACTTGTAATTTCTTTATAATTAAATAATATAAATTTTAATAAAATTAAAAAAAAATTATATATCAAATATAAAACCTTTATTTTATTTTGGTATTGCTTTGTTTTCAGTTGCATTACAGCTCATTTGAGGCACCCCCAAGAAGTTCTCACCAGCTCTGCAATTGGTCCAGACAGGCATTGGGTGGCCCACCGATGCAAGCCATCTGCTGTCTCTTTTTCCACTCAGGTAACTCATCTGATATGAGTGTGAGCTGGATCTGCTCCGCTAGAGTCAGCGCATTAGCGATGTCTTTTATCACCACCTGCGCACACATACATGTTGTATTTAAGAAAATCTGCAACATTAAAATGATTCAATCAATACCCGATGGACAAAATCAAGTCCCGCCTACATCTGTTCGTGTTTGAGAAACCAGAGATGGTCTTTTTATTGAGATACCAAAGTCAGCGGATCTACCATATGAGAAAGCATAACAGCCAACTTGATAGTCAATTACTTTATAGCCTTGAAGTCATTTCATTTCTGTCAGAGGTGTCACTTTTTGCAGATACCATAAAAATGGTGATACCATGAACTGCGTCCTGTCTGTTGCAATTTTTGTGACTTCTCTTATAAAACAGTATTTTAATTGGTGTAAACTCTAAAAACAGAGATCAATCCAAAATGAAAGTTTCATGTCAAACGTGTCTCCCACAAATGCAGTTTATTCAGCATAAATGGCCTTTGGTCTCGTGTTACACTTTTTTTGCTAACCTTGCAGGCTTATATTAACGTCACAATAAAAAAGGAAAGACTATTGCAAGTACTTTAAGCACACTCCTATCCACCTTATTTTTTCCCGTAAGAGTGGGTGCAGCCATTTGTAAATTTTATTGATCTGGCTTCCAGTCTCATCCACGTCCAGCTATTTTTAGCTGTGCAATACAGTTCGTTTGGCTGCTTGATATTGCAAGCTGGTGTGTTTTACCATATTGTTTTATTGTATCTTAAAGGAGTAGTCCTCTTCTAGAACAACAATTTACAGATAATGTACTCACCCCGTTGTCATCCAAGATGTTCATGACTTTCTTTCTTCAGGCGTAAAGAAATTATGTTTTTCTGAGGAAAACATTTCAGCATTTTTCTCCATATAATGGACTGCTATGGTGCCCCAAGTTTGAACTTCCAAAATGCAGTTTTTGAAATGATTTTTGAAGTTGAGGGAGAAAATACGATCAGAGTTTTTCAACATACCCTAACTGTCTTGAGCCAGAATACTTTAGGCAGAGCAAGACAAGACAAGCGTTTGAGATTTGAAAGTACTTCAATTGTATTTTTTAATGAAAATAAAATTGTTTTGCTAGATCTTCCTCGACTGGGATCATTTATAACAGCATTTGGGATCGTTTGAAGCCACATTTAAACTGTATTTTGGAAGCTCAAACTCGGGGCACCATATCAGTCAAAAAACTATTTCTTTACAACTGAAGAAAGACATGAACATCTTGGATGTCAAGGGGGTGAGTACATTATCTGTAAATTGTTCTGGAAGTGGACATCTTCTTTAATTATGAACACAATGGTTTGTGGTGCAAACAGTTTTACTGTTTACTGCACTGCGTTATTCATCTCGTTACTTCCCTACAGCGGCTTATGAACCAAAAGTCTCACACATTACCAAAAAAGGTGGATAATGTGAATATTCCTTGCAGCTAAATCTGTGTATAGGTGCATTAGTGAAATCTTGACATACCTGTCTTTTCATGCTCAGCCCAACAAACATTTGTTTAATTGCCATTTCCTCCTTCTGGATCTCTTTTGTTATCTGGCCATTCATTTCGTGTTCCACTGAAAATTTAAAAAAGCAAATCCATACCATTTCTCATTCATGTAAATGCACACCATTTATGTTCATTTAGACCACAACATAGATTTAACTGAGTTAATACCCGGAGCAAAATGTTAAAAATGTTATCTTGTGTTACCTCGACTTTGCAGGGTGTTTCTCTTGAAGTCATACTCATCTTGCACATCCTCCAGAACCTGAATATTTTGTTCTATTTCCTAAAAGCAGAGAAATATTCCAAAATTGCAGCTGTTTGAAACATTGTAGCTACTTGTAGCGTTCCTCATCATTATTTCCCTGAGATGATTTACCTGCACAGTCGTTTTCAAATTGTTGACTTTATTGCCCAACTCATTTTGCTGTTCCATCGTGATACTCCCCTTTGATGAGCTACCTGTAGCCTAGAGGCAAAATTGATAAATGATAAACACGCGTGCAGCTGAAATGACAGTTATGATGCAAGACTAAAAGCCTTACTTGAGAACTAAGTGCAGCTTGCAGTATCTTTCTCTCTTCGTTCAGAGTGCTAGCTATGATCATAGCCATGTGAACAGGATCCTCCTGGAAGTGTTCCTAATGGGAGATGATTATCTTTATTAGCTTATTTTAGAATAATGAAATCAAGTGCATCAGTGTATATTGAATGTAATATTGTTAGAAAAACACTGTAAAAAATTGCACCTGTAGGTTGCGCTTAATTTTGCGTATGTTATGCTGTAAAAGAAAGTTGTTCCCTAGGCCGAGACGGCTGTAGTGCTCATCCAGTTGGTTCAAGAGTTCATGGAAGCGCAGGGTTGCCAAAGACACGTTACTTGCAACGGATTCCCTGCAACCAATATGTTAATAATAAGATGTGACGATTGCAGCAATTCATGATGCATAAATTCAAAAGAGCAACTGGATAGTTTTAAAATAAATCTCACCAGTCATGACTCTCAATCCACTGACTGAGATACTGTCGGATTTCCATTGGAAAAGCCTCATCGTAAAGCTGGTCTACCTGCTCTAAATACAGAGAGTCCAGCAGCTGCAGCTGGCTCCAGAGTGACATCTAAAGACATAAAATACAATCTTGTATGAAATGCCGAAGAGAGTTTAGGTGCAACATCCTGACATCTTGTTTTATGTGCAGTTGTGTTTGCACATATGGCACTAAGCCAATAATAATAGTTAGATTACCAGTTTTTGAACAGTAAGATCTTTAATGTTTTTTAAAGAATTCCCTTCTGCTCATCATTTATTTGATCCAAAGTACAGCAAAAGCAGTAATATTGTGAAATATTTTACTGTTTAAAATAAATGCTATTTGAATATATTTTAAAATGTAATTTATTCCTGTGATCAAAGTTAAATTTTCAGCATCATTTCTCCAGTCTTCAGTGTCACATGATCCTTCAGAAATCATTCTAATATGCTGATTTACTATTCAAGAAACATTTATTATTATTATTATTATCAATATTTAATGAATCGAAAGATTTTTTTTTTTTGAAAGAAATTCTAGAAATTAATACTTTTCTTTTGCAAGGATGCTTTAAATTGATCAAAAGTGATTATAAAGACTTTTATATTGTTACAAAAAAATTCTAATTAAGGTAAATGCTGTTCTTATGAACTTTCTATTCATCAAAGAAACCTTAACAAATTTTACTTGGCTGTTTTCAACGTCATAATGTTTTCTGAGAATACAAATCAGAATATTAGAATGATTTCTGAAGGATCGTGTGACTGCAGTAATGATGCTAAAAATTCAGCTTTGAAATCACAGGAATAAATTACATTTTAAAATATATTCAAATAGAAAACATTTTAAATAGTAAAAATATTTCACTTTTTTTTCTGTTTTTGCTATACTTTGGATCAAATAAATGCAGGCTTGGTAAGCAAAAGAGACTTTAAAACACATTAAACATCTTTTGACTAGTGTATAATAATGTGTTATAAAAAGCACAAGTGTATATTTAATAATTAAGCACACTAAAAAAATACAAAAAAAAAAAGAAGAATTGTAATATTTTAATAAAACATAGTTCATAATTAAATAATATTAGAGTATTGATGCTGTGCACATATTTTGCCCACAGTCACACTAGATTTCAGGCAGCTGTTTATAAATTTACCTCTTAAAGAGACAATTTTGTATGCACATATATATGAGGGTCATCAAACCCTTGTAATAATTTGCACCTATTCTTTCTTCAGGTCAATCTTGAACTTAAGCGCAGTGAAATAAGAAACTTTGCATAAACTTGCGTTTCCGTTTATCCGCATTCGCATATGTACGAATGGAAGTAAGTGTAGTAAGTATGATCGCACATTATGTCAGAGCAAAATATAATTTTAGACATTGATTAAATGCTTCTATTCTATGCAATCCATATTTAACACATCCATTATTTTTAAAGCTGTATGTGAAAAATGAACAATTGTATACTATGTATTCTATACATTATAAACAGAGCAATATGCTTTACATGTCATTCCATTACATTCGTCAGTTTTCCCTCAGCTTTTACAAAAAGAACTGATAAAACGCCAGATAACATAGCAGAAAATTACCTTTCAACATAGAAGGTGGGTCGAGGCACAAAAGCAGTATATCTCAGGTAGAGACACAAGATACAAGTAAACAGTATCCGTCTATCTGCTTCAGACTTATATTCTCTTCACTCACCCCATCATGGTAAAATATGAAATGTTTACGCAGGTTACAGCCCCCACCGGCACTGTAAACCAATCGGATTGCTGTAATTACCATATGCAAATATATCAGCGATTAGAACCAATCATTTTCCAGTGCGTACGCTAAGTCGCGCCCCTTTTGGGTAATGGCTGTTCTCGGCAAGTGCAGCCCTCCCTTTACTGACACGCTGAATTCAGAATAGGAACTGATGTGAAAACAGAAACTTAGCGAGGCACTAGAATAGTATCAAATTAATAAATGCCCTTCATAGTAAACTAATAAGCAACGGTTGTTTCTTTGTTGAAAGACAAATAAATAGACATCTCTTGTTTATGGATACTATATTTGAAAGTATTTTATGCTGACACAACTCTGGTGTGGGCGGGGGGTTGTGAAACTCAAGGCACAGCCACCAGGGAAGCACGCGTTTTCTGAGAAAGCGAGAGTTAAAGCGCAGGAATGAAACTGAGAAACGAAACTAGGATTTACGTCAATTCCCTATTATTTTACTACGAGCTACTGGATATTTTAAGGAGATGTCGTTATGTGCTTTGTTTAAAATGAGGCACAGACGGATAGAAACATATACGACGCTTGTTTAGTTTCTTAACATGAAATATAAGTCATTCTAGTTCTAGTTCTAAAAACTTTGAATACATAAATGCTTGTTTTGAAATTTAAATAAGTGGAAGTGGTATACCACATGTAGGATTTTTTTTAACAATTTGATTATTGAGAAATAAGAAACTATACCAGTATGATAATGAAAATTGGGTTAAATATTATTAATGCTTAAATAAAAATAATACATAAGGAAGAAGAAAAGAAGACCCAGATTTAGATACCAACTATCACAAAACCCTTTGCAAATATAATGCTTATACTGTTGTTTACCCAAGAAAATGATGTCACTTCCTCGAAAATTATGTCATTTAGAAACTGGGCCAGGTTGCAACAAATCCCCCAAATTAAAAAAAGATTTGCTATAAAATTTGTAATAGAATAACCAAGTGAGTTAAAGCGATATGAAATACAACCCAAAAGGGTGTTTGCACTTGCGTCACAGTTTTTTGTCAGTTACCTGGATACGCGGCCATATTGAAGATACTCGGATGTAAACAACAGCATGAATTGCATGGTTAATGTACTAGTACTGAATATGTTGTTCTGCTAATTTATGCTGTCAAAACCACAGAAAAAACGTGCAGAAGCTGCTAAATCATATAGAGGAGGACGCAGTAAGCAGGAAAGTGTGCAATATTTTGACAAAACTAAGTTAATAGGTGGTAAAGATACATACAATCAGTATTAAGATATTAGCCTAATATTTCACCTACCTGACTGGAAATGATAAGAACAAACAGGAATGTTGTCAAAATTCTTGCCCTGGAAATCCTGGTTTAGTTTGGCCAACCACAAACGCCTTTTGTTCTTCAGACAGTTTTTTGCTCTTCTCCTTGATTTGTTCTAACTTTTGGCAGTCTATAGTACACTAAATGTTTTTCCTGGTTTGATCGATTAGTACAGCCTAAAACATTTAGCCTAAAACAATAACTGACCATTTTTCAGCAGCAATAAACAGCAAAATATGCAAGTTTTGATCGGTTCAGTTTCATTGTTTACATTCAGTGCCGTGAATACGGCTGATTGATGACACAGAATATTTCTGAATAATTGGCTTTTTTTTTCTTTTTTTAAAAGGGTCATCGGATGCCCGTTTTCCACAAGCTGATATGATTCTTTAGGGTCTTAATAAAAAATCTATAATGTACTTTGGTTAAAAATTCTCAATGGTTGTGTAAAACAACACCCTTTTTACCTTGCCAAAATCAGCTCATCTCATCAAATGCAAAAGAGCTCTGCTCAAATTCAAGCCCCCCCACCCCCTTCATTTACACATAAACATAAACACAGTTTCAGAAGGAATAATTTGAAATGTAATAATTATTACACTTATTATAATTCAGTGTGTGACAATTTACTGAAAAAAAACTAAACAAGGAACTAGTCACTTTTAGAGTAGAAACATTAAAAGTAAAGCATGCAGCTTTACTATGTACTGTTTTTTTTTACTATGTAACAGCATTCATTGTTTTTTAAACAGATTTTCTTAATTTTCTCATATTTTTATCTCTTTGTTGTAGTTGCGATCTCTGAAGTAGATTCATCATCTACCTCATCTACCATCTACGTTTACCTGGCACTTGATGTCTTTTCAAAAACTTGTCCATGATTAGAGCAGAACTACTATGCGTCATTCATTCATAATTTTACTCGGCTAACTGCAGTTCTCATTTCTGATATCAATTGCACCACCTAGTGGTCTGTTATTTTACGACAAAAACAATTACAACTGATAAAAGACAGCTGCAGCGGGTACTGCGAGTCGTCTTGAGGTAATAAAATATGATGAAATTCATATTTTGTGTTAAATTATTTACATGTGGCAAGTAGCCGTATAATAAGCAAGATAATTTCACAGTGGGGTCTTGTATCACCCTAAAAACGTTTCTTTTTACATAAAAATCTAGGGATGTACCGAAATGAAAATTCTTGTCCGAAACTGAAACTGCTTTGTAATAATTATTTACTATTTTATGAAATAATACAGTCATTTTGTAAGACTTTTTAATTTAACTGAGTACTTTTAATGATACTGAATAAAAAAATAATCACAAGCCAATAAAATAACCACGTTTATTGAAAGTAACAATAAAATTGGACAGAAAATATACGAATATTACATCTCAATATATTCTTTTTTATTCAGTTCTATGAAACGGAATTAGATATTAGATTAGAACTTTTTTGGACTAATTATCAAAATAATGTATAGTCCTAAAAAGCTATTATTATCAGAGCATGTGAGCAGAGCATACCGTCACGAGAGGGTACGTCATTTTACCAGCGTTGTCCAGTACAGCAGTACTACAGCATGTTACAGCACATTATGCGACGCTATTGCAAACAGTAACAAGTATACATTGACATTTTCTGTCGGCGCGTTATTTGAGCGGACTTTGCTTTTCCGTTGAGCATAAGTGGAGCATTCATATGGGCCGTGAGCAGCTCAACGGAATGCGCATTCATAGAGCGGAATACTGAACGGTGCGCGCTGAATACTGCCGGGCAGTGCGGCAGATATTTTCGGCCGTTGTTTCTTTCGAATATATATATAAAAATCGGCCGACTGTACACTATCATTACTAGCATTTTACAGATTAATATTATCATTATAGGGTAGATTTGTACATACACTGCCAACGCACATTAATGTTCAAACAACATGTAAAAGTGAACTTAGCATCCGATGAACCCTTTTAAAGGACATTGTGTAGCATTCATGGACATGGCAAAATTACAGTAATGAAACTGTTGAAAACTGTGTGTTTCTTTCTTGTGTTGCGCAAAAAATTTTGAATACTGTGGGTAGCCAGCTAACCACTGAAAAAAAAAAAATACTATGGAAGTCAATGGCTACCGTCAGCTGTTTGGTTTAAAATATCCCCTTTTGTGAAAGAAAGAAAGAAACTCATGGAAGTTTGAAACAAAATGAGGATGAGTACATTTTCATTGCCATCAGTTTCATTTTTGGGTGAACTATCGCTTTATTATTTTGAGATAAAAACTAATGTGATTTCTACCTTTTAAATTGTAATTTTGATATTTTATTCAATATATAAAGACAATACAACAGGGACAGGGAAAAAAGGTATTCTGTGGTATTGTCTAGACTATTACAGAAACGAAACTCAACTTATGAGCGTATGATTCATAGTCCTGTAAACAGTTTTGTTTGATGACATTTTGATAGACAAAGGCTTTTTTTCTCCAGGGCAGCATGCCAAACCAAAGGGAATGAAATAGATGTCAAATTGTTAGCCTTTTTAGTTGCAGAAATGGAAAAGACTTAACGTCATATTTTGCATGTCTTATTTGCTACAAGAAGTGAAGTGTGAAAGTGCTTTCAGACAGGTAAAGTAGATATTTAATTAACAAATCATATTGCAGGCACATAGTGCATGTAGTCACAGACTACAATATGAAGGTTAATATACACACGATAAAGTGTGTTTCTACTTCTAGCTCTAAATTGCTGGAATCTTTGTGCAAAAACTTCATATATGCTGACAGGAAGAGTGTGGGTGCAAGCCTTTCCCATGTTACTAGGAACATGTTGGCTTCTGCCTACTCAACAACATTTCCATCCTCATATTGTGAACAACCACAATTCCTAGCAGATGTTGCATTGTATTTTAAGCGTGCATATTACTACTGCTAATAATAAAGATAGTACCAAAGATAAACCATAAAATTCTTTATTTAAAAAAAATAATATGCTTGTTATAATATATACAGAACACTAAAATGGGAATAATATTAAGGCAGACTAAGAGTTTTACAGGTAGATGATAAATTGTTGTAATTTAGAATGATGACATACATATAGTAATACATCTGATACATTTTCATAATGACAGTATTTTTGAATATACATTCTCTGTCAGCAAATGAAAATAGAGACATGATGCATTATAGTGGCATAGAGCAAAAAAAGTGGAAAAACAGCAAAAGAAACCAAAATATAAAGATGAAAATATTTTAACCCATCCATAATCTTGGATCCAAGTGAACTGTGGCTGTTACCCTTACTAGGGTGAACTCATCTGCAATGTGAACAAGAAAAAGTGTCATGTCATTTTTTAGTGACAGAATAATGTTTAAATAATCTCTGCTTATTAGTGACAGCTCAAAATTACCCACAAAAATGATTCTGAGCAATTTGGTAATTTACAGTTGAGGTCAAAAGTTTACGTACACCTTGAAGAATCTGCAAAATGTTCATTGTTTTACCAAAATAAGAGGGATCATACAAAATGCATGTTGTTTTTTACTGACATGAATAAGATATTTAACATAAAAGATGTTTACATATAGTCCACAAGAGAAAAAATAGTTCATAAAAAGGACCTCTTTCAAAAGTTTACATACACTTTATTGTTAATACTGTGTTGTTACCCGAATGATCCACAGCTGTGTTGTTTTTTGTTTAGTGATAGTTGTTCATGAGTCCCTTGTTTGTCCTGAACAGTTTGTTCTTCACAAAAATCCTTCAGGTCCCACAAATTCTTTGGTTTTTCAGCATTTTTGTGTATCTGAACACTTTCCAACAATAACTATATGATTCTGAGATCTATCTTTTCACACTGAGGACAACTGAGGGACTCATATGTAACTATTACAGAAGGTTTAAACGCTCACTGATGCTTCAGAAGAAAAAATGATGCATTAAGGGTGAAAACTTGTTTAATTTCAAGATCAGGGTAAATTTAATTTATTTTGTCTTCTGGGAGACATGTAAGAATCTTCTGTAGCTTTTGAAGGGCAGTACTAAATGAAAAAAGTACGATATGTAGGCAAAATAAGAAAAACGTACACATCTTCTTTTTAGTTCAAAAGTTTACACCCCTTAATGCGTTTTTTTTTCTTCTGACGCATCAGTGAGCGTTTGAACCTTCTGTAATAGTTGCATACGAGTCCCTCAGTTGTCCTTAGTGTGAAAAGATGGATCCCAAAATCATACAATCACTGTTGGAAAGGGTTCAAATACACAAAAATGCTGAAGAACAAAAGAATTTGTGGGACCTAAAGGGTTTTTCTGAAGAACAGCAGGCAGTTTAACTGTTCAGAACAAACACGGGACAAACAAATGCTGTGGATCATTTAGGTAATAACACAGTATTAATAATCATGCGTACGTAAACTTTTGAACAAGGTCATTTTTATAAATTGAACTATTATTTTGTCTTGTGGACTATATGTAAACATCTTTTATGTGAAATATCTTATTTAGGTCAGTACTAAACAAAAAAAAAAAAAATAAGATGCATTTTGTATGATCCCTCTTATTTTGGTAAGATAATTAACATTTTGCAGATTCTGCAAGGTGTATGTAAACTTTTGACCTCAACTGTATACAGCTGGGTTTAAAAGTCTGAGACCAAGTTGAATGTAAATATACAAAATGTTAGGCTTATGAGAATGAAAGTCACTAACTAAGTGCGACTGACTCAGGTCAGGTTACTTTTAATGAAGTACGTTGTGCTCTTTGAGTTATTATAAAATCATGATGGATGATTATCACATGACAGCATCAAAGCAGGGTTTCAAATATGTTAAAGTGTTACTTACAGCACTTTCAAACTCAAAGGGACTGAGGTGCTGGGTGATAATTTCAAACATTCCAGGGGACATGGGGGGTTCAGGAGAGGAACATGCATTTTGGACTGGACCACTGAGAATTGAGGACATTGAAGAGAGAAGGGAAAAAACTAATAATCAGAAAAGGTTCATTCAAGAAACTATTCAATTAAATCTTATTGAAAGAAATTGATACTCACTTCCGATGGGAAATTGGAACTAACTGCGTTTGAATGTAAGGGCAAACTGTGAAAGACAAAAAAAGAACATTTAGCATTTTAGCATATGATATTTATAATCTGAACTTTCCAAAAAAAAAAAAGGCATGCAACTTTTTTGTGTGTCTGTAGCAGAGGTTGCACTAGACTTTAACATTTTAACGGGCAGGGTCATAAAATTTCAGTCATAATCTATTATTACCTGTCAATATATATTTTTTTTTAGATTTTAATTAGAATAAAACATTTAATTGCTTCTATTTTTTGTTCACATTTTCATTATTAATCATGAACCTACAGGACGACAGTGCAGTGCTTAAAAACAACAAAATATGCTAGGGCTGGGTAAACAAAAAAAAAAAGATTTCTCGATTTTAATATATTCTCATTTTAATGAACCAAAATCGATTCTTAAATCACAATCGATCTTTTGGTCAAATTCAAGCAATAAATACCATTTTGGCGCTCTTTAATGTGGCGTGATAGATCGTTGTAGCTTCTGTGTACTCGACTGTACCTAATCAAACGCATAGGAAAACATTTGTGACAGTTACGTTTTTGTTCTGGATCCGGCGCTCTGCTTAACGCGACCTCTGGTCTGTAGTGCAGTATAAGTAACAGGGGTGTAAACAAAATATAGGACACAACTAAAATATGAAAAATCTGATAAATTTACAGACATCTAACCTTTGTTTTGCTGGCTGTTGTAATGTTTCCCAAAAGCCTCATCTTTTGGAATGTCAGGGTAAAGGAACTTCAGAGGATTCTCTGGGACAACACCATCTGCAATGACCTTATAGTCCCGTATTATATCCGCAATGGGCAAGGCGTTGAGACGGTTTTTCGTGTACGGCTCTACAGAGATGAACTTTGGGTCTCCTGTAGGCAGAATACATGTGCTTAAGATTATTTACCAACATATTTAATACAATACAGACATGAAGAAGCATCAAAACAGCCAGACATAAGAGCAGCTCTTTCCCGAAGGCATTATTCAATCTGAACAATTCAACTCTCAACTGCACAGTAAAAATAAGTAAACACTAATTAAATCTTTATATATCTAAGGATACTGGGCATCTGCTAAATTTTGGAACCTCTCCAGGCTGGAATTTCCCTCAGCAAACACAAGACATTGTATCAGCGTGGAACTTACAGTAATTGCCTAACCTGGCAAGAGTTCCTTAACTTTAAAACCTTTAACCTGTGTGGACTTGCAAACAGAGCATTTTAACTATTCACTGCTTGGATGAACTTGGATTCTTATATTTTTGTCTTTGTTTTACAACTGGACACTTGCAACATAATGTCTCCTGCGTTACCCTAGTAAACAAGTAATAGATTTAAAATGCATTGATTTTATACTAAGTGTAGTTCAAGTGTGTTAACATATTTACTGACATTTCACTCAAGACTTACTGATATTAAAAATTGTAATTAAACTTTATTTGGGGTGCTACTTGTGCACAATGCACATTTCTTAATATTAAGCCTAAATGCCACTTAATATTAATATTAAGCTTTTAATGTCACTGTTAATGAGGACTGTATGATCCTTAAATAATATCAGTCTTTCAGTGCAACATATTTACAGTGTACTTAAAGTATACATTAAAAGTATATATCTTTAGTTGGACTTTAGCACTACTTCCACACAATTAAAGTGCATTAAGTACAAAATGAGAAATGAAAAATTTGCTTAAAATTTACCCAGGCTATCCAAGTCATAGATGAGTTTGTTTCTACATCAGAACAGGAAATTTTGAATATATGTGGTTAATTGGTGCTGTCAGAATGAGAACCAAACAGCTTATAAAAACATAATAATATACAAGTAATCCACATGACTCCAGTCCATCAATTAATGTCTTGTGATGTGAAAAGCTGCATGTTTGTATAAAACAAATCCATCATTAACATGTTTTTAACTTCAAACTGCTGCTTCTGCCTAAAATATGACTCCTCTATCCATAACAATGGTTTCTCCAGTGAAAAAGCCATTTTGTTTGAATCAGGGGAGAAATATGCACAGATCAAACACCTTTTTCTGGTCAACTAGTAGTCGTTAAAGCATTAGACATTTTAAGCATTAGTCAACTAATTGCATGTTTATTAATAAACCATTTAATAATGAGCCTTTAATTGCCTAATAAGTGCTCAAGCACACACATAAAGCTTGCCAGAAGTAATGATTATGAATGTGTCAGGGAAAAACACTAAGGAGGTTGCATTACCTTAATAATAATGTATTGATAAACTAGTGCTTTTTTTGTTTTCAGCTTATGAGATGAAGTCGGCGACACTGACTCGTCATCTCTGCAGTACTGCCTGTATGCATGTTTCATACAGATTACCTAATCTGAGAATATTTGTTTTCAATTTAAATTGGTTCATTTAAAAGTAGACATTTCGCTCTCTATAGATATATTTTTTCATGTCTGTAAGGAAAGAATACATGGAGTTTCGAAGTGACGTGCTCAAGTTCAGAGAGACAGAAAGTTCGTCCTGTTTGCTTTCATTATTTTACAAAAGTGCAATGTTTTGTTGTTATTGTAAGTGCACACAAATAGACGTAGAGACTTTACAGATTCGAAATATGTATTACTCTTATCTGTATGACCAAAAATGACGGAGTATTTTAAGAGCGAGTGACCGCACCGGTGCCTCCATCTGTCGTGCAATAAGCGTGCTTCTGTTCAGCTTCCACACTCCGCACAGATGCTTCAATAGCGCACTTTTTTAGTTAACATTAGATTGAGCTGCCGTGTAAAGTTGCTACTACTTACATATTTTACATCAAAAGCCATATTTGAGGTCAATGAATGATAGGCGAGCATTTGGATGTCCTGCCCAATGTACTGCTTTACCACATAGACCAGCCATTAAAGATCTGTCCATCACAGACTGCATGACTTCGCCACTTCCTGTGTTTTTTTTTTTTGTACGACTAAGCGACTTTATAAAATTATTCTCATCGACTGACGGTTAGTTGATTATTAGGGGGCAGCCCTACACCGTTTACAAGTAAAAACAGTCCGAAAGAGTTCTAAACAAATATGTCTGTGGAAAACAACCAGGACTTAACAGACATACTTGTATTTTGACCAGAAGCAATGGTTTGACGTTAAAAATGTCTCAATGATTACTTCGCAAGACATTAAATGACTGGATTGGAACTGTGTGATTTTACTTGTGGGTTAATGTGATGTTTTTATCAGCTGTTTTGGGCTCTCATTCTGACGGCACCCATTCACTGCAGAGGATCCACTGGTGAGCAAGTGATGTAATGCTAAATTCTTCAAATCTGTTCTGATGGGAAAACAAACGCATCTACATTTTGGATGGCCTTAGGGTGAGTACGCTTTCAGCACATTCTCATTTTTGAATAAACAAAACACAATGACATAGCAGACAAACCATTTTCATCCTGCTCAACCCAAGTAAAGGTGATTCCTCCAAGGTGACTTTCACTAAAGCGTAGCAGAAATGTCCCTGGCTCCTTCTCCTTCAGTAAAGCACGTTCCATCTCTTTACTCACAAATCCCATTATGTAACTGAGAACCAAAAAATAGCATAATCCATTGAGAAGCAGAAAATAGCATGGTAGAAATCTCAAGTATAAATTTATTGGTAAACATACTGATAAAACATTTAATAAAAATTAACTATTCTATCCAGTAGTTGCATTTGTTATTTATTACATGCTTATCAGAATAACAGAGCTAATACGTGTTACATTTATTTATCATGCATCTGAATGTCATAACAAGGACACTGACCCATCAATCCAAACAGGAAGTAAATGTTTCTTAATAAGATCCAAGATCGAGTCCAGCCATAGCCAAAAACTAAATGACTTGCCAGGAATGTTTTCCTGAAAGCAATAGAAAAAACCCCACATTGGATTATTGTTGTTGCAATTTGAGAATAGCAAGAGTATATAATATTTATTCAATTTTACCTTCCAGAACTTGGACCAAGTAACTTGGCAGTCATTATAAGAAGCATGTTGACCTTCAGAAGCAATTATAAAACACTGTTAGCTGGAGGCCAACATACATTCACACAACTGTGGTATCAGCATTTTTATGAAAAAAAAAAACCATTAGAGTAAATCAAACTCAGTGTAATGCAACAGACAATGACATAATACTTTCATGTCACATAAACATAGTTTATATAGTTTGTGGTGTCTATAAAATTGATAGAAAACATACCCAGTAGTTTATCTCCCAGCATGTTAAGCTGCTCTTTGTTAAGTCCTCGGCCTGCAAAACTTGAGAACTGCCAGCTGAGTACCTCTGAGAGTTGACTCCAGCTTGCCCGCAAAGGGTTACTGAAGAATCCAAGGTTCTAAACATGTCAGAGAAGTTCATATAATACTATGTCAAGGCTTGCCACTGATTAAAACTATGACCTCTAGTTATTTTAATCATAATGCAGGAGTAGATCAAATGCAGCCCTAAAGCATGTTTTGACTGCAAGTGCTGCAAGCTATAAACAAGATAGTATAATCTAGACGTTCATTCTATTGCAAATGCATCAGAAGCTCACCTTGGGGTCATCAGTTAGCAGGTTATACCACATGACAGAGGCCCAGCCTCCTGGAAGCTGACTGACGTTGGAGATGACCACCAGTGGCAAAGAGCAAGTCTGCACAAAATAATACAAAAATATAAAACTCAGTGAGTGGTATCATGAGAAACATTAAGAAAACCATGAAAGCAACATATTAGCATAGCAATTTCCTATACAAATGATTACAGAGGTGTTTTAAATTGTATTTTAACTGTAGGTCTAACTAAATAATAAATTAGTAGTAGTAGTAATAGTTTTAGTAATATTAGTAGTTTTATTATTACTTTCTCAACATTGAAATGGAATAATATGTGTAATATCTCATGTATTTATGTACAATGGGGTCAGTAAACAATTAATTTAAATTGTAATAACATTTCATAATCGTACTGTTTTTACAGTATTTTATCATTAAGTAAATGCTATAAAGCTTATTTAAAACTTATTGAAAATTGTCTGTAATGTTTATACATACATGTGTATATACCATACATACATATACCATACATATGAAAAAGTTTTGAAAAAGAGTCAAAAGATTTTTAATGTTCTTAAATGTAATGTTTTTAAATAAGTCTTTTCACCAAGCCTGTATTTATTTGATCCAAAGTACAGCAAAAACAGTAACATTTTGAAATATTTTTACTATTTAAATATATTTATGTATATATTCTATTTGAATATATTTTAAAATGTAAATTTTTCCTGTGATCAAAGCTCAATTTTTAGCATCATTACTCCAGTCTTCAGTGACACATGATTCTTCAGAAATCATTCTAATATGCTGATTTGCTGTTCAAGAAACATTTTTTTATTATTATTATTATCATAATTTTATTATGTTTTTTGATGAATAGAAAGATCCAAAAATCAGCATTTATGTAAAATAAAAAGCCTTTGTAACATTATGCACTATACCATTCAAAAATGTGGCGTCAGTTTTTTTAATTAATTAATTTTTTTTTATTTTGGGGAAAAAATAATAAGGATCCTTTATTTGATTTAATTTAATTAAAAGTGATGATAAAAACATTTATAATGTTACAAAAGATTTCTATTTCAGATAAATGCTGTTCTTCGGAAACTTTCTTTTCATCAAAGATACCTGAAAATAATAAAATAATAATAATAATGTTTTTTTTTAAATCACAATCAGAATATTAGAATATTAGAATGATTTCTGAAGGATCATGTGACTGAAGTAATGATGCTAAAAATTCAGTTTTAAAATCACAGAAATGAATTACATTTTAAAATATATTCAAACAGAAAACAGTTATTTTAAATAGTAAAACATTTCAAAATTTTACTGTTTTTGCTGTATTTTGGATCAAATAAATGCAGATTTGGTGGGAAATAACAGAACACTAAAAACATTAAAAAACCTTACTGTTTAAAAATGTTTGGTAGTGTGTATCTCTATGTACGTATAGTTATTTATTTATTTATTTATTTATTTATATAGATAGATAGAGATAGTTTTATATATCCCCTAACCCAACCCTAACCCTAAACCTACCCCTTACAGAAAACATGTTTGCATTGTTACATTTTCAGATAAACATCATTACTATTTTTAATAATTTTTTTACATTGTGGGGACCGCAGGCTGGTCCCCACCATGTCAAAAATTTCAGGTTTTACTATCCTTGTGGGGATATTTGGTCCCCACAATGTAGCAAAAACAAGTACACAAACGCATACACACACATACATACACACGCACACACACATTATAGACGAAAATACTGTATATTACCATTTTCAGTGAAGCTTTACATAGACACTAAAACATACCTCAAGATCAATATCCAGGCCCTGTAACATCAGCATGGCCTCGAAATTGAGAGAGTGTAACTCCTCTGTTACTGACAGGGGACCCTGCAATGGAGAGACATAATATGATTACGCTTCAATGCCATGATCCAGCACATACTGTGTGAGGCTGCCCTCTGTTGGCGAGATGACATATTTCACACTGAATAACAACATGCAACCAGACTCAAGCCATGGCATAGGCCTTTTAAGATTTAAAGATAGGCCACTAGAAAGAGATACTCTTGTAAAGAAAGCAGCAAGATGTTAAAAAATAATCCTGTCTTACCTCATTCCCTTTTCCTCCTGTAGGACACTTTCTTTCTTTCAGCTGCTGCAAAACACAAAGACTTCATTAAATATCTCCTCTCTCTTGAAAAGATAGTTCACCCAAAAATGAAAGTTAATTTTCACACAGGTCTTTCTAACAACAACAGTTCATAGTTATCACAGTTGTCAAACCTGTAAAAGGACACTCACACATACACAAAATAGTAAATTATTTCAAATCTTCTGACATCTGTTAATTTTGTGTGAGGAACAGATTAAGTTATTCACTTTTTGAAGCCATGATTACTACCAGCTATCCTTGTATGGGACAAAAGCTTTAAAATTTCTCGTTTTATGTTGCATGGAAAAAATAACCAAATGTGGGTTTGGAGCAACATGACAGTGAGTAAATAATGACTAGAGAATTTTCCTACAGTGGGTGAACTCATTTAAATATATTTAACACCAAAGCCTTCGTAACAGATAATATTTCTCTTAAATAATGCTAGAATTCAGAGTGAAGTACCAGATGCCTGAACTCTACAGAAAGACATCCAGTCGACTCCTCAACATCCATCACTTTTGTGTTGTTGGTGAGGATGAAGAACTGTCTGTTCCTGCAAGGAAATATCAGTAGTGTTAGTTTTGATATCTTCTGTTTAGTCACAACTTCCACTATACTGTAAATTACAGTAATCTCCTATGCACAATTTGTAAAAAATTTAGCTTGTAAAACACTGCTATCCCCCTCCCCCCACACACAAAACTCATATTGAGATTTGGCCTAAATAAACAACAGGAAGTTGGTTCTTCTGTTTGAGGTTGAGTGCACTCACACTTTGCCTGGTGGAAGGTCTCTGCACACACATAAATAGAAAAGAGTAGAAAAACATGGTCACGTTGGGCTAATTGCACCTGTGATACAAACATTGCTTGCATGGCTTGTAAACGATGGAAAAAAGACATAATCATAGTTGGGTCATTCCTAGCATGCATTGTTTTCATGTCCCTATCATAAATATCATAATACATATTCACAACCATAGTGGTGCAATTCATATTAGAGATTATTACTATTTTAGAAGATAATTTTCAATAATTTAACTGTTAATTAAATTTTTTGTGGATGTTGCTTTAATGTAATGAAATAAATATTCCAGTAGTTTTATTTATTTATTTACTTTTTTAATAATCAAAATAAAGTAAACAAAGCATAGTATTATTTGGATATTGTTTTGGATAATTATTAAGATTATTATTTATTTATTTATTTAATTATTATAAAAGACAACTATTATTATTATTATTATTATTTTACTTTATTTTATTTATTTATTTGAGATTTTACTTGGACAAAAGCAAGTTCATTTAACATCATCTTACAGGAAGTGACATCATGTGTGGTAGGAAAACAACAGCACATATATATATATATATATATAATGCCCTAATATAAAATATATATATTTATTTTATATAAAAAAATATAATTATTATTATTATTATTATTATTATTATTATTAACTTTATTTTATTTATTTATTTGAGATTTTACTTGGACAAAAGCAAGTTCATTGACATCATCTTACAGGAAGTGACATCATGTGTGGTTGGAAAACAACAGCACAACATCAGTAATTGTTAAAGAATAAGCGATTATGATCAATATTATGTGGTGTATTGTGGCACTAGGTGGTTTATCTTTATCTGATAATAATAATCTGTATGATAACATCTAAACATTAACAAATGTAAAATAATATCAGTATTAACTTCAGACTAACACTTATCTGTAGGATACATATTTTTCAATCTAATGATCCACACCCAAACATGTTAAAATTAATGAGTTTTAATAATCAGATCATACTTATTTAAGTCTGCTTTACCCTTTTACACACTTTCTCATATTACATCACAAGCATATTTCTTTTCAGTAAGTTAACAAGTTTATGTATAGCACATGTATTGTAAATCTATTGCACAACATGAATGACCCAGGTTATAAAAATAAAATGTAGACATAATTCAGGAAACATACTTATCGAATGTCGTCTTGACTTTGAGTTGATAATCCACCTCAGGTAGTTTAACCAGTAATCTAAAAAAGAAAAAAGTGAAATTAAATGGGCGACCAAAGGCAGTCAACTCTTTGTAAAATTAGACTTGTTTACATAAAGAGTTTCATAGAGGTTGTGGTTCATACCTGACCTTGGTGGTAAATTGCACCTGTGTTTTGATGATTAGAGGTTTCTGGGGGTGTGTAGGCATGCAGGGCTGCTTCTCCACAACAAATGAGCTGCAAACATGACCAAGACAGATTACCCAGGTTTCCTGGTCAACCCAGCACAGCCTTTCTATTGTGGTGCATTCATGTATTATTCACACAAAGTGAACTGTTGTGCCTTAATGGTTCACCTGTTACCTTTTAATGAGGTGATAGATGAGGTATTTGACTTGCTCCTCCATTTGAGGTCTCTGGAGAGGGATTGGATCACTCTCGTAAGTGACTTTGAGGATCAGCTCACCCAGTTTGTCCAGCTGTCTTTTAATCTGGAAAAGACTCTGGGCTGTCAGGGTAAACCTGTAAAAGTGATTTCACACAAACATTAGGCTTATATATGTTTAATTAAAATTACTCCTGTAATGGCAAAGCTGAATTTTCAGCAGTCTTCAATGTCACATGATCCTTCACAAAGCAGTCCAAATTTTTGGGGATCAAGAAATATTTCTTAATGATTAATGTCTTAATATCAACATTTCTTATTAACAGTAGTACAGCATTCACAGTGCCTTGCAAAAGTATTCATACCCCCTTTTTTCATGTTTTATGTTGCTGCCTTATGTTATACTTTTGTCCACATCAGTCTACACCCCATGCACCATAATTACAGAGCAAAAACAGAACTGTCACAACTTCATAAATTTATTAAAAATAATAAACTGGAAAACATACATAAGTATTCATACCCCATACAATGCATAAGTATTCGAGTCCTTCAGTCCCTGCCGCTGAAAAACAGCCCCACAGCATGAGGCTGCAACCACCACATTACTGGTTTCGTTCAAACATGATGCTTGGAAGTGAGGTTCATCAGACCAGAGAATCTTGTATCTCACAGTCTGTGGGTCGTTTAGGTGCTTTTTTGCAAATCCCAAGTGGGTTTTCATGTGTCTTCACTGAAGAGAAGATTCAGTCTTGCCACACCGCCATAAAGCCCAGGTCGGTGGAGTGTTGCAGTGATGTTTGTCCTTCTGTAAGTTTCTCCCATCTGCACATAAGATCATGGAGCTCAACTAGAGTGACCATCAGCTTCTTGGTCACCAGCCTAACCAAGGCCCTTCTCCAACAATTGCTCAGTTTGGCCAGGAGGCCAGCTCTAGGAAGAGTCATGGTTGTTTCAAATTTCTTCCATCAAGGCTAACGGTGACTACATGCTTCTGTGAACCTTCAATCCAGCAGAATTTTTCTCTGATTCTTCCCCAGATGTGTGGCTTGATGGAATCCTGTCTCTGAGCTCTACAGGCAGTTGTTTTTTTTTACCTCAGGGCTTGGTTTTTGCTGTGATGTGCATTTTCAGCTGTTAGATCTTTTCTGAGAGGTGTGTGCATTTCCAAATCATACCCATTCAATTGAATTTGCCACAGGTTAACTTCACTCGAAGTGTAGTAACATCTAGAAGCAATTTGAATGCTCCTGAGCTACATTTCAACTGTCCCAGATAAGGGTATGAATACTTATGCAATAGAATCATTTAAGTTTTTTATTTTTAATAAATTTGCAAAGATGTTAAAAACCTGTTTTGTGCTTTGTCATTATTGTGCATGGAGTGTAGATTGATGCAGAAAAAAGTCCTTTAAAGCAGTTTAACATAAGGCAGCAAAACTGTGAGCATTGTGACAGTTTTATTAGCATTAGAACATTTAAAACAGTAATCTATAACAGCATAACTTAAATTGTATATTTTTATTATGTTTCACTATTATAAGGGTTATACCAGTTCTGGAGCTGGTCCAGTCCGATGAGAACCGGTCCTCCGATGCAGGCGATCTGTTGTCTCCGTTTCCATTCCTTAAGCTCAGGGTTGAGCTGGGAGGAAATCAGGGCATCGATCTCCTTTATAACATCTGCAATCTTTGACAAAATCTCCTGCGCAGGTAAAACAAAGTGCAAACATAGTGGTTAACATTGACCAGCCAACAACAACATGTATGGTGGTGTCACACCTGAGCAAAATATACCAAAGATGTGCGAAAACCACTCAAAGCGACATCTCTGAGACAGGAAGTTCCCAGGCTAGTTCAAAAAGTATAATGCAATCTAAGTAAACAAAACCTTTAACAAACAAGAAGAAAAGAAAATGGTTTTGAAGTAATACACTGAAACTGTGACTGTATACACTTACCTTTCTTTTGAAATCCAGACGGTTCAGTATTTCCTGAAGTGTAGTGACTTCTTGCTTCATTGTTAAAGAGTTTCTCTCAACTGGATCTACAGGATATTATAGAAAGTTGTTTTTTAATATCAAAAACCCTCTCTTATATGTGCATATTATATTATTAGGTTTAATATATCATAAAAATATGGCTTTTTTTTAGGGTGGCTCACCTCGAAGTTGAAGTGTTTTGTACCGAAAGTCAAAATCGTCCTGCATGTCCTCCAGATACTTTACACCCTGGTCCAGCATCTGATAAAAGCATGTAGAAAATAATGGCACATGTCACACACCGGACGTTTTCATATCTAACCCCCCTTTGATAATAGAAGGCAATACTGGACGCAAATTACCTGAACGCTGCTTCTTATGACTGCCACTTTGTTGTCAAGAACTTTCTGCTTCTCCAAGGCGGCTGAGTTTTGCATTGATTTCTCAAGTGGTCCCTGCCATTAATGAAATGTTAAATGTAAAGTAAA
The DNA here is from genome assembly GCA_012976165.1 of Labeo catla. NCBI lineage: Eukaryota > Metazoa > Chordata > Actinopteri > Cypriniformes > Cyprinidae > Labeo > Labeo catla. The sequence continues at coordinate 285,177 of VONZ01000363.1, forward strand.
TGTATACATCTAAAACTTGAATTAATTCTAGGTCACAATCAAACAGGTACATTTTTAACACTGGTTAAATAGGTCATAGTGAAGCATCTTTTGGATCCCACACTGGTAAACTGTAATGTCATGTGAGTACATTGCAAAACAATATAGCTTGGTTAACAGCGTAGTTGCATGGGGTATTTGTGGTTTTTGCTTGCTGTTTGTCACGTGTGTCTTTGCAGTACCTGTTCCTGCATGCTGGCCGTGGATAAGATGCGTCTTTCTTCCCTCAGGCAGTTACAGATGACAGCGGCCATGTGTAGAGGATTTGCTTTGTATTTTACCTGAAAGAGTGACACAACTGCAATTACTGACTAATGTGAGACCGGGAATTTCTAGTCATACCACAAAGCACACTGGTGAAAAAAAGTTAATGTCTATTCAGCATGAAGGCGTTTTATGTGTGTGAAGTGTAAAAAGCAGGTGACTGTGAATCTTGGTGGGAAAAAAGTAGAAGTGGTGTTATGCAGAGGTTTAAAATCAATATAACTTTGCAAGATCTACACTTATTTTTGTTTGTCCGATTCAATACAGTTGAAAAACTGGGCATGTTGAAAAAATCTCCTCCAACTTCAAAATCATCCCACATCACTGCAGAAGTACCGACCCAGTGTTTACAAAGTGAATGTGCAAAGAACGTCAAAAACGGTAAAACAGCGATGAAGGACAATTTTGAAGTTGACATGCAAGTTTTTCAAACTACACTAAGTGTATTGAACTGGGGTTCACAGAGTATGCACGCACATTGTAGAGCTAGATAAGCATTTGAGGTTAAAAAGTTTTTTACTGTTTTGCTACATAAGACCCTTCTTCTTGGCTGGGATCATTTAGAGCCCTTTGAAGTTGCATTTAAACTAATTTTTAGAACTTTAAACTTGTGGGCACCACAGAAGTCCACTATATGGAGATAATTCCTGAAATGTTTTCCTCAAAAAACATAATTTCTTTACGAATGAAGAAAAAAAAGACAAACATATTGGACAAGGGGCTTAGTAAATTATCTGTAATTTTTTTTTCTGGACGTGAACTTCTCCTTTAAGAGCCGGGGGGGGTGAAAACTTTTAGAATTTGAAGATCAGGGTATATTGAACTTATTTTGTCTTCTGGAAAACATGTAAGTATCTTTTGTAGCTTCTGAAGGCCAGTACTAAATGACAAAATTTTGATATTTAGGCAAAATAAGAAAAATGTACACATCTTCATTCTGTTCAAAAGTTTTCACCCCCTGGCTCTTAATGCTTCGTTTTCCCTTTTGGAGCATCAGTGAGTGTTTGAACCTTCTGTAATAGTTGCATATGAGTCCCTCAGTTGTCGTCAGTATGAAAAGATGGATCTCAAAATCATACAGTCATTGTTGGATAGGGTTTCAATATACAAAAATGCTGAACAACCAAAGAATTTGTGGGACCCGTGGATTTTTCTAAAGAACAGTGGCCAGTTTGACTGTTTAACAACAGTTTAACAAAGGACTCATAAACAACTATCACTAAACAAACAAAAAAAAAAACAGCTGTGGATCATTCACGTAACAACACAGTGTTAAGAATCAAGCGTATGTAAACTTTTGAACGGGGTCATTTTTATAAATTCAACTGTTATTTTCTTTTGAGGACTATATGTAAACGTCTTTTTTGTAAAATATCTTATTCAGGTCAGTACTAAATAAAAAATAACATGCATTTTGTATGATCCCTCTTAATTTGGTAAAATAATAAACATTTTGCAGATTCTGCAAGGTGTATGTAAACTTTTGACCTCAACTGTGTATATATGTACACACACACACATGTATATCCATCTATTGATGTCAAATCGATTAATCATGATTAATCACATCCAAAAGAAAAGTCTGTGTCTGGATAACGTGTGTGCATTGTGTATATTTATATGTACATATAAATACACAAACATATATGTATATATTTAAGAAGTATTTACACATATGTATTCATATTTATGTATAATTTACATATATAAATATATATTACATTTATTATTATGTATGTGCGTATATTTATATATACATATAAATACAGCACATGCACATATGTTATGTAAACACAAACTATTATTTTGGATGCGATTAATCGATTTGACAACACTAATACATACATATACCGAAAGTACCTGGAGTTCTACAGAAATTTGGTGACAAGTAAAAACTCATCACCCTTTACAGGAATCACACTTCATAAGGAATGTGGCATTACAAGGAGTGAAGTAACCTTGGAAAGTGAAAGTTCAAACAAATAACCACTGATGTAAATGAAACAGTTGATGGTTAGGATCTCACGCACAATGTTTTTGAAATCTGTTTTTGAAAACATTTAAGTCATAAGATGCAAAACAATGACGTTTTATGTTATAATCAGTGTTGGAAAGTATTGGTTATTTGATCATTTTTTTTATTTCCTGTTTGGTTTTATGCATATGGTTTATTTTTTAAGACTGACTGTTTTTTTCCAAGGCGTTGTTACATGCCAGTGCTTCCTTTCATGTCATAGCTATGCAAAGATTTGATTTCAAAAACAGTATCATAGCTATTAAGCTATATATTATGATTTTAAATAAGCATTTTGACCTCAGAACAATCTCAAAGTAAAAAGAGGCACTAAAGTCTGATTTTGTGGTGCCTGTGTTTTAAAATGAACTTATAATCTTAATTCAAGTGATCAAGGATTTTGAGTACTACTGTAAAGTGAACCCTGCCTGTTATATGTGTTTCAAAATGAATAACATTCTTTACAAATTTAGAGTAATAAAATGTAATCAGTTACATTACTTTGATAAACTAACTGAAATAGTTACACTACTTATAAAATTTTTAATAGGGTAACTTGTAATCTGTAACCTATTACATTTCCAAAGTAACCTTTCCAACACTGGTAATAACTAATGTTTCAAATTTGATTTGAAAGCATAGAATGATCATACAAATATAATATGAAAGCATACAAGTGCACACTTTGCAGATCGAGGTTTTTATATAGTTCGGGGGTTTATGATATTTGTTAGAAGTTATGGAAAATAATCAGATGTGTTATTTGAACTTTAATGTTAGTCAAAACACTACTGTGGGCGTTTCGTCTAGGTGTTTTTTTTCATGCAATATTGACAATGATATTTCCATAGGTTTTTTCGAAACAAAACAAACGATGCAAGAGCAAAAGAAAAAACTAGAATTTTTGCAACTGTCCTAAATACAGTCTATGTGAAAAAGAAAAAATAGTCTTCCCCACGCTATGCTTTGTCGTTTTTTTTTTTTCTGGGGTGGCACACAACACCAGCTACAGACAGATGTAATTTTTTTAACCAAGCGAAACCCCCGACATTTAATTCTACTGTGGAAGTTTTTCTTCACATTTATCAAGCGAGAAATCCCCATAGCACCCACTCATGAAAACACTGCATAAACGAAAAAAAAACAAAAATGTGTTCAGCAGTCTTAAACTACTGAGAGTTCTGCCAGTCAGCATTTGTCAGTGAATTTAGGGGTTTGGCAACCTCAACTCTTCTTTTCCTGCTGTCTGCCTATTGTAAAGTAACGCACATTATTGTAACTACAGCTAGTACATCAAAACATGTCAGCTATTGCTTATAGACTGCTGGTTATTGTTCTTCCTTACTAAATGTGGTTAGCTATATGTGAGGCAAGTGACCTTAGGTGCTAAATATTGGTTAGGACTGTTTCCACTGAAATCATTGAAAAAATAGCAAAAACCACATCTCAGTACACAAGCTTCCGCTGACAAGCGAACACGTGCTTGAAATAGTTTACACTACTGTCACAGAGTTATGAATTGCACAAAGATTATATGCAATTACCTTGATGCCTATTACAGTAAATCTCAATACTGAGTCCTGCTAATTTCCTTATAATAGAAAATAAAAGTATGCAACTTGTAAAAATAAACAGTCACATGGCTGTACATGTGTGTGCACGTTCCTTTCCTCTCAGTTCTCGTTTTAAAGCAGGTGTGTAAAAATAGGCATGGAGGCATCAATGAACGAAACTGTTTTTGATGTGCAACATTTATTCAGCGTGCAAAAAAAATGGTGTGGAAACCATTTTCACATAGAAATTGCTAATAACACATTGAACCAAACGTGTGATTTTGAAGTATAAAACTGAGATAGTATATTCTTGTAAAATGTACTCTAGTAAATGTGAAAAATATTTTTTTCAGCGTGGATATGACACTTGGGGATGCATCAGATGTGTGGTTACCTGTATCTGATGAAATATTCTCTTGAGGTTGTGTCTGTGAAGAAAGTTCTGCTCCTGTGAACACTGTCTTTCCAGTTGAATGAGGAAGTTATTGAAGAGTACAGTAGCCATAGATTCATGGTTTGAAGCTGTTTCCCTGAGGCGATAAGACAAAGATGCTTCAGGAGGATGCATTCGCTTATGCATTAGAGTTGTGTTGCAAATGCATAATTTATATTATGAACTACAGAATATTTTAGGGTGGTTGTCAAACTGGAAATTCAAAATGTGGATTAATAAACATTAAAAATACAAATCTGGCTCAGTGTGTAAAAACAGCCACATACCAGTCCTGGCTTTCAATCCAGTTGGCCAGCACCTGCCTCAACTCCATTGGAAAGTTGTCATCATAAAAATAGTCCACCTGTTCGAGGAACTTAATATCCAGTTGCTGGATTTGTTTCCATTGACTCATAGTGGTGCTGGGAGGAAAAATACAATGGATATCATTTGATGTTGCTTTAGGTAATCTATGAATAAACATGTACTGCGCTACATGACATGAATGAAAAATAACCTAGAGAGATCAGGAAGTGTTTTGACATCATTTGTGTAACCCATTAGAAATAAGCTACGGGGTGAAACCACTATCAGACAAGACCATCATCCACTTGAGGTGACAGAGTTTGTAAGGTTCTATGTAAAATATGAGATTTACATGACCACAAATAAATAAATAAAAAGTGCACAAAAGTAAATTTCATGTCTGGTTTACGAACTGACCTTTTATCATGTTATTTATTAAAAATAAATAAGTAAATAAATAAACAAACACTAAAGTATCTGATAATAATTGTAAAAAGATTGTAGATTATTATGCCTCATGTGTTTGCTGTTCCCAGATTATTAGCTGTCATAAATTTAATCCCCCCCATTTTTAGTTACTCTACCAGTCAAAAGGTTTTGAACAGTAAGATTTTTAATGTTTTTAAAAAAGTCTCTTCTGCTCACCAAAGTAGAGCAAAAACAGTAACATTTAGAAATATTTTTACAATTTAAAATAACTGTTTTCTATTTGAATATATTTAAAATGTAATTTCAAAGCTGAATTTTTAGCATCATTCCTCCCGTCACATAATCCTTCAGAAATCACACTACTATTCTGATTTGCTGCTCAAAAACATTTATTATTATTATTATGATGATGAAAACAGCTGAGTGGAATTTTTTTTTTTTAGGTTTCTTTGATGAATAGAAGGTTCAGAAGAACAGCATTTATCTGAAATAGAAATCTTAGACCCCAAGCTTTTGAATGATATAGTGTATAATGTTACAAAAGCAAAATGTACTCAACTGTTTTAAATACTGATAATAATAGTAATAATAAAAATGTTTCTTGAACAGCAAATGAGCATATTAGAATGATTTCTGAAGGATCGTGTAAAAAAGACTGGAGTAATTATGTTAAAAATTCAGCTTTGAAATCACAAGAATAAATTACATTTTAAAATATATTCAAATAGAAAGCGGTTATTTTAAACAGTAAAGATATTTTTGTATTTCGCATCAAATAAATGCAGGCTGGGTGAGCAGAAGATAATTCTTTAAACATTAAACATTAAAAATCTTACTGTTCAAAAACTTTTGACTGGTAGTGTATACAGTAGGCTACCTTTCATACAAACATTATAAATATGTCAACACACCATACACAGTTTATAAACCAAACTTTAACAAACAACTCGAATACAAATGTCAGTTCTTTCATTTGTAATATTTGCTTAATACCGAATCTAAGGTCTAAAGATTTACCTGCTGCTCTTACACTCCCGAGACGTTCACAAGATGCACCTGCTAAACGTGATGTTTTTAGAGTAACCAGCAGCCACGCGTTTTAACCAGATGCAGTTCCTCAAGAGTCTTGCCCGCAGACTACAGACCTTATCCGGCGAAAAGCGCTTCAAATGTTCCTAGACGTCTGGAGGTCGTTGTACGGTGCCGTTTCTTGTCATGAATGAATTCTTTCAGGGCAGCTATCTTATCCAGCGATCATGACTGAACGGGTAAACAGGTGGGTTCTTCAAGGAAATGTTGAGCACTTCGCGAACACGGAAACGTAGCTTTAGAAAAAAGCACAAGGGGAACTCCCCTATACGATCGCAAGAGTGTTCATAGGGCATTTTATGTTGACTGACTCTGTCTGACTCACACCTTTAGAATGGAGAGTGCTGTTCAATGGACTTGTATCATGCACTGACTTATACTCATGCTAGTCATAATTTGGCAAATTATCTATTAATTCACTTTTAATATACTTTAATGTCATAAAAAAAACGTGATATTGTTATACATTCTGATAACACAGATGACACAATGACACAGTGTTTTACTAAACCGATTATGAGATCTAATAGGTTCAGTGAAACACAACCCTACATAGCCATGATGACACGTCAATAAAAGAATGCAATGAACATGAACTAAATAACATAACATGCAACTTGAAACAACCTTATGTACATAACAGGAAAAACAACAATATTTTTTAATGTGTATCCACCTTTTTCTTTAACGCGGAGGTCTATGGGCGAAACTTCCGGTTCATTAACCGCTGTAGAGAAATAATGTGCAGTAAACGGTAAAAAAGTTTGCACTACAAACCAGTGTGCTCATAATTAAGATAATACATTAAAACAGTATGGTGAGACACACCAATTTGCAATATCAAGCAGCAAAATTAACTGTTTTGTACAGCTATAAATAGCTAGACGCAGATGGAAACCAGACACATAAAATTTACAAATAGCAGCACCCACTCTTACTGGAAGAAAAAAGGTGGATAGCCTATCAATTCTTACTTTTTACAGAGTTTTACCCATGATTTTAACTGTATTTCACAGTGAAGGCATATGTATTACAATGTTAAATATAATGCATTTTCTTCATACATTTCTATTTCTTTACCATAATTTGTAATTGCTTGTGTTCTTTTTAACAACAAGAAAACATTTTACTGCATTTATATTTTAAACATAATTCTAACCATATTTAGAGTAAACTTTTTGCGATGTTAAATAGGCTGTAATTGCATATTTTCTTCATAAATAATAGTCTACAGTAATTCATACTTTCTATTTCTAATCCTTTAACATCTTTTACAGCATAATTGTGTGTATTCTTTTTTAAAACCAACAATACAGTTATTTTTACTGTAGTTACTTAATAATTCTAAACATAATTCTAATTGCGTGTATTCTTTTTAAAACAATAATGCAATTTTACTATATTTACTTTACATTTTAAACATCATTTAAACAATATTTTACAGTAAAACTTACCATGTTAAATACAATGTCCATTTTCTTAAAAAAAAAGTTATTTATACTTTTTATTTCTATTCCTTTAATATATTGTACAGTATAATTGCATGCACTTTTTAAAAACAAATATACAATTGTTTTCTCCATATTTACCTTTCATTTCAAGCATAATTCTAACAATATTTTACAAAGAAAGTATACATATTGTTAAATATATGATATGTTTTCTTTAAACATAGTACATTAATTTATACAGTATAATTGCATGTGTTCTTTTTTAAACCATAATACAATTTTATTTACTTTACATTTTAAACATAACTTAAACAATATTTTACAGTAAAAGTTATTGCCATGTTAAATACAATGTCCATTTTCTAAAAAAAAAAAGGTATTCATACTTTTTACTTCTATTCCTTTAACATATTTTATGGTATAATTGCATTGCAAACAAAAATACAGTTTTTTTCCATATTTACTTCACATTTCAAACATAATTCTAACAGTATTTTACAAGGAAAATATACATATTTTTAAATATATGATACATTTTCTTTAAAAATTATACATGAATTTATTAAGTATAATTGCATGTGTTCTTTTTTAAACAATAATACAATTTTACCATATTTACTTTACATTTTAAACATGATTTAAACAATATTTTAGAGTTAAACTAACTGTCATGTTTAATTAGTAGTTTCTTCTTTTTTAAGAAGTAGTTTCTTAAAAAAAGGAGTTATTCATACTTTTTAATTCTATTCCTTTAACATGTTTTACATTCTTTTTTAAAAACAACAATCCAGTTATTTCAAACTAAATTCTAACAATATTTTACAATGAATGTAGGCTATGCATATTGTTTTTTTTTTAAATAATACATTAATCCATACAGTATAATTGCATGTATTACAATAATACAATTATTTTTTACTATATTTTTAAACTAATTTAAACAACATTTTAGTGAAACGTACTGCCATGTTAAATATAATGTACATTTTCCTTAAAAAAAACTTACTTCTATTCCATTCCCATACTTTACAGTATAATTGCATGTATTATTTTAAAACTGTCATGCCTTTTTACTTTATTTACTTCACAGTTTAAACATAACTAACAAAATTTTACAGTTAAAAAATATTGCTATTTAAATACAATCTACATTTTCCTGATAAGTAGTTCACTAACCCAAACGTTTTATTTCTGTTTCTTTATTTACAGTGAAGTTGCATGCTTTTGTTTCTAAACCAATTTATGTGTTTTTTATATTCTTTTTTTTTTTGGTAACACTTTAAGCGTTAGTTACCTACATTAGTTAACATGAACTAAGAATGAACAATACTTCTACAACATTTATTAAGCTTAATTTGAGCATTTACTAATGCATTAAAATCACAAGTTCTGTTTGTTAACATTAGTGAATGCACTGTGAAAAACAATGAACGACTGTTGATTAATAAATAGTGTATAAAATGTATTGTTCAGTTGTGTTAGTTAATACATTAACTAATGTTAACAAATGACACCTTCTTGTACAGTGTTACCCCTTTTTTCTATAACTATAATGACTTAACCGTGTTTTCGCAGTAACTAAACGCCCGGCCGCGTGATGGCGTTGTGCTCCTTTAGTTTCTTTTCACTACAGACGAAGAGGAAACGCACAGTGGCCACATGTGATGTTCAGAGAGGCAGAAAAACATGGTGGAGAAGAGTGACATCCGCGTGGTTCGCTGCGGCGGCAGCAAAATAAACCTTAGACCTTCGATCTTCTCCGCTGACTCCAGGTATCCGCTAAATCATGTGAACTTTGTGTCTGGTTCTGTCTGTATATTCTCTAAATGTACCACCTTAAACATTGATCCGTTTTGGAGGGAATGAAGTTCCCAAAGGGATGCATGATCAGCCAGAGAGCAAAATAAAATCTAATTAATCTATATGTGTGTCTAAACACTTGCGTGATGACAGGTTCAACCGCATCTTTAAAGTGTCAGAAACTTAAGCGATTGTTTACACTGCTGATGAATGTGTTAGTGTTGTTGGTTTTGTTTTCAAAGATACAGATATTTCTCTAAGGCAGTAATCATTGTTCCAGACACACATCGGGCATGTTACTTTACGAAAAATATCTATAATAATATAAATCACATTATTCTGGCGTTCAAGTACAGCATTGATATTACAGATCTGTCAGACTTTGTTTTCTGCAACCACTCTGTGTTGCTGGGGGCTTTTACACTTACAATGACCCCTCAAAATAGTGGGCCCATTGAAAGGGCTTCTTCCTAAAATAAAAGAAAGCTGTATCATTTCATGCCAAAAATACACATCTATATTGTGCAAAATAATAGTACGCATCATGGCTCCAATATTTACTGTTTTTAAAAAGTTAGTTTGTCACTGCACTACTGTTATTTTAGTATCACTGAGATACTATTATAGTTTTTATTAATTTTTAGAATTTTATTTCAGATTTTTAGTGTAGTGTTTTTGTAGTTTAAATTTTTGAATCTATCTTTATTCCAGTTTTAGTTATTTTAGAACATCAAGTTAAACTAAATGGAAATTAAAAATGTTGTTTTGGCAAATAACAGCAATGAGTATGTGTTTATGGTTTTAGTTAGCTATAATCTTGCGTTGTATTAATGGAGATAAACAGTATTTATAATCTTTTATTTTATATATATATATATATATATATATATATGGGCGTTTCTTCAACTAGGTGCACTTGTAGCCTTGTCAAGTTGAATAAAAAAACTTCAAAAGTCTGAATAACTGACACAACTGATGGCAAGGAAAAAATATAAGCAATAAATGATGCATCAAAATTTCAACATTGTGAGATAATTATGAGCCTATACAATTGTGAGAGGTCAGGGTCAACTTTTATTTTGTTCCTTTAGGCCTGTGACCTTTCTTTTGTTGTAGGTGGCATCTTAAAAATGGATGAAAAATAAAATAAATTATTATAAAAGTAATTTAGAAATATAAATAATATCATAATATAAATATAAAACGTATTGTAATATATTATAATATAAAAAGTATTACTGTACTGTACTTTGTAACCATAAATGTCATTTCCACCACATTCTGTCATTTCCACCACAGAGTAGTTTTTTGTGAAAAAATGGAGGATAACTTCACTGATTAGCTTTGAATTAATACTCTGCTTTTCATGTATGCAAAATACTCTTATTTAACTTAAAATTTTTAGCTTTTTAAAAACACCCTTGATGGTACAGCATGTTTGGAAATGATGTAGAATAAATATATTAACTGATCAAGCAATATTTACTTTGATTTTTCCTTATTTGTCGTTGATGAAAATTTAAATTCCCTCCCTGTCCAACATTTGCTTTGATGTCACTGAACATTTCTGTAGAAACCACCTAAACAATCTTTCACACAAATGTTTTAAAGGGATACAGTGTTGTGGTGGAAATGACACCAATACTGTGTGACAGCTATATTTTGTATAAAAAGTAATATTAATAGTGGTCTCACATTAAATACTACAATGTATTTTAATTATTTTACTAGTGCTTAATTCAGGTACATTAATAATTACCAGATAAGTCATATTTTTAAACTTTCATTGTTGAAGTTTAAAAGTCTGGGTGTGTAACAAGGAGAAAACAGTGATTTTGACACCTATAAGTCTTGTAGTCCAGGGTCACATTTGTGAGTGTTGTGGTCATTTGTATGTGGTGTATTTATATGAATTAATTTTAAGTGACCTACTGGGTGTCTGTGAATGCCAGGTGTAAAATCCAAAGGCATTTTCTGTATCACTTAAATGTAAAGTTGTGTCATGGTTGCAGGTTTGTGCTGTGCGCCTCTGGAGATTCAGTGAAGGTCTACAGCACACGCACAGAAGAATGGCTCCATAGTCTACAGGGCCACACCAACCAAGTGACAGGCATCGCCTTGAATCCTACCAATCACCTGCAGGTCTGTGCATCACTTGAGCTCACTTATATAGAAAGCATGAGATAGTTGATAAGTTTTGCTTGTTCTCCTTTTGTCAGCATTCAAATGAATTCTTAACTGGCTGGTTTGCTGCTGTAGGTGTGTTTAGTAGCTTTTTGCATTACAAAAACTATTCAGACAAGTTTGAATTCTGTCTGAGGTTTTTTTTAAAGTCAACAGTTAAAATTGTTTGCACATACCTGATGTTGTGGTATTTGAGGTGCACTTTATTATTGTGGAAAAATGTCCTATTAGTCTTTCATCTTCCTTTTTGACTGATTACACTAAGCTAACAACTGTTTTGTTGCAAAATTATCTTTTTGACTTAAAAGTAAACCTCCTGTTCTCCTTATTGGACTTATTTTGAATGGCTTGTAAATGGCTGTTAATTAAATTTTAATAGCTTTTGAATGGGTGTTAATTAAACAGTGGAATTTATTCTTTAATCTATTTATTCATTCTGCATACAGGTTTACTCTTGCTCAGCAGATGGCACTGTTAAATTATGGGACTTCATTGATGGCATCCTCATCAAGGTACAGTTGGTGCACTGAGTAATACCAAAGCCACTGTTTCAGTAAATATTTTCATTTCTTTCATGTTGTTTTATTACTTTTTTCAGACATTTATCATTGGATACCCCTTGTTTGCAATATGTTTGTCCAAGAAACATGAGGGAATCGTTTTTCTTCATCTTTCCATGGCTACAGGTTCCAAAAATGGTATGTATTACACAGTGCCAAATGCAGTTCTAAGTCATGTATATTACTGTGATGCAGTGATTACGAGCAGACACTCTTCACCAATACAGTATGAAGAAAACTGACTTAAACTGAGTTCTGACTTGAGTTTGGGATCAGTAAGATTTTTTTGTTTGTTTTTTTTAAGAAGATTCTTCTGCTCAGCAAGGCTGTTTATTTGATTAAAAATACAGAAAAAGCTGTAATATTGTGAAATATTATTGCAATTTAAAATGGTTCTATTTAAATATACTTTAAAATAAAATATATTCCTGTGATGCAAAGCTGAATTTTCAGCATCCAGTCATCAGTGTCACATGATCCTTGAGAAATCATTCTAATATGCTGATTTATTATCAATGTTGGAAACGTGTGCTGCTCTCTCTCTCCCTCTCTCTCTCTCTCTCCCTCCCTCCCTCTCTCTCTCTCTCTCTCTCTCTCTCTCTATATATATATATATATATATAGAATAATAAAAAAATATATATATATATATATATTTATTTATTTATTTATATTTATATATATACATATATAAAACATTAAGGAGATAATTTTCTTTTTGTTTGTTTTTTTTTTTTAAGAAATCAATACATTTATTCAGCAAGGATGTGTTCAATCTATAAAAATAGATAGTAAAGACTTATATTGTTTGAAAATATTTCTGTTTTGAATAAATGCTGTTCTTTTTAACTTTTTATTTATCAAAGAATCCTGAAAAAAAAAAGTATCTCAGTTTCCAACATTGATAATAAATCAGCATATTAGAATGATTTCTCAAGGATCGTGTGACACTGAAGACTGGAGTAATGGCTGAAAATTCAGCTTTGCATCACATAAATAAATTAAATTTTAAGGTATAATAAAATAGGAAATGGTCATTTTAAATTGCAGGCATATTTCATAATATTACTTTTTTCTGTATTTTTGATTTTTGTTCAAATAAATGGAACTTTGATTAGCATAAGAGACTTCTTAAAAAAAAAAAAAACATTAAAAATCTTATTGATCCCAAACTTTTGAACAGCAACAGCAGTGTGTATTTAAAAAAAATAATAATAATATTGAGCATAGCCAGGCTTTTCCACATTGTATTTTACCTGAAAGTTTAGGATAGTTTGCAGTAGTGTGATTATAAACACATGAGGCTATAAAAATGGATTTGAAAGAATGAGTTTATTTGTTCGCTGTGATGACATTTAGGGTCCCCGACAACCTCTCTAGTCCTATTTAGCCACTTGTTAGCAACTGCCTTTTTCAAGACAAGTAAAAACTTATGTATTATTAATGTATTTTATGTTGTATAACAAAACAAGAAAATATCTTGAGATTGTACTTACCACAGACCTTGCTTTAGACATTTAAACCATTCAAAAAAATCTATTGTCTTTAGTACAATAAAGCCAGAAAAAAATCCCAGCGAATGTTTCTGGAAAAAACACAATATTAATAAAAATGAATGTTTGTTCATTCAAAGATTAGTTTGTCCTTTAGAGCTGAATGTTTTAATCCCCAAACCTTGCGAGCACAGCTGTGGTTTCCAGGTGGACCTAAGTTAAGCCAGTCAGTCAGATGTTTTTGTGTGAAAAAGCCTAATGTGGTCAATCTGTGATTGCACTGTCTGAGGCTGAGACTGTCCAACAAATAGCTTGGACAGTACTAACCTTGAAGCAGCAGCAAAAAACAAACTTAACCGTGCCAAACGGTTCATATCTCTGAACCTCAGCTGTAACATTCAAGATCCTATCAATTTGTTTAATGAGGTAGAAGTGCATTAAGCAGTTGAAGGCCATTGCATAGTACATTTTTTTTTCTGAGCTTCAGGCTTTGTGTGTCTGCATGTTCAGAGACTTTCCAGTTGGTTGCTGTACATCTGCCCAAGTCAGCAGAGCAGGAGGTGGAGGCCAAAGAGCTGTCTGCTGTTTGCAGTCATATCAGCTCCAACCCCAGCTGCACCGCCTTCGGTAGAGGGGTAAGAGCTCGCTCAGCATTTTCTTTCAGGGTGGTTATTGCATCCCTTTTTATTGATTTGGCTGTTGATTGATTTCTTGAAATCATTTCCGTTTTAGCATAACCTTGAGGCATCTGTCTGCAACGCTTTTTAGTCTAAGATTAGGTGATGTAGGCCTGGTTTCACAGACAGGGCCTGTACTAAGATTAGGCCGTAGTTCAATTAGGAAATTTAAGTAATTTTTATAAACATACCTTAGAAAAAACATTACTGGTTTGCATCTTGAGACAAAAAAAAAAGCACTGGCATTTTTTAAGATCAATCAGTGCAGGTCATTTTCAATGTGTTGGGAAAAAAATAATTAAATAAATAAATAAATATATATATTATTTGAAAAGTCTGATAGTCAAATCTTGCTTTCATCAATGCAAAGGCAACGTGACAGCTTGGAACAGGAACAGATCATGTTATAATACAATAATAAATGTGTATTATACTCTAAAACCCAACAAGTTAGTGTTTAGACTTTTAGAAACCAATAGACATGAGTACTGTGGACTTATTTCATTTGAATCCACTAAAAAAAGAATATTTCTTAATGTACAAATAAACTATAAACTCCATTAAAATACTTTGTGTAGCAGAAGATTAAACACTAAAAGAGCTCCTCTATATTAATCTTGAGCAACAACGCATAAAATAACATTTTATTTTAACATTATATATATAATAGAATACATCTCTAGCTGATACAGATTAGCTGATAAATATTTTTGTTATGGGCAAAATTAAAATGGTATACTGTTTTGTCTAAATAAATAAAAATACAACGCAAAACTTTAATAATTTAAAATGCTGCAAAATCTAGAAATTTAGAATATTTGTGACCCTGGACCACAAAACCAGTCATAAGGCTCTTATTACTTATTAGGAAGTTATTACTTCTTAGCAATGTATTTTACTAATCAAAAATTAAGTTTTGATATATTCACGGTAGGAAATGTACAAAATATCGTCATGGAACATGATCTTTACTTAATATCCTAATGATTTTGGCTTAAAAGAAAAATTGATCATTGTGACCCAAACAGTATATTTTTGGTTGCTACAAATATACTTGTGCTACTTAAGAGGTTTTGTGGTCCAGTGTCACATTTGATGTGAATATTGAGTTTGAGGTCTGCTAAAGATTACATTTAACTATATTAGTTAAATTATTACTGTTTTTAAATGTGAACATTAGATAATGTCAAAGTTAACCTAAGTGTAAAATATGGAAAATTAGCATGCACAATAAAATATTTAGTTTTGGCCAATATTTGATATTAAGGCCAGATCTTTTAAATAAGGTTTAAAGTTACTTGGAAAAATCTGTATTACTATCTCCCTACCAAAGAGGTCCTGAAATCCAACAAGTATGCCTTTTTTTTATAATGTAATATTAAATGTTAGTTCATGTCTGGCTGTGGAAAGGTTGTTCTGGGTGAACCCTATGTCATACCTGTTCAGGTTGTTATGGATACATTTGTCGCCTTCCTGCACAGTCATTGTCCATGTAAGTGTTGATGTGGTAAACATGGTTTGAACCCCTGTAGGTTAATTAGTGTGGCACATGCTGGTGTTTTTGTAGACTGTCGCACCTTTACTAGTTGTTTTGGTAAAGTCATTACACAGCATGACTTCTCAACTTTTTTGGTGGTTGTGAACAAGCTCAGGACATAAAACCAGCAACCTTCCAATGAGAGAAAAAAGTTGTTTCCTAACATTGTTTTTTTTGTATGTTATAATTTCAGGGGGAATTTATAGCCTTTGCCAGGCACCTGCAACTTAATGTTTATTTCTTCAGGAAGCAGAAGACATACAGGTAATAACTGCTGTATCCTAAATAGCCTTTTTAAGGTCAGAACATGTAGGAACGTGTCCAACCGCACTGTTTATTTACTGGCCTCAGGGAGCAAGACACATGTCATGTAGCTTGTTTTGGGCTTTGCTTTTGTTGGTTTTTCATTTGTGTTTTTCAGTTGAGACAACACCTTATAGTTCACCTCAACATGAAAATTGTCATATACATAGTCATTTAAAAACCATTTGACTTTTTTCATTGAACTTAAAAGGTATGACTAGTATTCACATGTTTCAAGTAGTTTGGTTATTGGTTTACCAACAAATAGCATAATTTGAGTTGTTTTTAAAAAAAATAGCACCTAGTGAGTTTTTGATTTAACTGTTATTACTCTTCTTGCTGTTGTGCTGAATGAAAGTCAGTCAGTGAATCGTGAATGTAAATGACTATTTTTATTTCTGGTTGAAGTATTTCTCTTTTTTTTCCTCTTTCTTTGTAGTTTTTCCCTAAAAGCTACAGATAAGAAAGGAGCCAAAAATGCATTCACTTGCGTAGCCTGTCACCCAACAGACGACTGCATTGCCACCGGTCATGAAGACGGAAAGATTCGCCTCTGGTAAGACCAGAGTTTACCATCCAGTTTAAGTTCATATGCAGCTCATGTAATCAGAATTGGAGGTTTAAATTAAGTTTGTTTTTCTACAGGAGAAACTTCGATCAAAAGAAAGAGTACACATATTCCACCCAGCACTGGCATCACAATGCTGTGAACACTTTGTGTTTTACTCCTGAAGGTGGGTAGTACCGTAGCTTGGGTGTGTTTCACACTTTTTCACTCACTCCTGTGTGTTAAATGTGTGTTACAGTCCCCTTCTGACACTGTTAATGTTTCTACAGGCACTCATTTGCTGAGTGGAGGCATTGAGTCAGTGCTTGTCCAGTGGAAATATGGGGCAGGCAACAAAAAAGAGTTCCTGCCCCGTCTCGGTGGAGCTATTTTACATATATCAGCATCATCTGATGGGCAGTTGTTTTGCACCTCTCATTCAGACAACAGTAAGTCTTTAGCCTTGGGGTGGATCTGGGATTTCACTCCAAAATTAAGCTAAAAGTTATTTTAGGTTACACTTTATTTCAGGGTGTCATTGTTACAGTGTAATTACACATTTAAGTCCCGAGTAATATTAATTAACTACATGTACTTACTATATAGTTAGGGTTAGGGTAATTGCGCATAATTAATCGTTTTATAATAGTAAGTACATGTAACGACACCTTACAGGAGAAGTTCACTTCCAGAACACAAATTTACAGATAATTTACTCACTCTCTTGTCATCCAAGATGTTTGTGTCTTTATCTCTTTAGTCGATAAGAAATTGTTTCTTGAGGGAAAAAAATTTCAGGAATTATCTCCATATAGTAAAAATAAATAAATAAAAGTTATTTTTAATTGTAATAATATTTTATAATATTACTTTTGTTGACTGTATTTTTAGTTAATTAAATACAGTCTTGTTATCATAAGATAATTCTTTCGAAAACATTTTTTAAAAAATCTTTCTTCAAACTTGAATGGTGGTTAATTTTTTTGACTGGCGGTTTCTGGATTCTTCATGTAGCAGTTTTGGTTTCAGTACAAATTGTTTTTAAATTCACACTGGATTAAGACATTTATTAAAGGGATAGTTGATCCAAAAATGAGAATTACCCTGTGATTTACACACCCTCAACCCGTCCTAGGTTTATATGACTTTCTTGTTTCAGACAAATACAATCAGGAGTTGTACTAAAAATGTCCTGGCTCTTCCAGACTTTATAATGGCAGTGAATGGGTGTTGAGATTTTGAAGTCTAATAAAGTACATGCATCCTTTATAAAAAAAAAAGTGCTCCATATGGCTCCTGGGGGTTAATAAATGCTTTCTAAAGTGAATCAATGTGTTTGTGTAAGAAAAATATCCATGTTTAAAACTTTACAAACCATAATATCTCACCTTCACGGGAGAATTGCATTCCAGCGGATGATGTAGGATGTAGGCGAACGGATCGGATGGATATTTTTTATTTTTTTATTTTTTTACACAAATGCATCGTTTCATATCAGAAGGCCTTTATTAACCCCCACGAAGCCATGTGGAGCACTTTTTATGATGGATGGGTGCACTTTATTGGACTTCAAAAACTCAACAGCCATTTACTGCCATTGTAAAGCAAGAACCTTAAAGCAAGGCCTAAAGAGCCTTTAATATAACTCAGATTGTATTCATCTGAAAAGTCATATACACCTAGGATGGCTTGAGGGTGAGTAAATCATGGGACAGTTTTCATTTTTGGCTGAACTTTCCCTTCAAAATCATGAGATTTTGGGCAGAAAATGTGTCAAAAATAATGTGATGCTATAACCAATAATGTAAAAAAAAAAAATAAAAACGTTAATACTCCACTTGCTTCATGCAGATTTTTAATAATATTGTTATACTGTTGTTTTGTGGATGAGTTATGATATGTACATTTTTACCCACACATTTCACTATGTGTGTATATATCTGGTATATCTATGTATACATATATATATATATCTGGTTTGTCATTTGCCGCCTTTTTCTTTTTTTCTCCTCAGAGCTCACAGTTATCGAGAGCAGCTTCAAAGTGTGTGGGGCAATTCAGGGTTTAGTCAAAGGTTTGTAAACGCTCATTTGCACAAACCATGTAAATTTCACAACTATCGCAGTAAATGTTTATTCCTTCCGATGCTTTTAATGCTTTCAGGAGATGATGTTCTGACCGATCTAATGATTGACCCGCGCAGTAAAGCTTTAGTGCTGAATGGGAAACCTGGTCATCTGCAGTTCTACTCCCTTCTGCGTGACAAGCATCTCTACGATGTAAGTCTGCCACAGTCTATACTATGATAATATCTTTGAAATAAACAAGCATATGGGGAAGTATGTACTGGAAAATGTTGGATCACATGTTGGCAGGTAAATTCCATTCTTGTGCGTTCTGCTGACATGAGTTATATAATTTTCCAAGATTATGTCAGATGAAATCACATGATCTGTGGACCCCTCTTCATGTCAAACATTGTTCATGTTTTGCATAGGTTTTTGTATAACGGTCTGTCTGTTGCATTCACAGCTGGACATAGTGCAGCAAGAGTATATTTATGAAGCCGGTCTGGATCAGTTTGAAGTGGTGAAGGCTGCTTTTGACATAAAGGGGTCCTGGCTTGCTACAGTGGAGGAAAGGGGACAAAAGTCCTCAGATCTTGAATTTTTCCTCAAACTGTGGGCTTTCGATGAAAAAACGCAAAGGTATTAATGCTAGATTGCAGATTTGAATAATGCAAATATGTTTCAGACAAGAAATGTATGATTTTACTAGACATTTGACATTTCTCTTGGTCCACAACCAGATATTGCAAATCACTTTCAATTTAATTAATACTGTTAGGAGAATAATCAAACATTTTGACACTGGTTCTTCATCAGTGTTAAAAAAAAATTGCATTCACACCATCGATATCCTAGCCATGACATTATCACATAAACCGTACATGTATTAGTAAAGTTTTAAATGTTAAAATTTTAAAGAAAAAAAAAAAAAACCAGAATATAAATATGCAATTAAATAAAATGCCAACTAAATGATGCTTGGTAAAAGCAAAAACACTCTTTAAATACTCTTTGATATTTCAGTGTCACACTATTTTTAAAAAAATTGTGAAAATTGTATATTTACGTTTTTATTTTTATTTTTTGTATATGAATTAAAATTAATGACTGTAAGTCCTAAATTAGTGATATTTCTTAATAAATAAATTAAAAGCAATTTATTAAGCAATGAAACAACTGTATAATTTTAAAATATAAATATATGTTTTTTACTTTATTATTTTTTATGGTGATTTTTAGACATGGATTTTTGTCCCAGTTTTGCCTGCAAAAAAACAAAATGTAAATGTTATTTGTGTATATATACATATATGCTTGAGAAACATTCCCTCTTATTATCAATGTTGAAAACAGTTGTGCTGCTTAATATTTTTTTTATTTTTTTTGAATAATTCAAATCAAGCATTTATTTAAAATAGAAGTCTTTTGTATGTCTTTATTTTGTTTTTATTTAATAAAAAAAAGAACAGACTCCAAACCTTTGAAAGATAGTGTACAAATTATAGTATTTTTCTGGACTCTAATGATGTGCTTTTCTGTCCCATTAGTTTTGTGCTGAACACTACCATCACTGCTGCCCACACGGATCGGATTATATCCATGTGCTTCAGCTCTTCTGAGGAGACCACCATGCTGGTGACCACAGCAGAAGACAGCCAGTTCAAAGCATGGTGTCAGGGTGCTGACGCAGACACACAACGTGAGTCCAAACCCTTCAGACATTCACAAAGGTGTTAGTATTGGACTAAGAAGCCAAACACCAAAGGTCACGAGCCTGAATCCAGAAATACCTGTCTTACCACAACATTTCCATTTGTCTTTTAGAGGTCCAGAACTTCTGGTCATGTGATTTTGTGGGCAGCTACCATAACCTAAAGCCTACGAACTGCAGTTTCTCAGCCGATAGCTCTCTCCTGGCGGTCAGCTTCCAAGAAGTCATTACCATATGGAGCCCAGAAACCTGGGAGATGCTTACCACTCTCTGCCAACCACCTGGAGAAATAAGGTGGGACGTGTTGTTTTACCACTTAGGCTGATGTAAATGTTCCCTGTCTTCAAATCAGCCAGTCCAAACACTTTCTGAAACATTTGCAATGGGTTGCACAGGTTTCTTAAGGTCTTTTAAATGTGTGTGCCATTCAGAGCAGTGGATTAGCATTCACTAAACTCTCTTCAAACTGTTCGCACTGTCTGAATGGTAGTGACTTAGTAATTAAGATTTAGATGGTGGCCAGACAGAATAAGGATTCAGTCCTGCTAAAGAGTTGGGCGCAAGCCAAGACCTGCAGGGTCAGCAAGGACACAGTTTCGCTCTATCATTGTTTTTGAAAAAAGGAAGTTCATTAGGTGCAGCTGGTGTCAGTCACAGTAAAAAGTACATGACATTCTTTGTCAACAACTGCTCTCAGTTCTTCCTTACCTTCCTGTATAACACAAGCAGCAATTGTTCTGTGATTAGAAAAGTAGCAGTATTCAATTTGTGAATGAATCATCTTCACAAGTTAGTGAACTGGTTCAGACTGATTTGGTTCTTGTTCTTGTTTTTTTTTTTTTTTTTTAAACCAGTATATTTTTTTTGTCATTGAACATGAGGACAGGGTCTTTTTTTTTTTTTTGTTCATCCAAAAATTAAAATTCTGTCATTATTTACTCCACATACCCTCATGTCGTCCAAAACCTGTAAGACCTTCGTTCATCCTTTGAACACAAATTAAGATATTTTTGATGAAATCTGAGAGTTTTTTGACCCTGTATAGAAAGTGTTCAAGGCCCACAAAGGTAGTAAGGACATTGATAAAATAGTCCATGTGATATCAGTGGATCAACCTTCAGTTTCTGAAGCTACTAGAGTACTTTTTTGCACAAAGAAAACAAAATGAATGACTTTATTCAACATTTTTTTTTCTCCTCTGTTTTAGTCTTCAACCCTAATCCTAGCACTAGGGCTGCCCACAACTAAAGTTTTTTTCTGGTCGACTAGTAGTAGTTTATTTTAAGCATTAGTCTACTGTTTATTAATAAACCATATAAATCATAATAATGAGCCTTTAATTACCTGCATAGCCTAATAAGCGCTCAAGCGCACATAAAAAAAACTTGCCACAGCACACCAACAGATAGTGTAGTGAAATGCCTGTATGCATGTTTCATATGGATTACATAATCTAAGAATTTTGTTTTCTGTTTGACTTTGTTCATATAGTAGACATTTTACTCTCTATAGATATATTCTTCATGTCTGTAAGGCAAGTTTACACAGTTTTACGCTCAAGTTCACAGAGACCGAGACAGCAGAAACGCATCCTTTTTGCGTCAATTATTTTACAAAAGCACACCGTTTCGTTGTTATTCTGAGTGGACACAAATAAACGTGGAGACTTTAAGAGCAAGTGACCACACCGATGCCTTCAATCTGTCATGCAGTGAGCATGATACTGTTCAGCTTCCACACGCCGCACAGACACTTCAATAGCACACATTTTTAAAGGTTAACATTAGTATTTTGGTCGACTAATGGTTAGTCGACTGTAGGGGGCTGCCCTACATAGCACAAACTGAATGAAGACTAATTGTGCACAAAAAATATTCTCATAGGTTGATAAAATTATGGTTGAACCATTAATGTCACATGGACTATTTTAACGATGTCCTTACTATCTTTCTGGGCCTTGATTGTTTCAGTTGCATTGCTGTCTATGCAGGGTCAGAAACCTCTCAGATTTCATCAAAAATATCTTAATTTGTGTTCCAAAGATGAACGAAGGTCTTATGGGTTTGGAACAACATGAGGGTAAGTAATGACAATTTTCGTTTTTGGGTGTACTATCTCTTTAAGTTAATGTTTTTCTCTATCATCAACTATGGTAGGTGAATATGCAGTTATAGTAATTACAAACTCCAGCGAGGGCTAAATCTGCTTTGTACAGTATTTCCAATATTTTTAATTTCCTCTCATGCTGATTTATTGAGCCAAGTCATTGGCAGCTTTGTACTATGTTTGATTAAATTAGCACACACACACAAAGATTTAAGCCATCTGATGAAAATATGTAACTAACATGGTTCTTGCTGATCACGGTGGTCTTGGAAATTAAATGCAGCTACTTTGACTAAATGCAGCTACTTTGATCCACCAGGGACCTTTGTTTCGGCCGATTAAGCTGCTCCAAATACTTGCTTGGCACAACCACCAGAAACCTGCTCTGCTGCTGGAATCTCCTCACTTGTGCATGTAAGTAGTGATTCATTTTGCTTCATATTTGCAGTTTGCAATTCCCCCAAGAATGAACATTGTTATTATTTACTCACCCTTAAGTGATCTAAAACAAACCATGAGATTATGTAGGTATTTATATTTTTATTTTGACTTTTTTAATGGTTTTAGTTAACTATTACATATGTAACAATATCAAAATCTTAAATATTGTGAAATTAAGTCCACAATATCAAAAGCTCACAATAATATCGCAGTATGAAGTCCACAATGCAATATTTATTGCAATATTAAAAAAGACAAATGAAGAAATTGGGGGAAAATAAAGAATTTTGTACATTTAAAAGTTAAATTATTCTATCTAATGCACTTTGAGAGTTCAAAATAAAGAGCTCGAACCTATGTTCTTGACTAAGAAAACTAGAGTCAGAAAAAAGTGAATTGACTTGTGCCTGAACTGTAAAGGGGACTCAACCCTCTTTTTATTTGTGATATACTGTCTCAGTCTAAATTACATCAGCGGTGTTTTAGGAAGGCAAACAAATTAGAATATAATAATCACAACAACAAAGACAGTAATAGCCATATATTGTAAAACTATTGCACTGTAAAATAAATGAAAATGAATATTATATAGTAGGGGTGTAACGATACATATTCGTACCGAACCGTCACGGTACGGGCACCTCAGTTCGGTGCATGAGGCCTTACGAATACAGGCAATTCACCCTCAATCCAGAAGGGGGCGCCCGCAATAATGCAACTCTGTTTGATAACTGCCGGTGTTGTGCCCATTTTTCACCCCCTTTGCCAAATTATTACCCCCTCTCATTGAAATTGCTGTCTGATTGCCTAATCCGAACCCCTCCCCCACACCCAATCCTAAACCTACCAATACTAGGGGGGTAGTAATCTGGCACGGGTCGGAATTCGGCACAACACCGGCAGAAGAACAGCGAATGCCAGGAGTTGTGCATTTGAAAACAAAGCCCGCTAGACAGAGATCATGTGCTGATTCTGAACGCATTTCTCACTGACAACGGAGTATGACGTTACTTTGAAGACTTGCGCACTCAACTGTCTGCGAAATGGAGCTTTGTAGTCTTGTATCCTACCTTTCTCATTCGGCACAAATCCAAATATTCTGTAATATTTCCATATTTACGATGCATCCAAATAGTAAACTATTATTTATTATGTAAATAGACTTTGTACAGTCACGTTCTAATGGTGGCACAGTGAGGCGGGTGCGCTGATGTTTGGCTCACTGTATTTTATTTTGATAACATACCAACTGCGCTGTCAAGTTAGCAATGCTAGAAGCCTGGAACTGATATGTTTTGTGTTTGTGTGTGTCGGTGCGATTACTTCAACTTTCCTCATACCAGCAAAATCAACTTTCTTATTTTCTTTTTTATTTCAAGTATTTATTCCTTGTATGTATATATGTACTGCAGATTTTATAGCCTATATATGACATTAATTTGATATAATATTTAGTATTTTGCCATGTAGGTGGAACATTTTAATTTGTACTACTGTCTGTTTAAAATAAATGAAAAGAAACCTAGCTTAGTAGATTTGTGTGACATCTGTGTACCATTACACCCCTATTATATAGGTATATTATTGTGCTTTACACTACAGTAGGGATATTACAGTACCTAATTTCTGCATTTGAAAGAGATATTTTGAATTTGGACTGCAGTAACGTTACCCATGTTAATCACTAGCTGCCAGCAATTCATAATGCACTTTCAAGCTTTTATTTTAACGGAAATTGCAGGAGAGCTTTTATTTTGAAGGAAAACTCCAGCTTCAGTGAAAACAGGCTTACTAAAACACGTCTCACTACAGATTTAATTAAATGCTGTAATCATCTGCTGCAAAAATAAAGCATAACTGGTGGCCATTGCGTTTCCAAATGTGTGCTAAATTTACAGCACATTGCAATAAACGAGTCTGCATTCAAGTGAGGCGTGAAAAACACTGGACTGATCGCCTAAACGAAGTGCGCGCTTTGCTTTGAAACGCGCAGCGAAAACAGCCTTGATGGAGAGATTAAGCCATATTGTGCTTTTAGTTTTAGTTTGTTTGTCCAAAAACACAACTTTAAAAAACTTTTATGTTAGAAAAAGAAGTTGAAATACATTTTCAAAAACTAGACGTTTTGCCCAGAAGACCTATCATTTCATATTAACATGCGACCACGATAATATTAACTGTATTAACTGTATGTGCGTATTAACTGTAATAACCCTCAAATGGACAGCTTTTATGGTATTTTCATGGGCTTTTTGGTCCTTTTAGGAGCTTGACAGCCATGATAACTGTAAACGTTTGGGAAAATATCAGCATACAGGTTTGAAACAACAGTAAAATGCCAGGTGTTTTAGCTTCTTTTTAGCTTGCTCAGTCTTGTTTTATTCACCCTTTGGTTTTGCAAGGTCATTGTTTTATTCACAATTTGGTTTTGCAAGGTTGCAGTTTTATTTAACGTCAACTCTCTTTTACCGA
The DNA here is from genome assembly GCA_012976165.1 of Labeo catla. Taxonomy (NCBI): domain Eukaryota; kingdom Metazoa; phylum Chordata; class Actinopteri; order Cypriniformes; family Cyprinidae; genus Labeo; species Labeo catla. The sequence continues at coordinate 310,655 of VONZ01000363.1, forward strand.
CAGTGGAGTGGAGCGCATCTGTGGAAGTTTCCAAACTGCAGCCGGACCCCTTGTCAGAAAATGTGGCTGCCTTTTCATACCAGTCTAAACATACAGACCGTAAGTGTTTGAAAGGTCATCGCAGTTTTAGCAGTATTTTAACTGCATTTTTATTAATTGGGCTTTTAGTTTCTTGTACCAGACTCATGCACAAGCTAGTTTTAATGTATTTTCTGCTCTCTGTGCAGTGTTTGTTTTCAAACCCAGCGAGCCGCGGCCTCTGTTCACCCAAAAGAACGTGTGTTCAGAGAAAGTACACCGTGCTGTCTTTGTTCCTCGAGAGGAGCCGTTAAACAATTGTGATGAAAGTTCTCAGTGGCTCAACAGATCTCAACTGTACTTCCTCACACAAAACATGGTATTACAGTAGTATTTTTAATCACAAACAACCTGAAAACACACATACATAACCGTAGAATGTTTCATTTGTGTAAATGTATTTTTGTTTTTTGCTTTTTGTTATGGTCATGCATCTCATGTCTTTCCTCAAGATTTAAATGCAAAGTTCCCGAAAATATTTAATAAGTTTATTAGAAAAATGTTTAATTTTTAAATTGTTTCTTAAATATATAATAAACTATAATTTATTTTAGTAATCAAAATGATCAAATGCTGTTTAAATATTTAAAATATTTTAAAATATATAATTAAAAATTAATAACTAATTTAATATGAAGAATCATAAAAAACAACAGTATTTCATGAGCTACACTACCAGCCAAAAGTTTAATTTTTTTTTTTTAAAGTCTCTTTTGCTCACCAAGCTTGCATTTATTTGATCCAAAGTACAGCGAAAAACAGTACAACTTTGAAATATTTGTACTATTTTAAAATAACTGTTTTCTATTTGAATATATTTAAAAATGTAATTTATTCCTGTTATATAAGTTATTCCTTATGTTTTCAAAGAATAATGTCTTAGAAATGTCGTTATCATCACTTTTAATCAATTTAAAGCATCCTTTAAATAAAAGTATTAATTTCTGTAACTTCTTCCCCTCAAAAAAATAAATAAATGTGTATATATATATATACTCAAAGGTGTAGTATATGTGAATGGTATAGTGAATAATGTTACAAAAGCTTTTTATTTCAGATACATGCTGATCTTTAGATCTTTCTATTTATCAAAGAATCCTGAAAAAATGTACTCAACTCTTTTAAATATTGATAATAAAAATTTAAAAAATGTTTCTTGAACAGCAAAATCAGCTGTCACTAAAGACTGGACTAATGATGCTAAAAATGTAGCATTGGTCACAGGAATAAATTACATTTTAAAATATAATGAAATAGAAAGCAGTTATTTTAAATAGTAAACATTTTACGATATTACTGCTTTCTCTGTGTTTTGGATAAAATAAATGTAGGCTTGGTGAGCAGAAGAGACTTCTCTAAAACCATTAAAAATCTTACTGTTCAAAAAAGAAAAAAGACTTGTAGTATAGCTCATAAAATACACTATGGCTTTTTTTTTCTTCACATTAAATTAGTTATTAATTTAAGACATTGAAAACGTCCATTAAAAAAAAAAAAAAAATCTTACTGTTTAAAAAATTTTTGACTGGTAGTGTAGATGCAGGTTAAATTGCTTTGTAATAGCAGTAATTGTGAATGTTATACTGTGCATACTGTGTCCTGACATTTCTACTAAAATGAACTACGTTTAATTATCAGGATTTATTGACCTTCAGCACAGCAACAGAGGAGGACAGAATGTTGTCTTCAAGTAAACGGGTAAATTTTTTTTTTTATTACACCATCCTTATTCTTATTTATTTTGAGGCCCCCCGAAGTAACTTTTTTTACTTGTGTGTCTTTGGTGCAGCTTGTCATTGATGACAGCGTTTCTGTAACACCGTTTTACCTGCTGCTGGGAAAACACAGACAACAGCAGCAGAAACTCAACTCAACACCGTCCTATTCAGGGGCTGACAAACCCCAACACCCACAGGGCTCCACTACCATCAAAGAAGTAAGTCATTTCAAGTAGACTATTGGTTATATGTGACCCTAGACCACAAAACCAGTCATAAATGATTTAAACATCATCTAAATACGTTTTCCACTGATGTATGATGTGTTAGGATAGAACAATATTTGGCCGAGATGCAACTATTTGAAAATCTGGAATCTGTGCAAAAAAATCTAAATATTAAGAAAATCGCCTTTAAAGTTGTCCAAATGAAGTTCTTAGCATTGCATATTACTAATCAAAAATTAAGTTTTGATATATTTACGGTAGGAAAATATCTTCATGGAACATGATCTTTACTTAATATCCTAATGATTTTTGGCATAAAGGAAAAATCGATAATTTTGACCCATATTTTTTACTACTGCTACAATATACCTGTGCTACTTAAGACTGGTTTTGGGTCACATATTATGTTTCTGAAGGATCATGTGACACTATAGACTGGAGTAATGACTGCTGAAAGTTCAGCTTTGCCATCACAGGAATAAATGACATTTAAAAAAAATTTTTGTTTAGTTGTTACACACACCAGCTCATGTTCTACCTGCTGCGTCAGTCCTGTGCTCGATGTTTGTCAATTCCCTCCTCATCTCCAACACTGGAGTCCGGTAAGACCCCCTTAGGTTTCCCTTCCCTTTTTTTCCATGCGATTCCATGTGCTGCAAGCACATAAGTGTTACATTTTTCCTTTTTGCTTTTTCAGAGAAGAAATAGAATCTTCAGAGCAGGAAATGGACAGTGAGAAAGAGGAAGAGGACTCTGAGGAGGAAATGGAGGCATGTGATAGTCAGCAGGAGCTCAGAGCCCAGGGTTCAGTGGATGAGGTGATGCCAAAGCTCTCTAAAGCGCAGGAGAAGGAACTGAAAAGGGTCAGAAAAACTGACTTTAGCTGGATGGCTGGCCTCACTGACTCCAAACCATGATGAAGCAATCTCACAATCCTGTTATTGTGGGGTTTTTTTTATATATATATATATTTCCCAACTTGCTTCAGATCCAGACCAGTGGTTGGTTAGCCTTTTTTCTTTTTATTTTTTTTGGACTGCAGCAGCCCGTTAGTGGTTTGATAAATAATTCTTTTTGAAACAACAAGGACGACAATGCTAGTTTGTAACTCAATGTTATTATAATGTTCATCCAGTTTCAACAATAATTTAAAAAGAACATTTTGAACAATGTACTGTGATGGTGAATTTATTTCAACATATTTGTGCATTTTAATGATGCATTTAATTTTCCAGAGTTTCGGTGTGGCAGCGACAAAAGCTTGGTTTCCTTGCGGTTTCAGAAATGTATACGGGAGCTAATCTAGCTTTAAAAACCAGCAACAAAATTTTAAAATCAATTCTGTAATGAATTGGATGATATTTAAGTTGAAGGAGAAAACGAGATGGGAGTTTTTCGCCCTACCCTATCTTTTTGAACCGAAGTACACAGACGAAGAACTAACCACACATGACCTTTCCAGCGTGACTATGTAATGTGTGGACATGCATCGCAGAGCTAGTGCAAGATGAGCATTTGTGGTTAAAAATATATTCATTTTATTTTTTTTAGAAAATGACATCAAAATACACACCCAAATTCTTCATTAGTGAAAGGTCTAAAAACTAAAATCTGTTTTGCTTTCATTTAGGTGAGAAAATTTAGGGACATCCAGGCCTTAACATTCGCTAGACTAGTCAACAGAGGATCCAAATCCATGCTATTAGATCCCAGGGGAAGATAGATTTGGGTATCATCTGCGTAACAATGGAAGGAGATACCGTATTTCTTAAAGATTGATCCCAGGTGGAGCATATACAAGGAGAATAAGATCGGACCTAGACTAGAGCCTTGAGGGACACCACATGTAAAAGAAGCTGCATCTGAAGTAAACTGACCAACACTAACAGAGAACCTTCAGTTATTAAAATAGGATTTTGAGAGCATTTCCCTGAATTCCTACATAATGGTCAGTTGCATCAAATGCCGCACTTAAATGCATCAACTTAAATTGCATCAAATGCCGCATGTCAGAATTGAGAGTCTGTAAAATATTGTTTAGAACTTTTACCAGTGCTCTTTCTGTGGAATGATTTCTCCTAAAACATTTCAAAAATATTGTTATTAAGCAGACAGCTCTGTAGTTGATGAAACAATATTTTCTTAAAAATACATTTATTGAAAGGCAAATTGAACATTTCTTGTTTTCTGAGAAACTGAACAAAAAGAAGAAATTAAGTGAGTTAATGCTTGAAGCAAGATCAAGTATTTGTCAGAGGGGTATGAAAACTTATTGTCTTGTTGAATTAAGTTGTTTTTTTTGTTTTTTTTCCTGAGCGTTTTGGCAGATATTTGTTCTTGTTTTAAGTTTGAAATCACTTAGATTTTTTTTTTTTTTAACAATGTATCAAAACATTTTTTTGTCATTTTGCTTCTGAAGTCAACATATCTTGATTGCAATGGAAACCAAGACAAAAATACTGATAGCTGATATACACTACCAGTCAGAAGTTTTTGAACCGTAAGATTTTTCATGTGTTTTTAGTCTCTTCTACTAACCAAGCCATTTATTTGATTTTGAAAGTACAGCAAAAACAAACATTTAGAAATATTTTTACTATTTAAAATAACTGTTTTCTATTTGAATATATTTTAAAATGTAATTAATTCCTGCGATTTCAAAGCTGAATTTTAAGCATCATTACTCCAGTCACATGATGCTTAAGAAATCATTCTAAAGTTCTAATTAGTGTATAATGATAAAAATCTTTGGATCTTTCTTATTGTCAAAGAATCCTGAAAAAAACACTTAACTGTTTTAAATATTGATGATAAATAAATATTAATATAAATGTCTCGAACAGCAAATCAGCATATTAGAAAGATCTCTGTAGGATCACGTGACACTGAAGACTGGAGTAATGATGCTGAAAATTCAGCTTTCATCACAGGAATAAATTACAGTTTAAAATATTTTCAAATTGAAAGCAGTTATTTTAAATAGTAAAAATATTTCACAATATTACTGCTTTTGCTGTATTTTGGATCAAATAAATACAGGCTTGGTTCTTTTAAAAAAAAAAAAACATTAAAAATCTTGCTGTTTAAAAACTTTTGACTGGTAGTGTATAATACTGTATATATAGTGGTCACATCTCAGAGTTACTTTAATTCTGTTGTTTTTTTGTTTGTCTTTCTGTGTGCTAATGTAAACTAGACATGGTAAACAGTGTCAACCTCCGTGTATCAGAACTGCTTTCCAGGAAATGTATCAAAGGTCATGGTTATGTTTTTTTTAAAAAACTGATACTGTACAGAAAGAATTGCTTGGGACGCAAGTTACTTCACGTGCGCTTTTTTTTTTAAACACTGTGGAAAATATCTTATCTCGTACCAGTGTCTGGATTTCTAGCTCAAGCAAAGTCAAACTTCAGTTGAGCTTTGCTCCCAGGTTTTACCTGTGTAATCAAATACGTGCTAGCTTCAAATTTTTGCCTGATAAACATAATAGATATTTCTAGGTGTTGTTTCTAAAAACACAAAGTTGTATACAAGTTTAAGCTCTAGACCCAGCAGATTGTCCTGATTTGCCACCCACCCGGAAGGGCAGGCGTTGTGTTGGTCACTGGCATATAATTAGGTCATTCTTTGTCTTTGCTTCTCATGCAAGCCAACATGATCTTGGCATTTAGTCAGTGCATTAACTAAAAAAACCTGAAAGGGCCTTTTAGAGAAAATTACCAGCAAAACCTCCTGAGGAATTTGACCCTGTACTATTGCCGCTGGATGTGTTCCAGCTCCTGCCGGGTTAACGGTCGACCTTATTGCAATCACTCAAACATTGCATTTGGATACAAATCTGTTTATTTCAGTTGAAGTGAGATGCAGTACAAATCTTGAGTTGTATATTCCCCCACAGTGGAGTGTGTGTAAACCACAATCATTGCAAGTATGTCACACAACAGGAGTATGCTCTGATAAAAAATGTTTGTTCTTACATTACATTCAGTTGGGTTTTAAGTACTATTTATTGCAAAAGGGTTTCATTTTGTATTTATGTAATCAAGGGTAAGATCTGTGTGGTGTGTATATAGGAGGACAAAACTGAATTCAAATAAAACAAGTCAACACGAGAATATAAAAATATTTTACAGGTGTAAATAAGGCTTCACATTCACAGAAAGACAGACAGTACGCGCTAAAGCAATTAAGTGTTTCAAAACTGACACCAAGTTCATAAGGGCCTCATGATATAATGTAAAAAATGCTTATTTAACCAGTCTTGGCACCTGCGTTTGTAACCAGCTGCACTTCAAACCAGCCGTCCACACTGGACTCAATAATCCCTTCTCTGTTCTGTGCATATGGTGGATTCCCGCTGGTGTCCAACATCAATATTACACAACTATTAGAACATACTTCATATATATGTCGAGCCAGCTGTGGTTGTCAAAAGGATATTAGTACCTGGCTTTTGTGGCTCAAGGCAGGTCTGTAATGTTTACTTTGTGTTGTGGAACATTTAAATTAGCATTTGATTTGAATGAAGGGAAAACTGAGGTGTGGCGTCACTTACAGGGCAGTAAAATCACGAGTGTTTGAGCTACACTACCAGTTAAAAGTTTCTGAACAGTAAGAGTTTTTTATGAGCAAAAAGAGCATTTATTTGATCTGAAGTACAGCAAAAATATTTTTACTGTTTAAAATTAAAAAGTTTTCAATTTTAATATATATTAAAATGTAATTTATTACTGTTATCAAAGCTAAATTTAATTTAATAGAAATTATAGAATTTAATACTAACAAGGATGCTTTAAATTGATCAAAAGTGATGATAAAGACATTTATAATGTTACAAAAAATGTCTATATTAAATAAAATGCTGTTCTTCTGAACATTCTATTTATCAAAGAAACCTGAAAAAATTCTACTCAGCTGTTTTCAACAGTAATTATAATAAATTTGAGCAGCAAATCAGAATATTAGAATGATTTCTAATGGTTCATGTGCTTGGAGTAATGCTAAAAATTCAGCTTTGAAATCACAGGAATAAATTACATTTTAAAATATATTAAAATAGAAAGCAGTTATTTTAAATAGTTAAAATATTTCAAAATTATACTGTTTTTGCTGTACTGTGGATCAAATACATGCAGGCTTCTTAAAAATCTTTTTAAAAATTAGAAAAAAACTTTTGACTGGTGTTGTAGTTCTAAAATCCCATTTTTGTCACAATTTTAAAGTAGATATGCGAATCTTGTTCAAAAAATATATATAAATTCCAAGTTTGACTACTACTATTTCGTGCAAATATCGTAATACCTGAAGTGTCTTGTTGCGCTTAATTTGTAATGGATAAAGTGTAATCATGTAAAGTGCTTGCGTAACAATCTTTGCAAAAACAAAAATTATATGCTAAAATCACTTTCAAATCAAACAGGACAAAAATCTAGTGCTAAAAACTCAAGTTGCAATGGGGCAAGTGTATCAGGGCCTACATCTACTTGGAATGTTTAATGGCTGCAATTCCCTCACTTCCACAAAAGTGATCAAAAAATCCACTTTGGTTATGTGTACAAACCATGTATGTCTGCATAGCTTTCCAGAAGAGTTATAATAACAATGTAGCACCACCGAAGCTAAGATACAGAATACTGACTACATGTATATAAATATATAAGCATTATATAAGCATACCTGGATGAATAACTAGCAAACTCCAAATAACTATTAAAGAGACTTTAACCATGACTTGCAAAAAGCATCAGGCGACAAGCATTACGAGACTACGCTATCTTAAGCAGGGCGCTTTGCAAAACTCACACACCTAGTCTGAAGGTTAACTACGACTATAAAGCTAAAAAACCAAGAAAATACGCAAAAATAGAATAAATATGCTCATTTTTGCTTTGGAGCTGTTACAGAAGTACTTAAAGCATGTTTAACCCATAAGAACCATGTGTTTGTATGTTTCCCCCTACGATTAGTTCTCACACATTTTTACAGCACCTTCAACAAAACATAATGCATGCTTTTTTGACGTTTTTCTATTCTAAGCTACGCTAAGGAGATGTTCTTTTGTTAATTTAGTTAATGGCAACACTATATACTCAATGCATAAGCACAGCAAGCAGCAAAAGCATGCATGTTAGTAAAACAGAAGGAATTGGTTCCTGGCAATGCTCTCGGAGAGCACGGCATGCGATACTCGCATGAAATTGGCCTACGGTCTCTTTAAGAGTTATACGGAGTTGGGAAGTGAGGGAATATTGGGATCTGGCTTCTGCTCGGGTGAGCAGAACAGGAAGAGTCGACCCCGGAGGCTTTTGTAGGCAAACCTGAAATACATCATATGTCCCATAGCGACGAAGGAAACCGAGATGATCACGAGAAGGCCAAAGGCCTCAGGATTTGGTGCAAGGATGACCATGATGAAGTGTAGGAGATCGAGAAGATAGTTCATGGAGTTCTGGACACCATTGATCACACCTCTCTCGGATTCAATCACATTCTCTTGGATTAGTTGGGTCACGGTCAAATCAAAGGACCAAAGACCTGAAAGCAATATAGGAAAATCAATTAAAACACATCCTGTCACACAGAAGAACATCAACACAATTATCACAAACATGACTGGTTGTTTTTGGTCTCAAAGGTTGGCTTTATAACTTTCAGGTGATATGGATATCATCATAATTTTCCTTTTTAAGATAATGGAAAATTAGGACTATTTCTATGGTTTCCTGTTGCTTGCTCATTTACTCACCGACTCTAGCAGCAATAACGCCGGCGAAAAGAAGACTGACAGACATGTAGGACTCTACTTGTGGGGCTTCCTCAAAAACAGTGGTGTTGGTCTCAATCTGTGGTTCAATTGTAGGAACAAGTGTAGGACTCTCACGCAGCGAGCCGCTGTCTCCAAACAGATGTTTTAAAACATCATCAAAGGGTGAGACGCTGAGATCGAAAGGGCTGCCCGGAGCGAAGACAGATGCCACGCAGAGCATGAGGCAAGACAGTTGGGTGACTCCAGCGATGAAGCCGGTTCTGATTAGGCCGCACTTCTTTCTGATCCAGGTGAAGGCCACTGTTCCACAGATTCCAGATACAGCTGAAGCTCCCATGAGGAGGCTGAGCACTGAGCCGTTCAGGCCTTGAGTGTATGCGTAGCCTGTGGTGATACAGTCGAAACCCAGAACGGTCATGTAGAGGAACGCCAGAGACATGCCAGCAAAGAAGATGGACTGGTTGTAGTAGGCCACCCAGCCATCCTTAAAGGTGCGGATGGGTTCGGTCATTTGGTAGCAGCAACTGGTGTTCTTCTTCACCTCAGCGGTTTCATTCATCAGTTGGGAGCCTTCAACTGGATTTTCATTATTTCCAATCTCTGCAACAGTGAATTGGAAAACCATAAATGTAAAATGAGTCATATATTATCATTTTCTTTTAGCAAATGATCAGTGAAAAGGTGCCTCACATGCAAAAACCTTTTTGTCCATCTGAGATTTTTCTTTAAAATTAGCTTTTATTTTAAATCAGGCTCCTATGAAAATATCATTTGCAAATAAGGCATTTAAATACTGACTAATAACCTGTATTTGCCATTAATGAAAAATACTGAACCTAAACATAGAAGCCTGATAAAAAAATCTCAAAAAAATCTCGGAAGTCAAAAGTTTACAGAATCTGCAAAATGTTACTTATTTTACCAAAATAAGAGGGATCGTACAAAATGCATGTTAAGGTTCAAACACTCACTGATGCGTCGGAAGGAAACACAATGCATTAAGAGCCGGGGGGCGAAAACTTTTGAAATGAAGATTAGAGTGAATTTAACTTGTTTTGTCTTCTGGGAAACATGCAAATATATTCTGTAGCTTCTGAAGGGCAGTACTAAATGAAAAAGGCTTCTGGAGCATCAATGAGCATTTGAACCTTCTGCACTAGTTGCATATGAGTCCCTCAGTTGTCCTCAGTGTGAACAGATTGATCTCAAAACCATACAGTCATAGTTGCTAAAAAACCAAAGAATTTATGGGACCTGAAGGATTTTTCTGAAGAACAGCGGGCAGTTTAACCATTCAAGACAAACAAGGGACAACTATCACAAAAAATAAAACAGGTGTGGATCATTCAGGTAACAACACAGTATTAAACATCAAGCGTATGTAAACTTTTGAACAGGTTCATTTTTATAAATTCAACTACTATTTTCTCTTGTGGACTATGTAAACATCTTTTATGTGAAATCTTATTCAGGTCAGTACTAAATAAAAAATCACATGCATTTTGTATGATCCCTCTGATTTTGGTAAAATAACATTTTGCAGATTCTGCAAGGTGCATGTGAACTTTTGACTTCAACTGCATATAAGTTAGTAATGTGGTTAGAAGGTTGAGCTTGACAAGTGCAGTGAACACTACAGTTTGAGTAACTTATTGATCAAATGGATTATTCGCTTCCAGGGTGTCACAATTTTAAGGAATGTACATTTTTTTGTAATGGGAAAAAAAAAACCAATAGTTAACAGGGTTGTGCGCAAAGTAGGACAGGTGAAAATCAGTGTTTTAAGGCAGACCAGAAGAAACCGGCTGGAATTACAAACCTTTTTGCACGTTGAGATGCTTCAGCTCTTGATCATCAGCTTCCTTCTGTCCTGCCTTGAAGGCAAGTGCTGGAGTCTTCTGATAAACTTTCCAAAGCAGGAAGTACTCCAAGCACATGGAGAACAGGTTCCAGCCCGAGATAAATCCACAGCCGATGAAATGGGAACCGAATGCCATGATCTGGCCCACAAGCATTGGAGCCAGAATGTTGGTTAACTGGTCGATTATTCTTACAGTTGCATTCATATCTAACAAAACAGAAATATAGAAAACAAAAGGGAGTATAATTGTTAACAACTGATATATTCTGATCTCTTACGCTTACCAAGGCAGTAATATTGTGAAATATTATCCCAATTTTAAATAATAACTTTCTATTTTAATATATTTCCAAATGAATTGTATTCCTGTGATTCCTTTTTCCCAATACTCCAGTCTTGACTCCAGTGTCACATGATCCTTCAGAAATCATGCTAATGTGCTGGTTTGGTGCTCAGGAAACATTTCTTATTATTACTAGCAATGTTGAAAACAGTTGTGCTGCTTATTTTCAGGGATTTACTGAAGGTTACTGGGTTCACTAGGTACATTGATGGGTTTGAAATGAGAGTCATAAATACTGACAGCTGATCTAAGCACTCCGTAAAGATAAGATGATTGATAGAGTTGTAATGTCTTTTATGAGTTTTCCGTAACTAGGTGAAGTAAGTTTTATAGACAATACAGTGATCAAAAAGTATGTGTACACTTAAGCCTCATTCAATTACATAAAAAAAATGTTCTGCAAAATGATATACAAAATCAATTTACTAAACTATATTTGTTTTCAGTTTTACAATAACAGGCATATTGGTCAAAATAAAGACAATTTTTCTGTTGTCAAATGTGATGTGTTTACCACCATGGTAAACACATAGTTGGTTAAAATTCATTTGATATTTTGTTTTTGTTTTAGATTTTTACTGTAATGTAATGAAGTAATGAAGGTTGAAGAAAGTAAAACACGGGGTCCTGACCTGCCAATTTGCTCCGATCATCTCCAGCCACAACCACAACCCAGTCCCTCTGGATGGTGATGGACATAGCTGTGCTGGCCAGGTTAGCGATGTTAGCAATGGTGATGACCATAATGTAGCATGTAGTCTGCAATGACAAAGAACATGTAATTAAATATGTAATTATATGTCACTGTCTAAAATAGCAGCAAATATTGTTATTTGTTGTTAGTCTACTGGCATAAAAAGCTTGACTTGATTTTCAGGAACAATCCAAAGCAACAAAAAAAACGGTTCATTGAACTAGGCCCATTTTGTCTGCTGTATGGGTTCTCGACCTCAGTAACACTGGTACAAACAGCAGGTTTTGTTTGTTATTGAATGTAAAGTTAAAGCTTTCCAGCCCTTTAACAGACTCAAAGGACTAATATTGAGCAAGCAACATGCTTTCTGCTCACATGACCACCCTAGATTCTGCTGACACCACGTCACCATTTTGTTATCAAGGTGTCATGTTTCAGTTGCATGTACTTAATGTACTTGCATGAAAATGAAGCAAGAAGATTCTGCTCTTGGAAATGAAGACTTTCTTTATTAGTACATGAATCTAGATCAGTTCTGCATGCTTTTGCAGAACTATTTACACATTCCGCAAGTACTGATGAATAGTGCCAAAGTTTTACTAGGAAGCAAACTCACGCCTTTTTAAATACTCACCAGCAACCATCCATTGTACAAGGTAGAAAGCTGTTCTTTAAAGTGGAAAACGGCCATCAGAAGGACACCACAGAGAATGACACAAGTGTTCTGAACAACCAAAGACGTCTGCGCCACTGAAATTGATAAAGAAATCCAGAATAATTGTCATAAAGAAATGAGAACTGATGCACACTTTTAGTAATGTGACAGGTTGCACAATAAATCTGCATGCTCTGTTGTTGGAGCTTTGCCATGTTTACCTTTCAGTCTGGGGTTTTTGTCCACCCAGTCACCAATAATAGCGCCCAGTAAGAGGACGGACCCCGCAACCACCAGTCCATACACGGCTGTCAGGAGTAAACTATTGCCATACAGCTCCACCAAAAACACAGCCACAGCAAAATTCCACATTCGATCCCCCTGTAACATTGCAACAACACAATGATCATCAGTTAAAATCACTTTGTGACTAAAATATCACTACAGTGTTATGAGGTTCATGCAAAGGAATTAGTTGTCTTAAATATTTGGCAGCTTATATGAGACCCTGGTCCACAAAAGCAGTCTTAAGTAGCATGGGGATATTTGTAGCAATAGCCAAAAATACATTGTATGGATCAAAATTATCAAAATAAAATTTCCGATTAGTAATACGCATTGCCAAGATTTTCATTAGGAAACTTTAAAGGCGATTTTCTCAATATTTAGATTTTTTTTTGCAGAAAAGATTCCAGATCTTGGTCAAATACACTATCCTAACAAGCCATACATCAATGGAAAGCTTATTTATTCAGCTTTCAGATGATGTATAAATCTCAATTAAAAAAAGATTGACCCTTATGACTGGTTTTGTGGTCCAGGGTCACATATTAGCTGTTATGGATCAACATATTTATATAAGACAACATAATATTAAAGAATGCATAATGCACACAATAATCTGTGTATAATATATATATATATATTAAGAGTGCATTTGCCAAAACAGATAACTTTTTTATAATTTTATTTTCAAAAATGTTTTTATGATGTTATCACATATGTATTGTGTTAGCTGCACTTTTTTTGTCATTTTTTTTACCTAATCAAAAAACCCAACTGCAATTTAATTGAGATTAATAGGAATGCACAATGAAAAGAAAACATTAACTCTTCATTTATATATATATATATATATAATGATAATAATCTCTTTGTAGTATCATAGCTAAATAACTTCAGTTATGGATTTGGGTTATTTCAAATTTGTGCACGAAATATTGTAATAAAGCTTTTACACAAAAAAAGTTACATTTTAAAATTTTAAGACAAAAACCTCTGCAAACCCTTTAGTTATCTTAAAAATGTAGTAAAAAAATAAAGAAAACCAACAAAAATGAATAAACGTAGCCTAATCTTAAATTGAATTTATTAATCTTTTTTTTCTTCCTCTATGTATGCAAAATATAAAATATAAATACAATGTAATAATATTATAATATTATGTTATAATAAAATGTAATAACATATATACGATATCTACAAATAAACAGGTGCAAATAATTAGTGTTGTTGTGACTGACGAATTAAAAGAACCAGCTTGTCAAACACAGATCCTAAAGACACTTACCCATGTTGACAGGGCATGTCCGAGGTAAATGAGGAATTTCGCAGACTTGAAGAATTCGCGAACTCTTTCTGAAGGGACAGAAATTCAAGCGCAAGGTTATTTATTGTTTCCGTCAAGCCGAAAGCGCACTTCTTACGGTAGCCTATCACAGATCCTATTGGTAAACATATTCGTAAAACACTTACCGCAGCAAGATTTTTTAGATGCAGCGCTGTCCATTGTGCGTCAAAATCGATTGTATTTGTTCGGTTGTATTTGTCAGGATATTAATTCCTTTGTATGTTTCGGGTTCAACGGGAAAAGTAAATCCTCGATGCAAATAATTCCTGCGCAAAAAACGAATATTTCCCTTCTCTCCTCTCCAAACTTAGCTATCACTGTAGCTGAAGTTGGAGAGAAATAACCTCTTCTAGAACGACTAAATGTGTAAAAACATATAATTCCCGAAAGGGCCAGACCCCCGCTCACGGCTGCAGCCGAGCACCGTGTTTACCACACAGCCCGTCGGACAGACTGCTGCTTAATATACAGCGAAAATAGACTCCGCCCAGGGAGACAGAACCAGGGTCTTCGTGATATTTAATAACACGAGCTTGTCTAACAAGGTCAAACTCAAATTCTAATCAACTAGGTGAATCTGCAAAATACAGCTGAGATAAAAAAATATAAATATACCTAAATATAAAGTCTATAGATATTATTATAGGGCAGAGGTGTTTATTTAATCCCCTTTAAAATTGTTTTGTTTTTGAATTCTATCCTTCAAAGTAAAACGTAATACTATCATATTTGGCATTTGCAATAGCTGTTGATTTAGTAAACAAACTGAATCCACAATAGCATACATTATGAAAAGCTAGTGGGGCATGTTGTCACAAAATGAAAACATGTTCAGTCTTGTCATGAGTAATAATGGTGGAAATGCTTAATCAATTTTTTTTCTTTTTTTCGCAGTGTTTGAGGTGTGACAACTAGCCCCAGACTATATATCATATCATTACATAAACTACTTTTTTGTGCATTTCAAATTACATACACTATCTGTCAAAAGTTTTTGGACAGTGTTTATTTTAATGTTTTTTAAAGAAGTCTCTTCTGCTCACCAAGTCTACATTTATTTGATCCAAAGTACAGCAAAACAGAAACATTTTGAAATATTTTTACTATTTAAAATAACTTTTTTCTATTTGAATAGATTTTAAAATGCAATTTATTCTTGTGATTTTAAAGCTGAATTTTTAGCATCATTACTCCAGTCACATGACCCTTCAGAAATCATTCTAACATTCTGATTTGCTGGCCAAAAAACATTATTATTATTATTATTATAATTATTATTATGTTGAAATCAGCTGATTAGAATTTTTTTCAGATTTCTTTGAAGTTCAGAAGACCAGCATTTATCTGAAACAGATCTTTTGTAGCATTATAAATTCGTTTGATTAATTTAAAGGATTTTTGCTATAAATAAATAAATATTAATTTCTATAATTTCTCCCCCACAAAAAATAAAAATAAAAAAATAAATACAAATAAATAAATTAATGATACTGATTTCAAGCTTGTGAATAATGTTACTAAAGCTTTAAATGATAAATGCTGATCTTTGAATCTTTCTATTCAAAAAATGCACTTAACTATTTTAAATATTGATAATAATAACAATAATAAAATATTTTATTAACAGCAAATCAGCATATTAGAATGATTTTTGAAGGATCATGTGGCACTGATGACTACATGCTAAAAATGTAGCTTTGATCATGGAATAAATTACATTTTAAAACATATTAAAAAAGAAAACAAGTATTTTATATAGCAAAAATATTTCAAAATTTAACTGTTTCTGCTGTAGCCTACTTTGGATGAAATAAATGCAGGCTTAGTGAACAGAATAGACTTCTTTAAAAACATTAAAAATCTTACTGTTCAAAAACTTTTGACTGGTAGTGTATAGATAGATAGATAGATAGATAGATAGACAGATGTGTTTGATTTAATTTTCAAAATTCACAATCAGCTCTTGAACAGTTTTCTTTCTTGCTTTAGTCAGTTGCACTTTGGATCACTGACAGCTATTTCCCAACAGCTTGGCAGTGAATGGCTCTTCAATGGTATCCAGACTTATTTTATTCAGTACTTACGGTCACTACTAACACACAGCAGTTTAAGCACAGAAACATAATGTGAAATCAAAAACACCCAAAATCTACAGTTAGCAAAAATATAGGAAATTTTTAGGACAGTTTTACCTTCTGCTTTCAGTTTGAAGGAAAGTTGCTTTATTGCACACTCACTTCTCCAACACATTTATTGCCAAACCATGTACGTGCAACTACCAAAATGTGCAATTCAGTATTTAATTTATGAAGTAAGTTCTAGCCTCAGTGGATGTTTTTCATTTTACATATATGCAGAAGTGCATAGCATGTTTTTCTTATCTATTTAATCTTCATATTTTTTGACATGATAATTCTTAAAAAGTGAAGTAATGCTTTGCTCTGTTTGGTTATGTAATAACATGATGCAATGATGTTACATTTATTCACAAAACAAACACAGAGGATTGTGTCGTTATAGCTTTTTGTTAGTCATTTTTATATTTGTTTGCCACAGTATTTGCACGGAATGACAGAGCAACATCTAAAACTGGTTGCAGACTTGATTTAAAAGTCTGACGATTAGGACCCATCCCATTCACAGAAGGCTCAAAGCTGAGTCATGCTGCACACACAACCATCCAATCCACAGAAATTTGAGACATGGAACCACATTGCTCAGGTCAGTGACTTGGCATTGTTCTCTATCACTCTGTTGGTGTCATAACATGACGATGAACTTTACACCTTGCTTGTTCATATCCTTTTTATGTCATTTAATCACATAACGTCAATCTGACACACTGACTTTATCAAAATATTACACAACAATGTGTTTTAATGGTTTTCAGGGGAATAAACACATATTTGTGGTCTGTATCTAGGTTAAATTCAGCAAACTGAATTAAATTTGGTTTTCTCTGACCTGGCAAGTCAATAGAGGAACTTTTCCAACATATTTAGTAACTCTGGATATTGACAGTTTTCATGTGATAAGGATCCAAACTTTACACAGGTGTCTAGAATCAATACAAGAGCATACAGAGTTCTCTTAGTGCCATGACCATGACTGAATCTAAACAAACTAGTGTGTTTGTGATATTAGCACAAGTAAACACTGTCCATGTGATACTGTCCATTTAACACTTAAGCCTTTCATGGGTGACCACACATTTCAACAGAAGTGTACAGCACGGGCTAATGCACAATCAACAGGACCACAAACACAAACACTGTAATTCAGTAAATGCAGGTTTTCAGTGTCATGAATGAGGTTAGAAGTTTACGAAACAGAAGAATGGGATCTGACTGGTATTAAAAATAGGTATGATTACAAAAACCAATGGATTCTATGTTTAGAGCAACAGACAACAGATTAAAAGGACTTCCAGGTGCTTGCTGTTAATACTGGAATAATTAAGTGCACGTCTGTGCACTTGCGATGACTCAAATCTTAAAATATAGTCTGTCTGTACTATGCATCAGACAAGTTTTGATCAGACATTAGGGATTTTTTGTTTGTTTGTTTTCTGGTTCCACAAAACAAACTAAAAATATTTATTTGTATTCTTGGAATATTTCCAGAGAATGAAGATGAATGATAAAAGTTGAAGATAAAAAAAAAAATAAAGATAAAAAATATATATGTAGTGGCACATAGAAGGGTCTCTTTAGGGAGAACAAATGTCACCTTTTTTTTTTTTTTTTTTTGGTATATTGTCCCTGGAAATGTCCCTGTTTTCTATTTATTTTATATAAAAAAACCTGGAAACACACTGCAACTTATCTACACAGCGTGAAAGTACACCCTGATATGTATTAAAAGAAATGATCAATTAAACACAAAATGAGCCTAAAATGCAAAATGAAAAGCCTAGTAGTAAAAATAAAAATAAATAAATAAATAAATAAAAATAAAAATGAGGCAATAAATAATGACTGTATACAGTATATTTCATGTTTATTTTATTTATTTATTTATTTGTACTTTTTTCCTCATCTGAGTATTCTTTTCATTTCATCTGTTTCATTGTGCAGTGGCTGCTATTTACTATTTTTCATAGTGTAATTTTTGATGAATTGTATAAAAATTACTTAGGATCAGCATAACCTGCAAACATCATAGTATTAATGAAAATAATAGTATATGTGACCCTGGATCACAAAACCATTCATTAAGTAGCATGGGTATATTTGTAGCAGTAGACAACAATGCATTGAATAGGTAAAAATTATTGATTTTTTTTTTTTGTTATGATAAATCATTAGGATAATGTTGTTCCATGAGGATATTTTGTACATTTCTTACCATAAATATATCAAAACTTAATTTTTGATTAGTAATATGCATTGATAAAAGCTTTATTTGGACAACTTTATAGGCGATTTTCTGAATATTTGTAATTTTTTTCACCCTCAGATTCCAGATTTTCAAATAGTTGTTTCTCAGCCAAGTATTGTCATATCCCAACAAACCATACATTAAACATTTACCCTTGTTGACTGGTTTTGTGGTCCAGGGTCACATATGCAACCCACAATAGTATATGCAACCCACAACAAGAAGTGAGATTTCATTAATATTTGACTACTGATCTAGGAAATCTCTCTGGTTTACCTTTCAGAAATCTGGTCACCTTAGTCTGTTTACTCACCAAAATATCTACATTAATCATTCATGGTTGTTGGGTGTTGCTGGAGAAAAACAGCAAAAGGCTTCATTGTACCATAAATACTGCTTGAATCCAATGGATTCAATGCATTTTTTGAGTAAGACAGTAAAAGCCAGTCAGCTTTGACTAAACTTATTACCGCTCATGGTTAAAATGCAAACAATGTGTTTTGACAGGTTTTGAGCAAAACTCTCCAGTTACAGGGCAACAAAAATATTTGGATAAGTAAGTATCATGTACACTAAGAGTTATGATATCATATTATTTTTTTAACCCCCCTCCCTCAAGTATGGATGGATATCAGATAGGATCGGATAATATCAGCTGTTTTTGTTATGGAAAAAACTCTAAGAGTTGGTTGCTGTCCTACACTGTAAAAAAATAAAAAATAAAAAAAACACAATTTGTTGAGTAAGCTTAAAATAATTTGTTACCCTGCTGCCTTAAAATTTTAAGTTCAGTCAACTAAAATAAGTTTAGTCAACTTGAAATGTTAAGTTGGACTAAGTAACTTAGATATTTGTGTTTGCTAAACTTAACAGATGGGTAAGTAACCAGCTGCCTTAAAATGTTAAGTCAATTCAACTCAAATATCTAAGTTGTCACTTAGTATAATTTAACATTTCAAGTTGAATAAACTTTTTTTGATTTTGAGTTGAACTTAAAATTTTAAGCCAGCCAGGTAACAAATTATTTTAAGTTGACTCAACAAATTGTTTTTTACAGTGTAGGTGTAAAATATTCTAAAATCTGTTCTGATCTATAATGCTATATATTGACCAGTATGGTCAATACATGTATTTATACATTTCAGGAATGTGTTACAAAAGCTTTTGTTATCACAAGCAATGACCTCATGGATCTGGATTCAGGATTTAGGATTGTGGCTGTTGGCTATTTACTGTTGTGGGGAAAAAAACCAAAAGACTTCTATGTACACTAAACACTACCTGTATACAATGGATTCAACATTTTTACAGTAAGACAGTAAAAATCCTGTCAGCCTAAACTATTGTTTTCTTGAAGGTTAAAATGCAAACAATAAGCTTTGTAATGTTTTGTGCAAAACTATCCAGTTACAGTGCAACAAAATATTTGGATATCTTTTGGAAAAGATGTTGTGTAAACCAAGAGTTACATCATGTTAATTGTTATTTTTATTAACCTGATATCCCCACGATATAATCACCCCCAGTATCAGATATCAGCTCTATACAGGCATCAGCTTTTACTTTGCAAGTTATTATATGAATTAATGTTTTGTCCTCCACGTATGGTAGGAAATCAGAGAGTATGGTAACAGATTATATAGTTTTTAGACAGATATCAGCTGTTTGGCTCATGATTGTTCAATATTGTGAAGCTGTAATTGTTGACAATATACGGACAATTTACATCATATTTTTCAAGACACATAACTAGTATTTAAACCTTTAGCTTATTCAGTCTCTCATACTTATTCATATTTCACATTTATGTGTTAAAATGCTTCAGTCTTTTGTTGATATTTTCAATTCCTTGTTGCCATTACCTTTAAAGAGATTAATAACGTAACGCAAAGTATTATCATGGAGGGTAATAATTTCGTAAACACTACGTGACGTACTTTTAAAGCGTCGCAGTCTGCTCTCCCTCATACGTCATTTGTGTTCGACGAACGAGCCACTTGCATGTGGAAATGTTTCCTTAAATCATCCGAAGCGTTTTGATATAAAATGTCCTCTAAAAACAGCCAGCGAACGGAACCTGGAGCTCAAGAAGAGCGCGCACAAAAAGAGGAGCTGAACAATAAGGTTTCTTATCAAAAATACGTTGTATAGCATATATAATGTCTTAATCATAGCTTAATGTAAATAAGTACGTGGTGGTGTTTTATGTTTTTATTCTGTGTTTACAAACCTTTACGATTCATTCACAGATAAAAGAGCAAAAGATTGTTGTTGACGAGTTGAGCAATTTGAAGAAAAACAGGGTATGTATGTCGTCTTGTTATATTAATTATTATGTCATATGGGTCAGTTACGTTTGGAGTAGCAGATGCTTTCACATTATAGATGACAAAAACAAACTGCAGTTTACACAGGTCTATAGAAGGATATATATAATGAAAAAAACTTTAAACTAAAACCTGTAATGGTATAATCAATAATCTTAAAAATCAGTATTTCCAATTATTTTAAAGTCTCTTTATTTTGAAAGCAGGAGAATATTCTTGTCACTGCTTCATAATGTTTTGAGACATCTTTCCGATTAGAAAATGTAATAAAAGAGGTAAAAAAAAGTGAAAATAAAATGTAACCCTTATGTAGGAACAGTAAATTATATACACATACATATGTGACCTTGGGAAACAAAACCAGTCACCGGTCAATTTTTTGATCAACTGATCAATTTTTTGAAATTGAGATTTACACATCATAAATAGGCTTTCTGAATAAATAAGCTTTTCATTGGTTTATGGTTTGTTAGGATAGGACAATATTTGGTTGAGATGATACAACTATTTAAATATCTGGAATCTGAGGGTGCAAAAAAAATCAAAATATTGAGAAAAGTGCCTTTAAAGTTGTCCTAATGAAGTTTTTAGAAATGCATATTACTCAGCAAAAATAATGTTTTGGTATAATTATGAGAGGAAATTCACAAGATATCTTAATGGAACATGATCTTTACTTAATATCCTAATGATTTTTGGCGTAAAAGGAAAAACCTGATAATTTTGACCTATACAATGTATTTTTTGCTATTGCTACAAATATACCATTTAAGACTGGTTTTGTGGTCCAGGGTCACATATAATCTATTACTATTTTCCAAAACTCTGTAATTCAGATAATACAATTTTATAGAATAATGCTTTTATTTTGCATGTAATAACATGCAAGAGATATCAACATGTACCTCAAGGTCACAAGATGAAGAGGATAGGGCTCATTTTCATTGTTGAAGAATTACGACCCATATTTTTAGACTATATCTATTTGCTAGTATGTGCATGTTCTGGTACTCATTAACTTATTTTTACAGAGAGTGTACACTCAGCAACCCAACAGCAATATATTCTTCCTGGCAGACAAAGAAGAGACCCTTAGTGCTTGCAAAAGTAAGTTTAATAAATAATGAATCATAGATGACAAATAATTATTGTACCACTTGAGTGCTTCCTAATACAGCCATCATCATGTCTTTTACAGAAGATCTGGATAACATGAGAAAAGAATATCAAGATATATAGTGCCTTCAGATCATGTGTGGGATCTGTTGTGTGGTCAGTTTGACCACATCGCATGATCCACTGGAAAAGCATGTCTATGAAAATCTCAAACACAGAGGGCCCAACTCTAGCCGGGACATTACAGAAACAATCTCAAACTGCAATCTCCTTTTCTCTGCACATGTTCTTCACATGAGAGGTTGCCTGACACCTCAACCTCTTCAAGATGACAATGGAAACATGCTTCTTTGGAATGGAGAGGTATTTGGTGGTCTGAGTGTAGAGCATGAAGAAAATGACACAGAAGTTGTTCTCCGTCACCTTTCAAAAGCCCAGAGCGCCTCAGATGTGGTATCTTTACTATCACAACTCAAAGGGCCCTGGGCCTTTATCTATTACCAAAAAGTAGAACACTGTATCTGGTTTGGAAGAGACTTTTTTGGAAGAAGAAGCCTGCTTTGGAAATTCAACCCTGAAAGAGCATCTTTCACACTTTCATCAGTTGCTTCCCAACCAGCGGATAATATTCAATCCCATTGGCAGGAGGTACCACCTAGTGGAGTGTACAGGTTTGACCTAATGGACTCTTCACCTCTAGGGACATTTATATTTGAACTTTATCCGTGGGTTTTCCACAGTGACGAAGCCCCGAACGAAAACCCGGAATTGAAAAGCGAAGGTCTTCCCAGATCCGTCTCTGTAAACCTAAATATCTCTGGACTTTACCTGACCTCCCCTATTTGTCCAATGAACACATCCATTTCATCACTTACAACTGAACAAGATCAGAATGTCTCCCAAACCACTGTTGAAAATCTGAAAGAACTCCTAACAAACTCTAAAAAGAAAGCAATGGTTAGCGCGCTCATTGACGTTCTAAGCGAGGCAGTCCGTAAGAGAGTACGGTACCTACCAGCTCAAGATGACATGGCGATCCCCAATCATATAAAAGCTGATATTGGCATTCTTTTCTCTGGGGGAATTGATTCAATGATTTTAGCTGCCCTTGCTGATAAGCACATCCCTGCAGACAAACCCATTGACCTGCTTAATGTTGCTTTCAAAATCCAAGAAATAAAAGTGCCTCCTAAGTCTTTGAAGAAAGGGAAAAAGAAGAAAGACAGTGATCCTGATAAAACACAATCGGATCAGCGGAGCTTTAACTGCTTTGATGTGCCAGACAGAATAACTGGTAGAGCTGGTCTGCAAGAGCTAAAAAACCTCAATCCGAAGCGCAAGTGGAACTTTATCGAAATTAATGTAACTCAAGAGGAGCTTAAAGAAATGCGACAGAAACGCATCTGTCATTTGGTACACCCTTTGGACACTGTTCTGGATGATAGCCTTGGGTGTGCCGTCTGGTTTGCTGCCAGAGGAATTGGCGTCATAAATGATGGCATTGAAGAACTTTATACTTCAGAAGCAAAGGTTTGCACTTGAATTATGTCTCCCTGAAAACTTGATGTTAATGTAAATCCTTGGTCACATTGTATAAAATTATATTTTCGTCTCGCAGGTGGTTTTGACTGGCATTGGAGCAGATGAACAGCTGGCGGGATACTCCAGACACAGGGTGAGGTATAAGAACTCAGGACTGGAAGGACTCGTCAAAGAGCTGGCAATGGAACTAGGACGAATATCCTCAAGAAATCTTGGAAGGGATGACCGAATCATTGGGGATCATGGAAAAGAGGCCAGGCAAGAATTACACTCTGCAGCTCAAGGAATATTTAAATTCCCCTTGACTTTTTGGCTTTTAGTATGAATATATTAGACTTAAGGTTATGTATAAACTTGTGCTCCAAAACAATGACAAAATTCACATTTACAAGATTCATTACATTCAAAGTACAAGTTACAAGCATTTAAAAACTATAAGCATTCAAAACTTACAGTCTCTAACTTGCGCCAATATGGATTAATGATTTTGATGACATCACCCTGCACTTCAGCTTCCTGTCTAACTTTCTGTCCAATGAAATGCTCTCTAGAATCCATAGAGTCCCACCCCCTACACTATAAATAGACACTGAAGCTGCAGCTGAAATCGGTTACTTGTTCAGAGAATTTGTATTTTCTGTACGGTGAATGGCAAGTAGTGTGCTATATGGGGGTAGGGAACGATTCAGCCAGCATAAAAATGCTTTTCATTGGGGCGAAAGAAGTCTGGTTTTGCGCTATCACGCTAACTGCCGGAATCATATATTTGAATCAGCACAGACCATAAAACATGTCAGATCCATTTGAATTCTACACAGAATGCTATATTTTAATGCAATATGGATGAGATTGCGGCTATCACACGCTGTCAAATGCAGCTTTACCGAGCTCAACGGCTCTGGGCTAAGCTAATATAAACAAACGCTATTGGCTATTAAAAAAAGGGGGCGGGATTGATGTTACAAAATTGAAATTATGTCAACAAATAGAATAACGTAGCGTGTTTCAAAGCACTTCTGTGGACCTTTAAGGTTAAAGAATCTATTTAACAAAATTGAAATGCTATAGTATTGTTCATAATGCATATATCTCTTTTATATTAGATTCCCGTACTTGGATGAAGATGTAGTCAGTTTCCTTAACAGACTACCTGTGTCGGAGAAGGCTGACTTGTCTCTACCTAGAGGAGTTGGAGAAAAGCTGTTACTGAGGTTAGCAGCTATTGAGTTGGGATTGGGACTCTCTGCTTTCTTGCCTAAGAGAGCCATGCAGTTTGGCTCCAGAATCGCCAAGTTAGAGGACAACCATGAGAAAGCTTCGGATAAGTGCAAAAGGCTTGTCACCGCCTAATTTAATATTCTGACAATTGTGTACTGGTTCTGTTCTTTTTAATTAGAATATACTCCTTAAATGATTGGTTTGGGGCATTGGGAATGAGTACAATTAACCCATTTATTGGTAATAAATCAGAAGATACAACGAAAACTAAAATTGATAGTCGGTTTTATTCTGATTGTCATTACATGTTTATACTACATTAAATAAATAGATGGATTTTGAAGTTGGTCCTTGAAGTATTTGTCACATTCTATGTATGATGGAAGATTTCCCACATCAAATCGACCAGATATCCTGTGCACGTACACAGGCCTCCTAAAATAAACAAAGAGTTATTAATGTCATTGAATGTGAAATAAACACAATGCCTTGTTATATGCCCATAAGTAACCTTAATATGAGCCATGAAAGAAAGGTCCCTGGTGCGTCCCGCTCTTCAATGGGTGCATTCTGCATGTTAAAGAGTTAGAATAAATAAACGTAACATGATAGATAACAGCTAAATAAATATAGATTAACTGTACCTTCTTCTCATTGATAAAAATGTCCAAAAGAGGTAGTGAGGTTCTTGAAAACAAGTAAAAGCAAGGACACTGCAAAGGAAAACATTTTAAAATATTGACTCTAATAATAAGGACAAATACTACTGAAATCATCCTGTATCATGCAATACAAAAGAAAACATACTGCATTACGTGAACTTGTTTCACTCAAAAGAGGTTTTTCCTTCATACACTGTACTTTAAGGTCCTCATCCAACTCAAGAATACCGTACTTGGATGTTTCTGAAGGTGGAAATGATATAATAATGGTTTTAAAAATTACAGACTATGTTTAGCAAAGCTAAAAAATATTGTTTTGCTTACCCTCATCCTTGCATTGGTATGAAAGCACTAAGTTGCTCTCTTTGTCTTTATTTTGCACTTCAAAGAACCTCTCAGTGAATTTCCTCAGGCTGAAATCCTCTTTGAATAAAGTATCTCTGCAAAATGAAAAATAAGCTTTTTTTTCCTCATTTTAAAGCCATTTCAAATTTTTCCCTGGAGTGCATTATTTACAGTTGAAGTCAAAAGTTTACATATACCTTGTAGAATCTGCAAAATGTTCATTATTTTACCAAAATAAGACAAATCATACAAAATGCATGTTATTTTTATTTAGTAGTGACCTGATAAGATATGTCACATAAAAGATGTTTACATATAGTTCGCAAGATAAAATAAGTTGAATTTATAAAAATGACCCTGTTCAAAAGTTTACATACATTTGATTCTTCATACTTTAATGCATCGTGTTTCCTTCTGAAGCATCAGTGAGTGTTTGAACATTCTGCAATAGTTGCATATGAGTCCCTCAGTTGTCCTCTGGGTGAAAAGATGGATCTCAAAAACATACAGTCATTGTTGGAAAGGGTTCAAATACGCAAAAATGATAAAAACCCACAGAATTTGTGGGACCTGAATGATTTTTCAGAAGAACAGCGGGCAGTTTAACTGTTCAGAGCAAACAAGGGGCTCATGAACAACTATTACTAAAAAAAACTGCTGTGGATCATTCAGGTAACAACAGTATTAAGAATCAAGTGTATGTAAACTTTTGAACAGGTTCATTTTCATAAATGTATCTATTATTTTCTCATGTGGACTATATGTAAACGTCTTTTAAATATCTTATTCAGGTCAGTACTAAATTAAAAATAACATGCACTTTGTTTGATCACTCCTATTTTGGTAAAATAATTAACATTTTGAAGATTCTGCACGGTGTATGTAAACTTTTGATTTTAACTGTAATCTGAGGCTGGTTATACCCTCCAATAACTAGTAAGTTGTCATCCACAGCACACAACTTAACCGTCAGCTGAAGACAGGCAACAGCACCATGTCTGTCCTGCAGAAACAATTAAAAGGGGTTAAAAACTTTATCTTTTCGTATGCAAATTGCTCCATTCCATGATGCTCAGCTCACCTCACCTCATTTCTTCTTGTACCATCATTTATGATTTTAACATTGGGGAATTCCTGAGCCCACTGCTGGAATGCTTCATGGTAAAGATCATTTGTCTGTTTGATAGATGATACAATTAATTGTTTTGTGCATAATCTTTCAAGTTAAACACTATGACTGTAAAAGCTCAATATGGTCATATTTTTTAAAGAACTAAATATTTTTATTATACACTCACAACCACATAAACTGTGTCCACACATCCTGTTTTGTTCAGTGCCTGAACCCAGTGTGAGATAAGTTCACATGGACCGACCGGAAGCAGCGGCTTTGCAGTGCCTCTCAGATGCTTGAAATTTCCAGTAGTATCATTCTCGATATCCCTTTGCAGTCTTGTTCCATATCCTGCGGCTAAAATAACAGCTTTCATTGTCTGCTGAAAATAAAAGTGACAACAGCTTCTATCAGCATGTGATTTTAAATAAGTTGCCAAAACCGTAAAAGTTTCACACGTTCGCCAGAAAGAACTCCTAACAAAGAGTTTTGCCAGAAACGTTTTTTGGCCAAAGGTTGCTGTATGTTGTTTAGTCAGGCCCACACATGCGCAGTACTTTCCACAACGTTTTCAAAGCACTCCACACATCCGCGAAACCTACTGAGCTCATGAATATTAATTACGTAGCGTGACGCTCACGGATATTAATTACGCAACGACACGGTACATAGATGATACAGTAGGGGGCGTTTAATCTAGTTCTGTGTGTGCTGTTTCTGTTCGTTGTTGTAAGTGATAGGAAGTCTAAATTATTTACGCGAATGGGTTTTAATTAATCGGTTTAAGGGAGGCAAAATATTTTGTCGAGTTGTATTTTTTTTATTGTATCTTATTTATTTATTGGTGCTTTCCTTCCTAGTCATATGTAACATATAACGTATGTACATTTTTTTTTTTTTTTTATAATGCATATTTTTGTGATACTCTAATATTTAAAAAACGGGAATGGGATCTTTTGATCAGTTCAGCGATTGTTTTACGTCATGACGTATTTACGCAATAGACGTAAATATGTGCATAGACGTGAAAATTCTTATTATTTTTACTGAACATACATAAAGGTGAACACACATTTACAGCTACAATAGATTATCACAATAACAGATATATACCTATATACAAAGAACGTGAAAATTAAATTATATATAATAAATCGAAATGTATGAAGTCATATATGTTTTTGTAAGATAGGGCCTACCACTGGTACTAAAAGTACTTCTTTTCTTACACAACTAATTATTTTATTTGAAATATATCATATTAATTTAAAGAAATGGGCTAACACTAAGCCAAATTGTGAACATTGGTACTACTTTGTACAATATTAGAAACAGAAAAGCTAAAAAGACTTAAGTAGAACTATGTCACTTTGGTTAAATAAATTTAACCAATGTTTTATTTAGTTTAACAGTTTTTTTACCCCCTGGCATATAGAATTTTTTTCTTTACTTATGTACATGCACGTATTTTTTGTTTTACAATTTGTTTTTGTTTTTAGGGTAATTTTATAATATTCAGTCCATGGATTACAGATGAAAAATAGCCTCTGACTGTTAACTATTATTTAAAAAAAAAAAACAGCCAAACTCTGAGGTAATCCTGCATGTTGCATTGACCCGACCACGAAAGCGAGCAACAGCGTCATCTATTGGTTAATCTGAAGAATTGCAGAACGTCACTGTGCGTCGCTGGTTGCTAAGAGCAACGTTCTTCAAACTCAGAAATTGTATCCGACAGCTCAATCTTCTGAGGGGAATTTTAACGGTATTTTTTGAAAGGAAATTAATTGCCTTCATTTTACCAAAGTCATATCGTCTATATCAGAAAAAAACACAGATGAAGTTTTGATGGCGAACCCATCAGATCAGAGCAGCGAGAAGGCTGTTCGTGCTGCGTTGACCGCTCAGTCTTTACTTCAGAAATATGACCGCAAAGAATTGCAAGAACTGCTCAGCCTGACCTCATGTAACTGGTTGCTCAGTGCTGAGGAACACAACCTACCTGTGGATGCACCACCTGGCATCATCAGACAAATGAGAAACATCTTAGCTCCCAACATAATCATTCTGGCTCCCTTTGACTCAAATTTGCCACTGGATTACAGAATGGTCCACCAGATTGTGAGAGAGCTGACCGTGGGAATTTATGGTTTTAATCAAGTTCCCGCCATTAGTTTGGTACCCAACTATGACCAGAGCTCCACGTGTCAGTTACCACCGGCATATTACGATACAAAAGTCGGTCAGATACTAATAAACGTAGATTATAGCATGAAAGCTCTCTGGCACGGAAGTTACATTCCTAGAGAAAAACGAATTCGCTTTTCTGAGTTATGGAGATCCATCATGGCCGTGGATTCAGATGGAGTTCCTCAAACAAAGAAAGATGTGCTTACAGAGTTTCTCAATGCAGGTGAGATATAAAGTTTTTGAATCTATAACAGCCCAGGAAAGATGTGAAGTAGTATATAATGAAAGTCATGTACACTGTTTTGTATCACCAGGTTTAACAGACACCTCAGATGATCCTTGTTATCAGGACATTTATATGGAGAACATCGATGTAGACCCAACTTATGAACCCAACAGCGCAGAGGAGGAGAACCTCTTCTCACAATACTCAGAAAACATCCTGATGAAGCTGAGTGCCAACCTGACCTCTGTTCGACAGCACCAAAATCTATTTGTGTTTGAGGCATCCAATAGCTTATCTAATGTGGTCCGGCTCATTGAGGACAACATTGATCTGGCCACCTACCAGAGGCTACAGAAAAGGCTGTCAGACCACGTTACTCTGGTGAGAAAGCACCTCGAGAGGAATGCAGAAGTCTCCAAGGACCTCGTCTACCTGAAACTCATCACGTTCCTGGTGCCTCTGCTGATATCTTTGAGGAAAAAGATGTTGATTCCTAATTTGTCTCAAATGCTCCCACCTTTGTCAGGTTTGCATTGTCTTTTGATTGCTATCACTGCTATGTCTGATTAATATGTGCGTTGACCAATGAATTTTGCTTTGACATTTTGCTTATAGATGACAAGCTGAAAACAGAACGAGAGGTTCCTCCACATCTTCTCGGACCAGACTTTGCCTGCAAGCACTTTCCACAGAAGGGCAATCAGTATTTTCACCTTCATGGAGGGATTGAATTTGATGTGGGGACTCCTCCTCTTGATGACATCACTGAGGAAATGAAGGTGAGATATGAGTTTTTAAAATCGACTTAAAATTTTAATTCTTCACTCAGAGAATGCAAAATTTATTTCCTCCTTGAATTTACTTAATTATTTGTTTGTAACGTATACAACCATAAATTAAAAAGAATAAAAATAAGAACATAAATGATAATAAAATAATAAATAAATAAAATAAATATAATAAAAAATAAAATAATAGAATATAATTAAAAATAAAAATGTAATAATAAAACATAATAATAGGATTATTATTATTAACATTGCAGATGCGCAATTAAATACACTACCAGTCAAAAGTTTTTGAACAGTAAGATTTTTAATGTTTTTTTTTTTAAGATTTCTATTTTGCTCACCAAGCCTGCATTTGTTTTGAGCAAAAGCAGTAATATTGTGAATTATTTTTTACTATTTAAAATAACTGCTTTTTATTTGAATATATTTTAAAATGTAATTTATTCCTGTGATCAAAGCTACATTTTCAGCATCATTACTCCAAGTATTCAGTGTCACATGATCCTTCAGAAATCATTCTAAAATGCTGATTTGCTGCTCAAGAAACATTTATTATTATTATTATTATTATTATTATCATTATCATCAATATTTAAAACAGTTGAGTATATTATTTTCAGGATTCTTTGATGAATAGAAAGATCCAAAGGTCAGAATTCATCTGAAAGCTTTTGAGACATAATACATTATTCAAAAGCTAAATTAACACTTTTATTTAGCAAGGATGCTTTAAATTGATCAAAAGTGATGCTAAAGATTTTTATAATGTTACAAAATATTTCTACTTCAGATAAATGCAGTTCTTCTAAAGTTTCTATTCATCAAAGACAGCTAAAAAAAATTATACTTAGCTGTTTTCAACATAATCATAATAATACATGTTTTTTGAGCAACAAATCAGAATATTATAATGATTTCTGAAGGATCCTGTGACTGGAGTAATGATGCTAAAAATTCAACTTTGAAATCACAGGAATAAATTAAATTTTAAAATATATTCAAATATATATAAAATATAAAATATAAAAATATTTTAAAATGTTACTGTTTTTGCTGTACTTTGGATCAAATAAATGCAGGCTTAGTGAGCAGAAGAGACTTCTTTAAAAAACATTAAAAATCTTACTGTTCAAAAACATTTGACTGGTAGTGTACATAAATAACAGATAAAATTGATTCTTATTATTATTGTTACTATTTTTTGTGGAATGAAAAAGTTTATTCAAAATTTTAAAAAAGGCAAAAAGCCAAAAGAAAAAAAACCCAAACAAAACTAAATCTTTTGTTGAGTATCATATTTAATACTTCAAGCTTTAATGGAGCTCATACTCAAGTAGGAAAAAACACCTCAGTTTTATTCAGAGGCCCAAACAGAGTAAAAATATGGTGCAGTTGCTCATATTTATACGAACAAAAATAAAAAATTATAATGCAGATTGTGTACAATCGTTTTTTTAGCACAGTTTTGATAATAATTTACAGGCCTTAGAAATGTGCATTAAAATATGATACAGTATGCTTTATTGGGTTAAATAAATATTAAATATAGATTTTTGTTTGTGTAGGTGGCTTTCAGAACACTTCAGACTCAAGCAGCCAATTATCTTTCTGAGTTACTTCGTCAGGACTCCACTTATAAAACACAGTTTCCAATACCACTCAGTGAGATTGACGGGAAAAGGTCAGCACTTTTGTTTATATTATATATTTATACAATTATATATTTAATTAAATAAATACTGCACACCTAAAATGTTGCATTTCATGGCATCTAACATACACTTGTGTTTTGCAGCTATAATGTCATCTGCATTGAGCTAGAGTCGGTTTATCCTCAGCATAACCTGATTCAGTGGTGGGGGGCTTTAAACTCTTCCATCAAAATTCTCAAAGGAAAGAGACTGCCACTAACGGACATTGAGCTACATGAGCAGTTCAAGAAAACATTTGGTTGCACAAAAGCTATAAAGTGCAAGGTGATAAATGATAATCAATTCATACTTTTCCAAATCCCTCAGTGTACATACTCTATATTTAAACATCAAAATGTGTTTCTAACTCAGACTGTGGCATTTGGGCTGAAGGCAGCAGCAGAGAGAGGAATGTGTGCAGCGTTTCACTCACTGAGTCGCAGGAACCCGACGTCCCACCTGCATGTTCTTGATGAGCAGGGTCTCTCTCTGCTTCACCACACTGCAGCCAACAACCAACCACACATCATCCTCCAGCTCGCTGCAGCAGGAGTCAACATCAACCAGATACGCAGCGAGAGATTCACTAACTCAGGTCAACACTTTAACAGTCTCTACTAATGTCTAGCTGCATTTAAAAGACATTTTTACATTTATACTTATGTTACATTTTCTTTATTGTCAGGAAAATCAGGTGTTGGAAGTCCATTCATAGAAAGAGCAGGTAGGGGTAATTGAAGCTGTTATTTGCTGAAAGAAAAAGAAAAATTTTTTTAAAAAAAACCAACAACCAATAATAATATTTTTCATATAATATCTAAACATATACACTGCTGTTAAAAAATAACAATATACACTATCATTTTACCATTTGTGGTCAGCAAATTTTTATTCTTTCTTTTTTTGAAAAAAAAAAAAAATTTACCAATTGATAAATATTTATCAAAACAAATGATATGAAAAGACTTGTATTGTTAGAAACTATTTCTATTTTGAATAAATGCTGCTCTTTTTTTAAAAAAAAAAGAATCACAGGTTAAAAAAAAAATATTAAGCCCTGTATTAAACTGTTTCCAACATTGATAATAAAAGTAATAAATCAGGATATTAGAATGATTTCTAAAGGACCATGTGACACTGAAGACTGGAGTAAAGGCTGATAAAAATTCAGCTTTGCATCACAGGAATAAATTATAATTTAAAATATATTCAAATAGAAAACCATTATTTTAAACTGTAATAATATTTCACAGTGTTACTTTTTTTGTATTTTTGATCAAGTAAATACAACCTTGATGATGATAAGAGAATTCTTTCAAAAACATTAAAAAATCATCCCAAACTTTTGAATGGCAGTGTATAATATGTATTTTACATACTAATATGTTTAATTTATTGAGGGGCATTTATAAAGGTCACTTGACCTTGGTAACCAAGGTCACTTGTATAACACGTCTAACTGTATCGTTATTATTATTATTATTTAATAAGTGAAACCTCCAGATCACTTCAAAAAGCAAAAAGGATGCAGCCAGTGGAGTCTGGCATCAGTGATGTAAAACCTGGCATGATGTGTGAACCTGGCATCATTTGTTTTTACATGTATTCACCTTTTAGGGCTCACTCCAATGCACCTTGCTGCACAGTGTGGCTCCCTTGAATCCCTAAACTGTCTTCTGGCGCTGCGAGCGGACTACAAACTTGTGGACAAGAGGGGTTGGATGGCTATCCATTTTGCTGCCTTTTACGGCCAAGTGGCATGTATTCAAGCACTGTGTAGGAAAGACCCTGCGTTATTGGAGATGAAGACCCCTGCTGGGTATGTGATATATTTTAGCAATAAATTTATTGTAAGGATGTATACGCTTTTGTATTTTAATGTATATACAATAAAATACATGTATATACAAAATAGATGTATATACAACCTTTCAGAAGTTTGTGGAGGTTAAGATTTTTTAATGGTTTTGAAAGAAGTCTCTTATGCTCACCAAGGTCATGTTTATTTAATAATCAATACAGTACAAATAGTAATACTGTGAATTGTTATTACAATAAAAAAAAACTGTTTCTAATATTTTAATATATGTTATAAAGTAATTTATTCAGTAAAGGTGAGTTTTCAGCAGCCATTAGTTTAGTTTTCAGTGTCACATGATCCTTCAGAAATCATTCTAATATGCTGATTTGGTACTCAAGAAACATTTCCTATTTTTATCAATGTTGTAAACAGGTGCTTGATATGTTTTGTAGAAAACATGATCCATTTCCTTTTTGGATTCTCTGATGAATATAAAGTTCAAAAGCACAGCAAGAACAGCATTTATTTTAAATAGAAATCTTTTGAAACATTATAAAAGTCTTTAAGGCCACTTATGATTTAATGCAAAGTATTAATTTGGTGTATGCATATATTTATTAGGGTTTCATCATTATAATCAGAAACACATGTTTTTTAGAGATGATGTGTATTGATTTTTTTTCAGGTATGGCAGTTCACCGCTGTTATTGTCAGCGACCTCGGGTTCAGTGGAAGCTCTGGACGTCCTGTTGTCCACTGGGGCAAACTGGAGAAAGGAAGACAGCAAGGGCAATAACACTGTACACTTGGCAGCACTTTACTTTCACACAGATGTCCTTAGACACCTCATTCAGCTGAACTTGGATGGGCTTTCCGTGTGGAAGATTCTTGTCGGTATGATTTTGCAGATTTATAATGTGTATTCCACATTTTCACTAGTCACAGCTATTTTACTTTTACTAAATGTAAAAATATTTGTAAAATCAAATAGAAAGCTTTAGGCTTCTCTTTACAATTTTACATTTTTTACAATATGCACTTCAGAAACATTTAAACAACCCATTCTTTATTATTACAATATTCCACATTTTAGATGAGTAGCAAATTATTAATTTAAATTATTAATTAGTTAAATGTATGTTTTAAATTTGTGGTTTATCTCCATCTTTATTTATACAGAAATGATCCAGAGTGAGGACCCCAGGCGGCTGGAGATGGCCCTCAGGTGCCTTGAGGCTCTTTGTGTAAACAATGAGTCCTCCTGTGAGGATATAATGGAAGCAGGTCATATATATATAAATATTTAAAAGTCTTAAATAGTATCAAAAAGCTAAATGCTGCAACACTGGTTCTCAACTGGTAGGTTATGGCCCAAAAATGTCACATGACTGTTCTGACAGTAGGAAAAATTTCAATGTAAAAAACATTGAATAATATTTAACAGAATATTTATCATATTTACCAACCAGTTACCATATTTGAAGGACTTTTGCACAGTAAACAGTATTGGTACTGTCAATGCTTCTGCAGGTCTTAAAAAGTTTTTTATAAAAAGTCTTAATTCACCCTTAAAAGAGAACTACACTTCCAGACCTTGTCATCCAAGATGTTCATGTCTTTCTTTCTTCAGTTATAAAGAAATTATGTTTTTTGAGAAAAACATTTCAGGATTTTTCTCCATATAATGGACGGATATGGTGCCCCGAGTTTGAACTTCCAAAATGCAGTTTAAATGCGACTTCAAACGATCCCAAATGCGGTTGTAAATGATCACAGCTGAGGACGAAGGGTCTTATCTAGCAAAACGATTGGTTATTTTCATAAAAATAATACAATTGATATACTTTTTAATCTCAAACGCTCGTCTTGCCTTAGTCTCCCTGAACTCTGTTTTTTTCTGGTTCATGACAGGCGATGTAGGATGATTTGAGTTCAGGCAGAGCGAGACAAGACAAGATTAAAAAGTATTTAAATTGTATTATTTTTAAATTGTATTATTTTTATTTAGTATTTAAATTGTATTATTTTTATTAAGATTAAAAAGTATTTAAATTGATTAAAAGATTAAAAAGTATTTAAATTGTATTATTTTTATGAAAATAACCGATCATTATGCTAAATAAGACCCTTCTTCCTCGGCTGGGATTGTTTACAACCACATTTTGTATCGTTTGAAGCCACATTTAAACTGCATTTTGGAAGTTCAAACTCGGGGCACCATATCAGTCCATTATATGGAGAAAAATGCTGAAATGTTTTCCTCAAAAAACATAATTTCTTTGCGACTGAAGAAAGAAAGACATGAACATCTTGGATGACAAGGGGGTGAGTACATTGTCTCTAAATCTTTGTTCTGGAAGTGGACTTCTCCTTTAAGGCCTTTAAGGTCTTAAAAAGCTCAGAGCAGGAAGTTTTAAAACAAGAACAAGTATCTGCCAGTGGAGTAACACTTGTTTCTCTTTAGATTAGGTTGATTTTTCTAGGCATATTGGCAAATATTTCTTCTTGTTTCAATAATAAACTCAATTCATTTTGATCACTTTATTGGAAAGATTATTATAGATAAGACTTCTTATTGTATGCCATTGTGCTTCTCAAGTAAATGTTTCATTTGTCAATTTAAGTCTTGATTTATGAATCTTGCCCTAGAAAACAATAAAAATACTGAGGAAGGACATCACATTTTTGTTGTGATCGGAACGTACAATAAAAGTTATTACCATATTCTAGTGGTTAGGAACAAAGATATTTCAGCTATTTTTGTTTTCTAAAAAATTTTCTGAAAAGATAATGGAGATTGTTTGGACGTTGTATACATTTAAAGTGTTGCTAATACAATTTATTGTGTGCTCCCTTAACATTTACATTTAGAGAACATACTGACAGTTTGTTCCCTTTAAATTATTCCTTCATTTTTCTTTACTTGGTCTTAAAAATGTTATAAATGTACTGTGTACTGTGTTAAATCGTCACTTGAAAAATGTGGGATCTGAAGCAAAACCAGTTGAAAACCATTGGACTATTAGATTGAATAATGTTAAGAGACTGCATTTTGTTTTTGCCTAATAATATTAACTGCACTGCAGGAGGTATTCCAGTGCTGGTGGGCCTTCTTTGTTCAGACAGACTTGTGGTGCAGTGCATGGCCACAGCTGTGCTGTGTCAAATGTCAGAGAATAGGAAAGTCTGTGAAGATCTGGTGATTCATGGTGCTGTACCGGTGGTGATCAAGCTCCTCAGTGGCCACCAGCCAGAGCTGCACTCTCGCTGTGCTGTAATACTGGCCGATCTGGCGGGACACAGTGAGCAGCACCAAAACCTTATTGCTCAGTTGGTGAGTTTAGCAACCTTTATGCTATGCACATTTAAAAATCTTAAAACATCTGCTCTTTTTTTAAACAAAAAAAGCCCAAAAATGTTTTGTTTAGGGTGGGGTGGCCCTGGTAGTCAAGCTCCTGACCTCTGACCTACAAGATGTGCTAGTAAATGCTGTCAGATGCATCCGTAAACTGTGCGTCAAAAGCCAATGCAACCAAACTACTGTTGCACACGCTGGAGGAGTTCCACATCTCGTTGAATTCCTATCTGTGAACTCTGGTAATGTTTACTTTCTTGAAAATATACAGTAGTGAAAGACAACAAATGTCACTTGTGTGAAATGTCTGTCATTTGTATTCATCCTAATGTCATTCCAAAACTTTGTCCTGTTTTTGTTTTTTTCTCTGTGATACACAAAAGTCTTACTCATTTGCATTTACATTAAATGGATGTGTTTTTGTTTGACAGAAGTACTGCAGGAAGAGGCCTGCTTGGCTCTTGCAGAGATGGCTCGGGGTCACCAGGAGAACCAAAGGCTCATATGTGAGGCAGGAGTGGTCAGTGCCCTGGTGCAAGCCTTGCGAGAGAGGAAGATTCCTGTTAAGGTCAAGGCAGCCACAGCGCTTGAATCTATAGCCAGTCACAATCCGGCCATCCAGCAGTGCTTCCTCAGGCAATCGGCTGCCAAGTATCTGTTACAACTTTTAAAGGTAATGCAACGACTGCTTTAACACAGTATGTTGCTTCTGGGTAACTAAGCCATTTTTCTTCACTTTCCAAAAACATACAGGCCTGGTTTCACAGACAGGGCTTACACTAATCCAGGATTAGGCCATTGTTCAATTAGGACAGTTAGGTTGTTGTTGTTTTTTACCCATCAAAAATATGATTTACATCCATTAGTGCATAAACTATTTAGAGTCACATAAATTATTCTGTGTATGAAATTATGAGGAATTCCTTTAATGGTTTTGTTACGTTAGAGGAACATTAATTGGGTTTTGAGTTAATGTTTTGCTTTTTATTGTTTTTTTATTTTTATTGCTTTTTAAAATAAAATATAAAAAAGTAAACAATGTAGTATTAATTTCTTTAATAAACAACAAGAAAGAAAAAAAATGACTGACCCCAATCTGTTGAACTGTAGTGTATATAGTAACACAACATTTCTATTTTGAATAAACACTGTTCTTTTTAACTTTTTATTTATTAAAGAATCCTGAAAAAGGTATCACAGCTCTCAAAAAATATTAAGGAGCACAACTGTTTCCAACATTGATTATAAATCAGTGTATTAGAATGATTTCTGAAGAATCATGGACTGGAGTAATGATGCTAAAAATTCAGAATTTCTTCACGGGAATAAATTATATTTTAAAGTATATTCAAATAGAAAACTAATATTTTAAATTGCAATAATATTCCACAAAATTACAGTCGTTTTCTGTGTATTTGATCTAATTAATACAGCTTGATGAGCATATTTATTTAAATGGCAGTGTAGATATTATACTAATGTTTAATTGAATTAAAATATTTCATAGGATTGTTCTTATTAGTATGAATCATAATTATACTGTAATATATTTGTAATAATAATATTAATTATGTAGTCATTTAGTTTATTAATATGCTTATAATTGAAATTTTTTTAGTAATTTATTTAGCATAATATTATGAATAAATAAATAAATAAATAAAATCTGATCTATTTTTTTAAAAAAAGACACTTTCATCCTAATTTTATAAATATTGTTTTTGATTTTAGTAATTTAGTAAAGCTTAGTAATTCTTTAGAAATTTGTCATTGTTTTAGTCTTGCTTTTATATCGGCAAGTGTTGATTGGATAAAACATAAACAGATGATAGATAGATAGATAGATAGATAGATAGAATTACCTTTACTGTTCTTGATAATTAGATTTCAGAGATTGGTTCTTGTATTACATAAAGCTGCAAATGAACCCTTAGCACAGTAAACGCTCTCTGAACTTCACCCTGTGTTCAGGTGTTCCAGCTGGACGTGCGAGAACAGGGTGCAACGTCTCTGTGGACCCTGGCAGGACAAACTGTGAAGCAACAGAAGCTCATGGCAGAGCAGATGGGCTACCCAGTCATCCTTGACCTTCTTCTGTCCTCTTCAGACAAAATGCAATACGTGGGTAAGGCCAGATACAAATTGGTCTCATTATACACCGTCCCAAAAGAGATCACCCAGTTCCATCCAACCAATCAGTCACCCATGAATGTAAGTAACACTCTCGCTGCAAAGCTGTCGTCCAGACAGACGAAGCACCAAATGCAATAAAAACAGCTTCCCATTGACTACGTGTTGACAGGCACTGGATAAACTGAGGAGATTAACTACCTGAGCTTCTCCCTGTCACTGACAGAACAGGTCCGGTCCAGCGGGTAAGCGGCCAGCACTTCCTGTCTTGAGACAGCACTGATCTGTTAAACTCATAAGACAGGAAGGCATGCACAGTGGAATGTCATTCCCCCTGTGGGTTTCTTCGTAAACATTGCTTACAAGAGTGGCTGCGTCTCTTGTATTGCTATTAGTGTTAAACTATGACCTGATTACAGGCTGTGATTCCAA
The DNA here is from genome assembly GCA_012976165.1 of Labeo catla. Lineage (NCBI taxonomy): Eukaryota > Metazoa > Chordata > Actinopteri > Cypriniformes > Cyprinidae > Labeo > Labeo catla. Next base: position 349,947 of record VONZ01000363.1, read on the forward strand.
AACGATGCTATAGTCCAAGAGTGCTTCCTCTTCAGGCAGGTGTCTGGATCGTGTCTCCCCTGGATCGTCTGTTAAAACATTCTGTCAGACAGATGTTCCCTAAAAGTGTTTTTCAGACAGAACTGTCTGCACCTTCATAATTATGAAAGCTTGTTTCTGCCACGAAATAAAAAAAAGTTAATTGTGAGATTCGATTCTTTTTTCCTCAGAATTACAAGTTTGAATCTCACAATTCTGACTTTTTTTCTACATTTACATGACAGAATTTTACATTTTAATTTTACATCTTGTAATTGTTTTTTTTTGTAAAATAAAAAAGACCCATAAATATATATTTTTTTTCTCACAGTTCAAACCTTTTTTCCAAAAAAATTTTTTCAAAGTTTTTTTTTAGCCACAGAATTTAAAAAAAAGGCAACTTTTTTCTCACCATTGTGCATTTGTGTCTCACAGTTCAGACTTTTCTTCTTGGAGTTGTAAGTTAACATCTTAAAATTCTGACTTTTTTCTCTGAAATCTGAGTTATGTTGCTTATATCTCACAATTTAGATTTTTTTCCCCCTCTGAATTGGGAGTTAATATTTTGATACAGGCTGTAAAATTCTAATTGCGAGTTTACTTTCGAGTTCTCTCACAATTCTCACAATTCTAACTTTTTTCTGAGTTTACGTCTCAGAACTTTTTTTAAGCCACAGAATAAGAAATAAAAAAGGCCACTGATTTTTTTCCTCATAATTTGCAAGTTTATGTCTCACAGTTCAGACTTTTCTTTAACATCTCTAAATTCTGATTTTTTTTGCTGAGTTTACATATCTCAATTCTGTTTTTTTAAAGCCACAGAATATAAAAGGCATTGTTTTTTTCTTCTTCTCACAACTGTAAGTTTATGTCTCACAATTCAGAGGTTTTTTTTTTTTTAAATTGTGAGTTAACATCTCAAAACTCTGACTTTTTTCTTGAAATGAGTGAGTTTACACCTCACTTTTCTTCCACTATGGATTAGAAAATTAGGGTAATTGTGACTTTTTATCTCACAATTCATGTTATAAACTTTCAAATGCAAGTTAACATATCACAATTTTGACTTTTTTTTCTCATACTGGGTTCATATCTCACAATTTTCTCACAAGTCTATTTTTCTTTGAAATGTAAGGAAAAAAGTCAGAATTGAGATAGAAACTCTGTATAGAAACTCTGAATTGAGAGAAAAAATCTGAATTTTGAGATGGAATTATGAAAGAAATAAATCAGATTTGTGAGATAGAAATTTAGAATTATGCAAGAAAAAATTTAATTGTGAGATAGAAACTCAGAATTATAAGGGAAATAAATCAGAATTGTGAGATATAATTCAGAATTATAAGGGAATTAAGCCAGAATTGTGAGACAGAAACTCAGATTTATGAAGGAAATAGGTCATAACTGAGATAAAAACTCAGAATTATGAAGGAAATAAGTCAGAATTGTGAGATAGAAACTTAGATTTATGAAGGAAATAAGTCAGAACTGAGATAAAAACTCAGAATTATGAGGGAAATAAGTCAGAATTGTGAGATAGAAACTCAGAATTGAGGGATAAAATCAAATTGTGAGATAGAAACTCAGATTTATGAATGAAATAGGTCATAACTGAGATTAAAAACTCAGAATTATAAGGGAATTAAGCCCAAATTGTGAGACAGAAACTTAGATTTATGAAGGAAATAAGTCAGAACTGAGATAAAAACTCAGAATTATGAGGGAAATATGTCAGAATTGTGAGATAGAAACTCAGGATTATGAATGAAATAGGTCATAACTGAGATTAAAAACTCAGAATTATAAAGGAAATAAATCAGAATTGTGAGATAGAAACTCAGATTTATGAAGGAAATCAAAGTTGTGAGATAGAAATTCAGAATTATGACGGAAAAAATCAGAATTGTGAGATAGAAACTCAGAATTATGAGTGAAATAAGTCAGAACTGTGAAGGAAAAGAAAGTCACAGTTGTGAGATAAAAAGTTGCAATTACAAATTTTTAAAGTCCCGTTGCATAAATAAGATTCCATACACTCTCAGAAAAAAAGGTACAAAAGCTGTCCATGGGGCACTATATTTTAGGTGCTATTTACTGTGTAATTACTGTATAATTCAGGAAAGGTGTACTTTTTGAAACCATCCTAGTGACAGCATTTGTACCTTGTTTTGAGAGTGTACTTATCGTTTGAAACAAATTATTGACACACCAGAGAATGTTATCTGCACCTATCTCGTTGTTTTACAGGGTGCCGAGCAGCGATAGCTCTTAGCCAAGATAGTCGTACCCATCAGGATGGCTTTTGCAGGGAGAATGGGGTGCCGCCTTTGGTGCGTTTGCTTCGAGCGCCTCGAACATCACTGAAGACCCTTCTCAGTGTCATCAAAACCCTGGGTTGTTTGTGCATTGGTAGTATCTCACACTTTATCTTCCATTTCTTTGGTATAAATGCCCTTGTGTTACACAAATGATAAAACTTTTGTTTTGTGGTTGCAGGAGTGGCCCTCACTACTAATAAAAAGAGTCAAAAGACTATTTACAGAGAAAAGGCCATTCCTACATTATTAGAGCTTTTAAAATCCCACGAATCTCTGGAGGTCAAAGTAAGTATTTGTTTTCAAAAAGTAAATGAGATTAAAACAGGAAGTAACACCATAGTGTTTATTAAATCTCATTAGGTGCAAGTGGCTCAGACTCTCGCCTGTGTGCTCTTGGGGAACCAAAAACTACAGAGACAATTTTGGGAACAAGAGGACTTCTCTTATAATATCATTCTGGAGCTCCTTGAGGCTGAAAACAAAGTAATTTAAATTTTATACCATTTTAATCTTGGTTTGAAATATTTTACAGTGCTCATTTTGATACCACTGATATTCTGTATATGTTTCAGAGCATTTGTCTGGATGCTGGACATGCATTGTCCCTTTTTGCTTACAACAACAAAGCACAACAAAAGGCAATTCGACAAACAGGAAGAATTCTAATGAACACATATGAGACATTTTTGAGCTCTGACAGTGAGACAGAAAGAGCAAAAGCTGCATTTCAGGTACTCAGAAGATGCAGACTATATACATAGGTGTCCAAAAGTCTGAGACCGCAATAAAAAAATGCATTTATTTTACATTCTTTTCTAAATTAATACAATTTTACTGAATAAACAATGAAAATAGCGTCAAAAGATTTTCAGTGTGATCTCAGACATTGTATGCTTTCAAGAAACCATTTACCATAGTAGAAAATAAACAGACTTTATGCTTTTAATGAACACCTGTAAAAACCCAGAAAAGCAGCTCATTTAATTTCCTCATTTGTTTGACAGATAGTTGTGTTAGCCAGAGTAATTAGTGGATCAGATGAAGTGACTTTGACTGCAAGGGGAGTCACTCTTCTTGTTGAATTATTGCAGTCTGACCAATCCACCACTGTGGTCATTACAGGTGAGTTTAAATTGTAATAATATTTCTGTTTATAATATTACTGTTTATAATGTATGTATCAAATAAATGCAGCCTTTTTGTGACTTATTTCAAAACCATTAATAAATCTGACTGACCTCAAATGTCTGAATGGTATATAGGCCATTCTACAGAATTGGTCCAAACTGTCCCGCAACCAAAAAGTACATTTAAAAAGCATTTAAGTATTCAAATCTTAGACGTTTACTAAGATCCTTTTATTATCTATTAAAACCCACAATAATGTTTAAAATATCAGTAATATATATATATATATATATAAAAATCATCATTTAGTGGGTACTTTCAAAACCCTGACCTCTAAATTTCCACTTATGAAAATAATATTAAAATATATATTTTTTTCATTTTATTTCATTGTTTTTAAAAATGTCAGATTTTTCAAGTTAAAAAAAAACACACAATTATTTTACATTTTCTTTTTAAATTATGAAACTTTATGTAAAAAAATATGACTCGCATTTTCATGTCACTACCAGTGCATGTTTTAGTCCATTGGCTGAGACTGATTTTAACTACATTTATGATCAAGAAATATTCATGTGTCCCTCTCTCTCATATCTACATGGTGAGTAAATAGGCCCCATCATTTTAAGTTAAATGTGTTCCAAAGTATAAATTAAAAAAAAAAAATTGTCACTATCGAACACCATTTTTCTAAAATTAAACACTTTTTTTTAGGAGTTATTCCATAACGTTTAGTTTTTATATGTATACAACTGCCCACAACTGTGCTAGCTAACCATGTGCTGATTAGCATCTTCGAAAGGTTTAAAAGTATCTAAAATTGTCACTACCGAAACAGTCATGACAAGATGTTATGATGGTGTTTGGTTTAATGTATATTCAAACTAATGAATTCTTAAGTTTGAAAGCAGTATGATAAACTTTTTGCCTTTTACAAGGAATGATTGGATTCAAAATACAACAAATCTCATAAATTAAATTTTGTTAAAATTGTAATTGTTATTGATTTACCTCTGAGAACTTTTTAATAAAATAGAAAAACATATATTTACAAGTAAGATGCAGGCAAAATCTTAACAGATCAATATAACCTTTCTTATTGAATTATATATTACTGTTTTTCAGTAGTGACAAATTTGGGGAGAGGACAAATATTACAAACCTTTCTGAAAACACAATGAGAATTAACTGCACAATTACTAGAAATGTGTACCTCAGATATTATAATTTACATACATACAAAATTTGTGGAAAAAGACATTTTTTTAAAGACGTTTCCAACTCAGACTTTTAACCAATTCTATAGTATGGCCCATATATGTTAAAAAATGAGAAAATAATGTATAACATTCCATCTTGTCTTATTCCAGCTCAACTACTTGCTAGCCTGGTTCACACGAGAGCAGGTATTACGAATGCGATTGTTACTATGGGTGCTGTTGAGCATCTTTCTGCTCATCTGGACTCAGAAGATGAAGAGGTAGATTGTGTTAAATAAGCTTATGTGAATTCAGTGTTTCTCATTCAACAAAAAAAGTGTTTAAAATAATATTTAAAGTAACACACTTTATTATTTCTTACATTTTAGGTTCGAACTGCTTGTGCAAGTGCTCTGGGTTACCTGACGTCCAATCGATATGCTCATCGACAGCTTCTGGCAAAATGTAGAAAATCTCCTCACATATATGACCTCCTAATGAAGAATTTAGCTAAAGACGCCAGAATATCGCAATTCTTTACAGAAGAGTTTGAAAGACAGAGAAGAATAGGGTTTCCATCCCTCAGGTACTTTAAATTTCGACAGGACATAGCTGAATATGAGGCCTTTGATAATTCACAAGCATAATTTGTTTTCTTTCTGTTTTCTCCATTGCAGTTTGGAGATAAATGGCGGGCCTCCTGTGCCTCATCGTGATAATAAAGGTATTTCAATTGACTTGTTTATGACAGAGTGCTATTGTGGCTAAAGCAATGAGGAATATATCTCACATACAGCTGTTTGCTCTATATCATTTCTCACCAGGACTGGCAAAGAGAGTGAACGCTAGGTGTAGTCAGTCAGCAAGCGGTGATAGAGAAACACCAGCTCCTTTTCCGCACCATGTAAGACAGAGGGCCAGAACCGCCAACCCCAGAGTCAGAACGAGACAGACGTCCTGCCACAGTGCCCCAAAACAGAGATTAAATGAAAATACATGAAAGGTCATGGACTGCGTTCACACCCAGAGGTGATTGAAAAGACATAACATCATAAACTCAGAATTAAAGCATATGCAAAACAGAAGCATTTACATTTCTTTAAATAAATAATCATTTATTAATAAGTAGGAAATACCCTTGCAACACCATGTCAGGAGTTTATTCTCAGTCTTAACGGGGGAACTTTGATTGCAGCATCTTTAACTTCTGAAGTGATGTCTAATCCAAGTGGTGCCCTAAAAACAAATCGAAAAAGTAATTACATCGAAATAACGTTCCTGACTAGAAATGATAAAAACAAACACGAATGTTGTCAAGATTCTTGCCCTGGAAATCCTGGTTCAATTTCGCCAACCACAATCGCCTTTTGTTCCTCAGACAGTTTTTTGCACTCTTCGGCTTGATTTGTTATAACTTTTGGCAGGCTATAGTACTCCAAATGTTTTTTCTCAGTCTGACCGATTAGTACAGCCATAAGACCATAAACATGCATTGACAATGTAAACAAGTCGAATATATTCTTAACAGAGCAAATGGCATTTTAACTTACTTGGGTTCATAGATGACCTCTTCGGTGTGGGATATGATCCCTTTTCCTTGCTTTAGTCTCTCTATGCCATTCCTAACAACAATAGTGAGGAACCAAAGTCAGTGTCTTACACATGTCAACAAGGCTGTAAGGCAATGTGCACCATTTTTATGTTCTTACCATGCAATCATGACTCCATTATCAGTGCAAAATTTTGACGGAGGGCAAAGCAGATGCAATCCTGTGGCATCCGTGACAATTTTCAAAGTCCGTCTGATGTATTCATTACTTGCTACTCCTCCTGAAACAACCTACAGAGGTGCACAAAGAAATGAATGTTTGGTTGAGGTAGAATTTTTACCAAATGTCAGTTCACCACAGGCATTTATTGGTTGAGGTAGAATTTTTTACCAAATGTCAGTTCACCACAGGCATTTATTGGTTGAAGTTTTTGAAATATTGCAAAATGATTAAGCCAAGCTCAAGTTAATTTTAATACGAAATGCCACAACTGAATCCTGGAGTGCTGTGAACTTACCAGAGTTGGATTATGCTGTGGTAGAAGACCTTTGGATTTACAGAACAAAATGGCACGATGTGTTCGTTTGGCTATGTGAGACGCCAATGTGTGTTGTGAGGCAGCAGCGATGTCTTTAACGCATGATAATAACTTTCCTTTTTCAACACCTGAGGAAACATAACATTACAATGTAATACTGGTTAGGACTGGTTATATAAATACATTTTTATTGTAATATATTGTAATTAGAATAATACTGTAATCATCAATAATTACAGTACATCACATACAAATATCCATTTATATATACAGCTGAAGTCAAAATTTTACATACACATTGCAAAATCTGCAATGTTAGTCCTGAACAGTTGTTCTTCTGAAAAATCGTTCAGGTCCCACAAATTCTGTTTTTTTCTGCATTTTTTTGTATTTGAACCCTTTCCAACAATGACTGTATTTCACACTTTCAAACACTCACTGATGCTTCAGAAGGAAACACGATCCATTAAAAGCTGAGGGGTGAAAACTTTTGAACGGAATGAAGATGTGTACATTTTTATTATTTTGCCTAAATATCTTTTTTTTTTTTTCATTTTGTACTGCCCTTTAGAAGCTACAGAAGATACTTACATGTTTCCCAGAAGACAAAATAAGTTAAATTTACCCTAATCTTCAAATTCCAAAAGTTTTCACCCCCCACCACTTAATGCATTGTGTTTCCTTCTGGAGCATCAGTGAGCTTTTTAGGGTTATTTTGCCCAATATTTGTGTCCTTATGAGACACAAATGTTTAAAAGGAATAGATGAAGTACCTTCTTCTCTTTCTTTTTTGCCTATTGCCAGTGTCACCTGGTTTCGCAAACCAGCAAAAGAGAAATTGCAGTCGTAGATTTGCCCCATGGGTGACTTGAAATGAAACGCGAGTCGATTCCCCCTTTTTGCCAGAAGCTCTATGGCTTGTCCACCGCTTAAAGTCGAGCACTCTGGGTGATTCCTAAGAGACAGTCTTCTAGCAATCTGTCATTGAAAGGAAAGACAAACAGTTTATATTATAAACTTACTGCTTTCCTTGTATTTGAAACTGATGTGATATCCTGATACCTTATCTAAAGTGTCCCCAGCTGCTTCATCTTGTGTTTGCCCCAGAAGAAGAAATTCATCTATTCCTTTGGCTAGTGCAAGAAGAGAATGACCCCCTGAGACAAGGAGCACAAGGAAAGGGAAGTCTATGGGGTGTAGCATTCTTACAGTGAGGGCATGTGCCTCCATATGGTGTATAGGGATGAACAGCTTTTCGTGATGTCTCACAAACTTAAGACTGAAATCCAAGCCGATCCCTAAGCTAAGGGCAAGACCAGGCTTCACTGTTGTGGCCACAGCTGTGAGTTCACCCGGTTCAATGCCACTTCTGTCTAAGGCCTCCTGGACAACTCTAGAGATGTTTTCTCTGTGTAGGCGTTGGGCCACAGTTGGGATAATTCCACCTGCACTGTAAGAGAATGAATCAAATTAAATGCACCATAATACAGCAACAATTGAGTATTTTTTATGCTTATCTTATGTATATAAATATGCAAGGCAAACTGTATATTTTCAATCAACTTTTTGCTATTTCTGGAATTTACATACCAAGGGGTGAGAACCACAAGGGCGTAATTTAATTTATTTTCCAACTTGTTTTACATTAGGTATGTAACACCAACATAAAAATCCATTACTAGCACTACTGACTAAAAGCCTGTAAGCTTTCAGTCTGAAAATAAAAATATGTTTCTCTTCATAAACTAGTAAAATTATGTATAAGTAAAATCAAAAGTAAAAAGTAAAAAAAAAGTGACAAAAGGACAGTGAACAGTAACTACAGCTGTTACTTTCAGTAAATAATGACTTGACTTTAATCTGTTTCTTACACAAAGCTATTGTACTGCTTATAATGTGAGGTCAGTGTTGTTATTGTTAAATAAAATTAAGACTATTTAAAACTGTTTTTGTGAATTGAAACAAGACGGACATAAAATAAATATTAGAAGAAAAACTTAAATAAAAATTAAAAATGTTGTCCTGCCAGTTAAGTGAAATAAATAAGTTAAAGTTGAAGAACTAAAATTACTAAAATATTTAATAAAATAGAGAAAATAAATAATAAAATAATAAAATAGAGAAAAATAAATAATAAAAACAAAATAAATAATGAAATAAATGACAAAAGTAGTTAACAAAATAATTAAAACGTTAAACTGAAAATACATTTATATATAGAGAGTGCTGTCAAATCGATTGTTTACATAATATATATATATACATATATGAATAATACTAAAACAACACTGCTTTAAATATAGTGCACAAGTGAAGTTATATGGACCACACTTATGATTTTTTCCTTTTCTCTTTTAGAGCTTCGTGATGGTAAATAAATGACCACAGAATGGCTTTTTTGAGAACTGTTCCTTAAGATAACGAAAACGTGATTTATTGTTACGCTATGCGTCAACTGATGTCATTTATAAAGTTGGTTATTTATGAAATTATACTTACTCCAGGTGTGTCTGTTTCTGAGAATGCAGAGATTCCCCCAAAATCACTCCAGTCTCGTCCATAACAGCCGCTCCGGTCTCATCGCAGCTCGTCTCAATCCCCAAAACCAGTCTAGGGCGCACAGCACTGAAGGCTCTTGTCGATGTGCAGTGCTTCATCCAGCACCTAACAGCTCCATTCAAAGCGCACGGGAACATACTGATTGCAATGACAATTCAGTGTCGTTAACACTGGCTGCTTTAACTCGATAATAATCTGAAAGGTTACATACGCTTCAACAATTCAAGGATTCGAAAACACTGCAAAACTTGTATTTTCTTGTAAAACTTTATTCACGACCCTGTATGACCAAGGCGTTACATATAAATACGCCCTACTCACAACAAACGAAGTTGGGTTCCGTTTATCCGTTTAAGATGAAAATGACAAATAGCAGTATAGAAAAACAAATATCTAGGCCAATGAATAAATAAGTATGCTAATAATAATAATCTTATAGCTAAACGACTCATAAGTCCAAAATAAGAAACAATAGGGGAACCATTATCGCTTCCGCTTGTTTCCAACGGGATAGTAAAACAGGGGGAACGAAGACTCACGTGGGAGAGATGTTTTACTCTGAATTAAATGAATTCTTCACACTTGGCTGCTATAAAGTAGGTTTCAAGACTATTTCTAACTATTATTTAATATTTGCTAATTAAAGTCAATTGCGTACTTCACATAAGGTAATGGTCTATCAGTTCCGTGCATTTCTGAATACAGACTCATTCATTCTGTGTTTGTTGGTAAGTTGACAAATAG